>OX465416.1:30799417-31169318 GCA_950005045.1 Agrotis exclamationis | reverse complement strand
TTTGTTATAGGTGCGATTTTGAGGCTGTTTTCGGCTCAATAGACCTAGAAAGGCGGACGCCTATCGTTTGACACAAATCGCAACCCCTAAAAATCAACCCTTAACCGAATTTTGCATTTTCTCAAAATTTTACCATATTTAATTCATTTACAACGCCATTTTTCGACCTATTACAACCGTTTAAATTTTATATTAGTCTCAGTGACCGCCCTCAATTAATCCCGTGATCGGGTCCGCGATCCGTGGCCCGAGTTTCGGAGTGGGGGTGAAAAACACCAATTTTCACTTAAAAAACTGGTTTTTCGGCCTAAACTCAAAATTTTGTCTCTTGTCGTTTTCAATTTTATTACATATTCGGCTAGCCCGCGCGGAGCCCTATCCAACGATACCCCGCACGTGCGTCTAGCTCGCAAAAAATTTCCCTCCATTTTTTCAAAATTCCATATAAGTCCAAAAATTGATATACCGGAGTAAGTGTTTGAAAAAAGTATCGATATTTTCTTTGTTATAGGTGCGATTTTGAAGCTGTTTTCAGCTCAATAGACCTAAAAAGGCGGACGCCTATCGTTTGACACAAATCGCAACCCCTAAAAATCAACCCTTAACCGAATTTTGCATTTTCTCAAAATTTTACCATATTTAATTCATTTACAACGCCATTTTTCGACCTATTACAACCGTTTAAATTTTATATTAGTCTCAGTGACCGCCCTCAATTAATCCCGTGATCAGGTCCGCGATCCGTGGCCCGAGTTTCGGAGTGGGGGTGAAAAACACCAATTTTCACTTAAAGAACTGGTTTTTCGGCCTAAACTCAAAATTTTGTCTCTTGTCGTTTTCAATTTTATTACATATTCGGCTAGCCCGCGCGGAGCCCTATCCAACGATACCCCGCACGTGCGTCTAGCTCGCAAAAAATTTCCCTCCATTTTTTCAAAATTCCATATAAGTCCAAAAATTGATATACCGGAGTAAGTGTTTGAAAAAAGTATCGATATTTTCTTTGTTATAGGTGCGATTTTGAAGCTGTTTTCAGCTCAATAGACCTAAAAAGGCGGACGCCTATCGTTTGACACAAATCGCAACCCCTAAAAATCAACCCTTAACCGAATTTTGCATTTTCTCAAAATTTTACCATATTTAATTCATTTACAACGCCATTTTTCGACCTATTACAACCGTTTAAATTTTATATTAGTCTCAGTGACCGCCCTCAATTAATCCCGTGATCAGGTCCGCGATCCGTGGCCCGAGTTTCGGAGTGGGGGTGAAAAACACCAATTTTCACTTAAAAAACTGGTTTTTCGGCCTAAACTCAAAATTTTGTCTCTTGTCGTTTTCAATTTTATTACATATTCGGCTAGCCCGCGCGGAGCCCTATCCAACGATACCCCGCACGTGCGTCTAGCTCGCAAAAAATTTCCCCACCCACCCGCCCACTGGCCTATAGCTAGGAGGAAAATCTTTTTTAGACAAAAAATATTTTTTCACAAAATAGTTTCCAATGAGTCTCTGGACTGTTTGAAACCGATTAGCGCGGAAAGGGTTGACCACACGTCACGTTTTAAAAATATTTATAGAAACTCTTATTATTATTTATTTTGTACTGTGTTCTGACTTTTATTCAAATTAATTATCTGTGTTCCCCCTTTACAGGGACACGGAATTGACGTTTTTAAAAATATTGACTATTGTAATTCTGACTTGCTTAATTAAATTAATTGTATTTATATTTTTAATTTGATCCGAATTTGTGTTTACTGTGTCCCCCCTTTACAGGGACTCAGAAGTCAGTGTCCATGATACTTTCCTTCTCGGGGGCGAAGAGACAGACGAGACCCTCCCTTTACAAGGATCCGTTTGTTTCCGCCCCAATGGACACCCCCGACCCGCATGACGCTCCATACGAGCATCGGTCGACGGGTGAGTCCATGGGGGAGAAATTGCTTTCCCCGAAGGAGCGCGACGAGGTAAAGAGGAGGATATCCTTTGGGGATGCCACTCCCCGGGACTTCATCGAAGTTTTTACCACGCCAAAGGGGCGACCGCCTCCCGTGGCGGCCATCGGACCGCTTGAGGGGACTGGGGCCGAGCGCCGCAGTCGTCTTGAGGAGGCGAGAGCTTGCCTACAGAAGGCGAAGCAGAACTTGGGAAACTCTCGCAACCTCAAGACAAATATAAAAAATGCGGTGCTAGAGGCCCTAGAACGGCTCTTCGAGTTGGTCGAGGACGCGGAACTCGAGAGGGCCCCAGACGCGCCCGTGCCCGTACCAGAGCCGGCGATGGCCGCGACCGCCGCCATCCATTGTCCCCCACTCGTTTCCAGTGAGATTCTTGCTGGTCAGGCTGAGCTCCTTAACTCTCTCAAGGAGCACATCTCGGAGCTGAAAGACCACTCGTTGAAGATGGATAAACTCCGAGACAGTCTGGCCAGCAGGGATAGTGTGGAGGGGACAACCTACGCGAGTGTTGCGTCCATGATTAATCGCCATACCGGGACTCAGGCCCTGGAGCGAAAGACGCTGCATTCCGTGGTTGTCTCCTCCACTGAGGAGATGGATACGGGGGACCAGGTCCTCGAGAGGGTCAGGACGGCGGTGGATGCGAAGGCCGGCTGGGTGCGGATAGAGCGCGTCCGAAAGGCTAAAGACCGGAAGGTAATTATGGGGTGCGCAACCGAGGAGGAGAGGCAAAAGGTGAAGGAGCGATTGAGGGCAGCCGGAGAGAACCTCGTCGTCGAGGACGTGAGGAACAGGGACCCGCTTCTGGTTCTCAGGGACGTACTTACGGTGCACAGTGACGAAGAGTTACTCAAGGCCCTTGAGAACCAGAACCGGGAGGTATTTCGCGGCCTCGAGGACGAGGACCGCAAAATGACGGTCAGATACCGAAAAAAGACGAGAAATCCTCATGTGAACAGCGTTGTGCTCAGTGTGTCCCCCACGATCTGGAGGCGCGCGCTCGAGGTGGGTAAGCTCCGCATAGACCTGCAGCGAGTGCGCGTCGAGGACCAGACGCCTCTGGTGCAGTGCACGCGCTGCTTGGCTTTCGGGCACGGGAAACGCCTGTGCTCGGAGCCGGCAGACCTTTGCAGCCATTGTGGCGGTCCGCACCTCAGGGTGGACTGCCCAGAGAGGCGAAACGGCGCAGTGGCCGTATGCGTGAACTGCACCAGAGCCAAATTGGAGGCCACTGAGCACAACGCTTTCAGCAGCGAATGCCCAGTACGTAGGAAGTGGGACGCATTCGCTAGAGCAGCAGTTGCGTATTGCTAAGGTGGTCAATGCGCCCACTTCCTGCTACACAGTGCGTACGGGTTCGACACAACCAGATAGCAGTTGCATTGAGCGAGCCACTGGGGTTGGCTCAATGAAGAAAGTTAATCGGGGCCACTTTCATGAGAAAGTGGCTGCAATTATGCTGGATCGTGAGTCAACTCTAGTGGAACCTTCAAGTTGTGTCGAACCCAACAAACCTATAGTGATACTATATTATATAATAAGTATATAGATATTAGTGATCACGCAAGGTACCTAGTCGCAGTAGGGCAAGGTAAAATAAAAATATAGGAAAAATAAGTAACGAAATAACTTTGAGAAAAATTTTAGTAAATAGAAAAAAAGAAAAAACTAAATTAGTAAACTCATTTTTGGAAATTTTTGGACAATACACACAAATAACTAAATTATATACCTAAGAAATAAACTGTAAGTAGTAAAACGAAAATTTGGTAATAAAATTAGTACAAAATTAATAATATCAGTAATCTGACCGTCCAATAACGTGGTCTCTCCGGCCACGACATTGAAGTAAAGAAATATATATGTACAACAAGGTCTCTGCCTATGACAGAGGGACACTGGCAGGGCAGGAGTGGGTTTTAGCGGGTTCGAGTCCCGCACTACCTCGACTGTCTCATGGTTTCAGTGAGACGGTGAGACAGTCGAGGTGTCCGTGGGGATTTCCCACTCCTGCCTCTTTAAAAAAAAAAAAAAAAAAAAAAAAAAAAAAAAAAAAAAAAAAAAAAAAAAAAAAAAAAAAAAAAACCTAACCTAACCTAACCTAACCCATCGATATTTTCATTATTATAGGTGCGATTTTGGAGCTGTTTTCAGCTAATTAGACCTAAAAAGGCGGACGCCTATCGTTTGACACGAATCGCAACCCCTAAAAATCAACCCTTACCCGTATTTTGCATTTTTTCAAAATTTCACCATATTAAATTCATTAACTTCGCCATTTTTCGACCAATTACAACCGTTTAAATTTTATATTAGTCTCAGCGACCGCCCTCAATTAATCCCGTGACCAGGTCCGCGATCCGTGGCCCGAGTTTCGGAGTGGGGGTGAAAAACACCAATTTTCGCTTAAAAAACTGGTTTTTCGGCCAAAACTCAAAATTTTGTCTCTTGTCGTTAACAATTTTATTACATATTCGGCTAGCCCGCGCGGAGCCCGATCCGACGATACCCCGCACGTGCGTCTAGCTCGCAAAAAATTTCCCACCAATTTTTCAAAATTTCGTCAGAGTCCAAAAATTGATATACCGGAGCAAGTGTTTGAAAAAAGTATCGATATTTTCATTATTATAGGTGCGATTTTGGAGCTGTTTTCAGCTAATTAGACCTAAAAAGGCGGACGCCTATCGTTTGACACGAATCGCAACCCCTAAAAATCAACCCTTACCCGTATTTTGCATTTTTTCAAAATTTCACCATATTAAATTCATTAACTTCGCCATTTTTCGACCAATTACAACCGTTTAAATTTTATATTAGTCTCAGCGACCGCCCTCAATTAATCCCGTGACCAGGTCCGCGATCCGTGGCCCGAGTTTCGGAGTGGGGGTGAAAAACACCAATTTTCGCTTAAAAAACTGGTTTTTCGGCCAAAACTCAAAATTTTGTCTCTTGTCGTTAACAATTTTATTACATATTCGGCTAGCCCGCGCGGAGCCCGATCCGACGATACCCCGCACGTGCGTCTAGCTCGCAAAAAATTTCCCACCAATTTTTCAAAATTTCGTCAGAGTCCAAAAATTGATATACCGGAGCAAGTGTTTGAAAAAAGTATCGATATTTTCATTATTATAGGTGCGATTTTGGAGCTGTTTTCAGCTAATTAGACCTAAAAAGGCGGACGCCTATCGTTTGACACGAATCGCAACCCCTAAAAATCAACCCTTACCCGTATTTTGCATTTTTTCAAAATTTCACCATATTAAATTCATTAACTTCGCCATTTTTCGACCAATTACAACCGTTTAAATTTTATATTAGTCTCAGCGACCGCCCTCAATTAATCCCGTGACCAGGTCCGCGATCCGTGGCCCGAGTTTCGGAGTGGGGGTGAAAAACACCAATTTTCGCTTAAAAAACTGGTTTTTCGGCCAAAACTCAAAATTTTGTCTCTTGTCGTTAACAATTTTATTACATATTCGGCTAGCCCGCGCGGAGCCCGATCCGACGATACCCCGCACGTGCGTCTAGCTCGCAAAAAATTTTCCCCACCCACCCGCCCACTGGCCTATAGCTGGGAGGGGTAAACATTCTCATTTCGAACAAAATTTTTCTTCAAAATTGGATTTTAATTAGTATTGTTCTCTTAGGGTAGCTTATGCATTTTTGTACGGAAAAGGGTATTTTGACACTAATTTTGACTTTTATTTGAACTTTATATTTTATTTGACATTTTGACCTACTTTTCACTTATATTGACTGTGTACCCTTCTATACAGGGACACATAGGGACTTATAACCCACGTTATTAAATTCTAAAACTCAATTTTATCTCTTTTATATTAGCTGTTTTCCCCCCTTTACAGGGACATAGCGCATAGACATAACTTATTGACGCTTATTTATTGAATTAGAAAAGTTATTTATATTTGATTGTAATTGTATATTCCTTGTGTCCCCCCTTTACAGGGACGCCAGTGTCCCATGTTACTGACCTTCTCCACAGCGACCAGACCTGCACGACCCTCTCTATACAAGGGTATGTCTCTTTGCGCTCAAATGAACACCCCCGACCCTTATGACGCTCCGTACGAGCATCGGTCGACGGGTGAGTCCATGGGGGAGAAGTGTCTTTCCCCGAGGGATCGTGACCATGCCAAGAGAAGAATATCCTTTGGGAACGCCACCCCTCGTGAGCATATTCTAGTTTTCACGACGCCAAAGGGGCGCCGGCCTCCTGTGGCTGCCACCGGATCGCTCGGAGGGACTGGGGGTGAGCACCGCAGCCGCCTTGAGGAGGCGAGAGATTGCCTACAGAAGGCAAAGCTCAACCTGGGCAACTCTCGCAACCTCAAGACCAACATAAAAAATGCAGTGCTGGAAGCCCTGGAACGGCTCTTCGAGCTGGTCGAGGACGCGGAACTCGAGCGGGCCCCTGACGCGCCCATTACCGTACCAGAGCCGGTGACCGCCGCGCCCACTGCTGTCCATGATCCCCTGCCCGTCCCCAGCGAGATTCTTGCTGGCCAGGCTGAGCTCCTTAATACACTCAAGGAGCACATCTCGGAGTTGAAAGACCACTCCGAGAAGATGGATAAACTCCGAGACAGCCTGGCCAGCAGGGATAGAGTGGAGGGGACAACCTACGCGAGTGTTGCGTCCATGACAAATCGCCAAACTGGGACTCAAGCCCTGGAGCGAAAGACGCTGCACTCCGTGGTTGTCTCCTCCACAGAGGAGATGGATACGGGGGACCAGGTCCTTGAAAGGGTTAGGGCGGCGGTGGAGGCGAAGGATGGCTGGGTGCGGATTGAGCGTGTCCGCAAAGCCAAGGACCGCAAAGTCATTATGGGGTGTGCAACCGAAGAGGAGAGGCATAAGGTAAAGGAGCGATTGAGGGCAGCCGGAGAGAACCTCGTCGTCGAGGACGTGAAGAACAAGGACCCGCTTCTGATTCTTAGGGATGTGCTTGTGGTGCACAGTGACGAGGAGTTACTGAGGGCCCTTAGGAATCAGAACCGGGAGGTGTTTCGCGGCCTCGAGGACGAGGACCACAGAGTGACGGTCAGATACCGTAAAAAATCTAAAAATCCACATGTGAATAGCGTTGTGCTCAGTGTGTCCCCCACGATCTGGAGGCGCGCACTCGAGGAGGGTAAGCTCCGCATAGACCTGCAGCGAGTGCGCGTCGAGGACCAGACGCCTCTGGTGCAGTGCACGCGCTGCTTGGCTTTCGGGCACGGGAAACGCCTGTGCTCGGAGCCAGCAGACCTCTGTAGCCACTGTGGTGGTTCGCACCTCAGGGTGGACTGCCCGGAGAGGCGAAACGGCGCAGTGGCCGTATGCGTGAACTGCACCAGAGCCAAACTGGAGGCCACTGGGCACAACGCTTTCAGCAGCGAATGCCCAGTACGCAGGAAGTGGGACGCATTTGCCAGAGCAGCAATTGCGTATTGCTAAGGTTGCCAATGCGCCCACTTCCTGCTACACAGTGCGTACGGGTTCGACACAACCAGATAGCAACTGCATTGAGCGAACCACTGGGGTTGGCTCAATGAAGGGTATTAACTGGAGTCACTTTCATGAGAAAGTGGCTGCAATTATGATGAATCATGAGTCAACTCCAGTGGAATCGTCGAGTTGTGTCGAGCCCTAAAACACACAGTGATACTATATTGTATAATAATAGTATACAGATATGAGTGATCACGCAGTGGTACACGCACAAGAGCAAGGCAAATCTAACCACAGGATAAAATAGGATGAAATAATAATATTAAAAAATTCCAGTTAATAAAAAATAGAACAAAATACCTAGCATGTTATTAAAACTAGTACTATTGACACATATTTATTTAGTTTAGTTTACTTAGTATTTACACGAATGAAAACTTTAGATAGAACCAAATAGCAAATAGAAAAGACATCAAGAAATAAACAAAACAGTAAATGAATTCCGGTAACATAAATAAGAATGATAATATAAAACCAATAAACTGACCGTCCATATATGTGGTCTCTCCGGCCACCAAAACGGCAAATAAAACGCAGAGCAATAAGGTCTCTGGCGTCGCCAGAGGGACACTGGCAGGGCAGGAGTGGGTTTTAGCGGGTTCGAGTCCCGCACTACCTCGACTGTCTCACAATCTCTGTGAGACGGTGAGACAGCCGAGGTGTCCGTGGGGATTTCCCACTCCTGCCTCAACAAAAAAAAAAAAAAAAAAAAAAAAAAAAAACCTAACCTAACCTAACCTAACCTAACCTAACCTAACCTAACCTAACCTAACCTAACCTAACCTAACCTAACCTAACCTAACCTAACCTAACCTAACCTAACCTAACCATCGATAACTTCTTTGTTATAGGTGCGATTTTGAAGCTGTTTTCAGCTAATTAGACCTAAAAAGGCGGACGCCTATCGTTTGACACGAATCGCAACCCCTAAAAACCAACCCTTACCCGTATTTTGCATTTTTTCAAAATTTCACCATATTTAATTCATTAACTTCGCCATTTTTCGACCAATTACAACAGTTTAAATTTTATATTAGTCTCAGCGACCGCCCTCGATTAATCCCGTGACCAGGTCCGCGATCCGTCGCCCGAGTTCCGGAGTGGGGGTGAAAAACACCAATTTTCGCTTAAAAAACTGGTTTTTCGGCCTAAACTCAAAATTTTGTCTCTTGTCGTAATTTATTTTATTGCATATTCGGCTAGCCCGCGCGGAGCCCGATCCGACGATACCCCGCACGTGCGTCTAGCTCGCAAAAAATTTCCTTTCATTTTTTCAAAATTCCGTCTATCTCCAAAAATTGATATACCTCGGTAAGCCGTTGAAAAAAGTATCGATAACTTCTTTGTTATAGGTGCGATTTTGAAGCTGTTTTCAGCTAATTAGACCTAAAAAGGCGGACGCCTATCGTTTGACACGAATCGCAACCCCTAAAAACCAACCCTTACCCGTATTTTGCATTTTTTCAAAATTTCACCATATTTAATTCATTAACTTCGCCATTTTTCGACCAATTACAACAGTTTAAATTTTATATTAGTCTCAGCGACCGCCCTCGATTAATCCCGTGACCAGGTCCGCGATCCGTCGCCCGAGTTCCGGAGTGGGGGTGAAAAACACCAATTTTCGCTTAAAAAACTGGTTTTTCGGCCTAAACTCAAAATTTTGTCTCTTGTCGTAATTTATTTTATTGCATATTCGGCTAGCCCGCGCGGAGCCCGATCCGACGATACCCCGCACGTGCGTCTAGCTCGCAAAAAATTTCCTTTCATTTTTTCAAAATTCCGTCTATCTCCAAAAATTGATATACCTCGGTAAGCCGTTGAAAAAAGTATCGATAACTTCTTTGTTATAGGTGCGATTTTGAAGCTGTTTTCAGCTAATTAGACCTAAAAAGGCGGACGCCTATCGTTTGACACGAATCGCAACCCCTAAAAACCAACCCTTACCCGTATTTTGCATTTTTTCAAAATTTCACCATATTTAATTCATTAACTTCGCCATTTTTCGACCAATTACAACAGTTTAAATTTTATATTAGTCTCAGCGACCGCCCTCGATTAATCCCGTGACCAGGTCCGCGATCCGTCGCCCGAGTTCCGGAGTGGGGGTGAAAAACACCAATTTTCGCTTAAAAAACTGGTTTTTCGGCCTAAACTCAAAATTTTGTCTCTTGTCGTAATTTATTTTATTGCATATTCGGCTAGCCCGCGCGGAGCCCGATCCGACGATACCCCGCACGTGCGTCTAGCTCGCAAAAAATTTCCTTTCATTTTTTCAAAATTCCGTCTATCTCCAAAAATTGATATACCTCGGTAAGCCGTTGAAAAAAGTATCGATAACTTCTTTGTTATAGGTGCGATTTTGAAGCTGTTTTCAGCTAATTAGACCTAAAAAGGCGGACGCCTATCGTTTGACACGAATCGCAACCCCTAAAAACCAACCCTTACCCGTATTTTGCATTTTTTCAAAATTTCACCATATTTAATTCATTAACTTCGCCATTTTTCGACCAATTACAACAGTTTAAATTTTATATTAGTCTCAGCGACCGCCCTCGATTAATCCCGTGACCAGGTCCGCGATCCGTCGCCCGAGTTCCGGAGTGGGGGTGAAAAACACCAATTTTCGCTTAAAAAACTGGTTTTTCGGCCAAAACTCAAAATTTTGTCTCTTGTCGTTAACAATTTTATTACATATTCGGCTAGCCCGCGCGGAGCCCGATCCGACGATACCCCGCACGTGCGTCTAGCTCGCAAAAAATTTCCCTCCATTTTTTCAAAATTCCGTCTATCTCCAAAAATTGATATACCTCGGTAAGCCGTTGAAAAAATTATCGATAACTTCTTTGTTATAGGTGCGATTTTGAAGCTGTTTTCAGCTCATTAGACCTAAAAAGGCGGACGCCTATCGTTTGACACAAATCGCAACCCCTAAAAATCAACCCTTAACCGAATTTTGCATTTTTTCAAAATTTCACCATATTTAATTCATTAACTTCGCCATTTTTCGACCAATTACAACCGTTTAAATTTCATATTAGTCTCAGCGACCGCCCTCAATTAATCCCGTGACCAGGTCCGCGATCCGTGGCCCGAGTTCCGGAGTGGGGGTGAAAAACACCAATTTTCGCTTAAAAAACTGGTTTTTCGGCCAAAACTCAAAATTTTGTCTCTTGTCGTTAACAATTTTATTACATATTCGGCTAGCCCGCGCGGAGCCCGATCCGACGATACCCCGCACGTGCGTCTAGCTCGCAAAAAATTTCCCTCCATTTTTTCAAAATTCCGTCTATCTCCAAAAATTGATATACCTCGGTAAGCCGTTGAAAAAATTATCGATAACTTCTTTGTTATAGGTGCGATTTTGAAGCTGTTTTCAGCTCATTAGACCTAAAAAGGCGGACGCCTATCGTTTGACACAAATCGCAACCCCTAAAAATCAACCCTTAACCGAATTTTGCATTTTTTCAAAATTTCACCATATTTAATTCATCAACTTCGCCATTTTTCGACCAATTACAACCGTTTAAATTTCATATTAGTCTCAGCGACCGCCCTCAATTAATCCCGTGACCAGGTCCGCGATCCGTGGCCCGAGTTCCGGAGTGGGGGTGAAAAACACCAATTTTCGCTTAAAAAACTGGTTTTTCGGCCAAAACTCAAAATTTTGTCTCTTGTCGTTAACAATTTTATTACATATTCGGCTAGCCCGCGCGGAGCCCGATCCGACGATACCCCGCACGTGCGTCTAGCTCGCAAAAAATTTCCCCACCCACCCGCCCTGTGGCCTATAGCTAGGAGGGTAAACTAGATTTTGTCCAAAATTTTTTCTTTCGTGTTTTATTTTCTTCATCTTTTTTGAAGGCTGACTGTTGCTGTGAGCGCGGACAGGGTCTGATTTTGTAGAACCTACATTAGTTTTAGTATATTTAATTTTTATCCGACATTTAGACATAATCGTGTTCCCCCCTTTACAGGGACACATAATTGATGTTTTTAAAATACTGACTATATATAATTCCGACTTGTTTAATTAATTTATTTGTATTTATGTTTTTACTTTGATCAGAATTTGTGTTTTTAACGTGTCCCCCCTTTACAGGGACTAAGACGCCAGTGTCCATGATACTCTCTTTTTCGACAACAAAGAGACAGACGCGACCCTCTCTATACAAGGATTCGTTTGTTTCCGCCCCGATGGACACCCCCGACCCACATGACGCTCCTTACGAGCATCGGTCGACGGGTGAGTCCATGGGAGAGAAACTACTTTCCCCGAAGGAACGTGACGAAGTGAAGAGGAGGATATCCTTCGGGGACGCCACCCCTCGTGAATGCATCGAGGTATTCACCACGCCAAAGGGGCGCCCGCCTCCCGTTGTCGCCACCGGTTTACTCGAGGGGACTGGGGCCGAAAGTTGCAGTCGTCTTGAGGAGGCGAGAGCTTGCCTACAGAGGGCGAAGCAGAACTTGGGTAACTCTCGCAACCTCAAGACGAATATCAAAAATGCGGTGTTAGAGGCCCTAGAACGGCTCTTCGAGTTGGTCGAGGACGCGGAGCTTGAGCGTGCCCCTGATGCGCCCGTGACCGTGCCAGAGCCAGCGACCGCCGCGTCCACCGCTGTCCATAGCTCCTCACCCGTCTCCGACGAGATTCTTGCTGGCCAGACTGAGCTGCTCAAAACCCTTAAGGAGCATATCTCGGAGTTGAAAGACCACTCCGAGAAGATGGACAGACTCCGAGACAGTCTGGCCAGCAGGGAAAGCGTGGAAGGGGGCACCTACGCGGGTGTAGTAGCCGCGAATAAAAGCCATACCGGAGCAAAAGCTCCGGAGCTAACGACACTGCACTCGGTGGTTGTCTCCTCCACGCAGGAAATGGATACAGGTGACGAGATCCTGGAAAGGGTCAGGAGAGCGGTGGATGCGAAGGACGGCTGGGTTCGGGTGGAACGCGTCAGAAAGGCCAAGGACCGGAGGGTCATTATGGGGTGCGCGACAGAGGAGGAGAGGAGAAAAATCAGGGAGAGACTGCGGGCGGCCGGAGAAAATCTCGTCGTCGAGGACGTGAAGAATAGGGACCCGCTTCTGATTCTGAGGGATGTGCTGGTAGTACACTCCGACGAGGAACTGTTAAGAGCCCTCAAGAATCAGAACCGGGAGATATTTTGCGGCCCCGACGACGGGAACCATAGGATTGCTGTTAAATACAGGCGAAAAAGCAGGAACCCGCATGTTAATAGCGTTGTGCTCAGTGTGTCCCCCGCGATTTGGAGACGCGCGCTCGAGGGAGGAAAGCTCCGAATCGACCTTCAGAGAGTGCGCGTCGAAGATCAGTCGCCTCTGGTGCAGTGCACCCGTTGCTTGGCTTTCGGGCACGGAAAACGCCTGTGCTCGGAGCCAGCCGATCTGTGCAGCCACTGTGGCGGTCTGCACCTCAGTGCGGACTGCTCGGAGAAACGGATCGGCACGGCGCCGGCATGCGTGAACTGCACCAGAGCCAAACTGGGGGAAACTGGGCACAGCGCTTTTAGTAGGGAGTGTCCGATACGCGGGAAGTGGGACGCATTTGCTAGAGCAGCAATCGCCTACTGCTAAAGTTGTCGCTGCACCCACTTCCTGCGCCTCGGCAGAAGCAAGCTCGATGCAACCAAACAGCAGCCGCATTGAGCGAACCACTGGGGTTGGCTCAATGAGTGATGATAACTGGAGCCACTTTCATGAGAAAGTGGCCACAATTAAACTAATTCGTGAGTCAACTTCAGTGGAATCGCCTGGTTGCGTCGGGATTGGAAGCAATTCCCGGTCTGGGGACCATGGAGCGTCAGTTTCGCTTCAAGTAAATAATATTACGGTATATGATAAGCATATAGTCAGTGAATATCATTGAAAAGAAAGCGGGGCGACGTATCGGTGGAAACCAAGCTGGGCGAGCAAAATATGACATGCGGGAAAAAGTAAAAGAAAACATTAAATTTGGCTCAATCAGTAAAATTGAAATATTTCTGTTAAAAATTGCAGATAGCAAACAATTATCACCTACAATAAAAAATAAAACTCTTGACAAAATACAGTAAACGGAACTTTTGAAAATAATAATAACAAAAATAAGACATTAAACGAATAGTTACACAGGAAATAAAAGATATTACGAAATAAAATAAAATAAGAAAACTAACAACCGCAAGAAACGTGGTCCCGACCGCCTTCATGAAATAAGGCTAAAACGCAGTTATAAGGTCTCTGCAAGCTTATAGCAGAGGGACACTGGCTGGGCAGGAGTGGGTTTTAGCGGGTTCGAGTCCCGCACTACCTCGACTGTCTCATGGTCTCAGTGAGACGGTGAGACAGCCGAGGTGTCCGTGGGGATTTCCCACTCCTGCCTCAACAAAAAAAAAAAAAAAAAAAAAAAAAAAAAAAAAAAAAAAAAAACCTAACCTAACCTAACCTAACCTAACCTAACCTAACCTAACCTAACCTAACCCATCGATATTTTCTTTGTTACAGGTGCGATTTTGAAGCTGTTTTCAGCTCATTAGACCTAAAAAGGCGGACGCCTATCTTTTGACACAAATCGCAACCCCTCAAAACCAACCCTTATCCGTATTTTGCATTTTTTGTATTTTTCTTCAAAATTTCAACATATTTAATTTAATAACTTCGCCATTTTCAGATCAATTTGAACAGTTTTAACTTTGTATTAGTCTCAGTAACCGCCCCCTACTAATCCCGTGATTTGGTCCGCGTTCCGCGGCCCGATTTCCGGAGTGGGGGTAAAAAACACCAATTTTCACGTAAAATAACTGGTTTTTCGGCCATAACTCAAAATTTTGCTTCCGGTCGTGGCAAATTTTATTGCATATTCGACTAGCCCGCGCGGAGCCCGATCCGTCGACACCCCGCACGTGCGTCTAGCTCGCAAAAAATTTCTCCACCCACCCGCCCACTGGCCTATAGCTAGGAGGGAAATCTTTTTTAGACAAAAAATATTTTTTCACAAAGTAGTTTCCACTGAGTCTCTGGACTGTTTGAAACCGATTAGCGTGGAAAGGGTTGACCACACGTCACGTTTTAAAAATATTTATAGAAACTCTTATTATTATTTATTTTGTACTGTGTTCTGACTTTTATTCAAATTATTTGTCTGTGTTCCCCCTTTACAGGGACACGGAATTGACGTTTTTAAAAATATTGACTATTGTAATTCTGACTTGCTAAATTAAATTAATTGTATTTATATTTTTAATTTGATCCGAATTTGTGTTTACTGTGTCCCCCCTTTACAGGGACTCAGAAGTCAGTGTCCATGATACTTTCCTTCTCGGGGGCGAAGAGACAGACGAGACCCTCCCTTTACAAGGATCCGTTTGTTTCCGCCCCAATGGACACCCCCGACCCGCATGACGCTCCATACGAGCATCGGTCGACGGGTGAGTCCATGGGGGAGAAATTGCTTTCCCCGAAGGAGCGCGACGAGGTAAAGAGGAGGATATCCTTCGGGGATGCCACCCCCCGGGACTTCATCGAAGTTTTTACCACGCCAAAGGGGCGACCGCCTCCCGTGGCGGCCATCGGACCGCTTGAGGGGACTGGGGCCGAGCGCCGCAGTCGTCTTGAGGAGGCGAGAGCTTGCCTACAGAAGGCGAAGCAGAACTTGGGAAACTCTCGCAACCTCAAGACAAATATAAAAAATGCGGTGCTAGAGGCCCTAGAACGGCTCTTCGAGTTGGTCGAGGACGCGGAACTCGAGAGGGCCCCAGACGCGCCCGTGCCCGTACCAGAGCCGGCGATGGCCGCGACCGCCGCCATCCATTGTCCCCCACTCGTTTCCAGTGAGATTCTTGCTGGTCAGGCTGAGCTCCTTAACTCTCTCAAGGAGCACATCTCGGAGCTGAAAGACCACTCGTTGAAGATGGATAAACTCCGAGACAGTCTGGCCAGCAGGGATAGTGTGGAGGGGACAACCTACGCGAGTGTTGCGTCCATGATTAATCGCCATACCGGGACTCAGGCCCTGGAGCGAAAGACGCTGCATTCCGTGGTTGTCTCCTCCACTGAGGAGATGGATACGGGGGACCAGGTCCTCGAGAGGGTCAGGACGGCGGTGGATGCGAAGGCCGGCTGGGTGCGGATAGAGCGCGTCCGAAAGGCTAAAGACCGGAAGGTAATTATGGGGTGCGCAACTGAGGAGGAGAGGCAAAAGGTGAAGGAGCGATTGAGGGCAGCCGGAGAGAACCTCGTCGTCGAGGACGTGAGGAACAGGGACCCGCTTCTGGTTCTCAGGGACGTACTTACGGTGCACAGTGACGAAGAGTTACTCAAGGCCCTTGAGAACCAGAACCGGGAGGTATTTCGCGGCCTCGAGGACGAGGACCGCAAAATGACGGTCAGATACCGAAAAAAGACGAGAAATCCTCATGTGAACAGCGTTGTGCTCAGTGTGTCCCCCACGATCTGGAGGCGCGCGCTCGAGGAGGGTAAGCTCCGCATAGACCTGCAGCGAGTGCGCGTCGAGGACCAGACGCCTCTGGTGCAGTGCACGCGCTGCTTGGCTTTCGGGCACGGGAAACGCCTGTGCTCGGAGCCGGCAGACCTTTGCAGCCATTGTGGCGGTCCGCACCTCAGGGTGGACTGCCCAGAGAGGCGAAACGGCGCAGTGGCCGTATGCGTGAACTGCACCAGAGCCAAATTGGAGGCCACTGAGCACAACGCTTTCAGCAGCGAATGCCCAGTACGTAAGAAGTGGGACGCATTCGCTAGAGCAGCAGTTGCGTATTGCTAAGGTGGTCAATGCGCCCACTTCCTGCTACACAGTGCGTACGGGTTCGACACAACCAGATAGCAGTTGCATTGAGCGAGCCACTGGGGTTGGCTCAATGAAGAAAGTTAATCGGGGCCACTTTCATGAGAAAGTGGCTGCAATTATGCTGGATCGTGAGTCAACTCTAGTGGAACCTTCAAGTTGTGTCGAACCCAACAAACCTATAGTGATACTATATTATATAATAAGTATATAGATATTAGTGATCACGCAAGGTACCTAGTCGCAGTAGGGCAAGGTAAAATAAAAATATAGGAAAAATAAGTAACGAAATAACTTTGAGCAAAATTTTAGTAAATAGAAAAAAAAAAAGAAAAAACTAAATTAGTAAACTCATTTTTGGAAATTTTTGGACAATACACACAAATAACTAAATTATATACCTAAGAAATAAACTGTAAGTAGTAAAACGAAAATTTGGTAATAAAATTAGTACAAAATTAATAATATCAGTAATCTGACCGTCCAATAACGTGGTCTCTCCGGCCACGACATTGAAGTAAAGAAATATATATGTACAACAAGGTCTCTGCCTATGACAGAGGGACACTGGCAGGGCAGGAGTGGGTTTTAGCGGGTTCGAGTCCCGCACTACCTCGACTGTCTCATGGTTTCAGTGAGACGGTGAGACAGCCGAGGTGTCCGTGGGGATTTCCCACTCCTGCCTCAAAAAAAAAAAAAAAAAAAAAAAAAAAAAAAAAAAAAAAAAAAAAAAAAAAAAAAAAAAAAAAACCTAACCTAACCTAACCTAACCTAACCTAACCTAACCTAACCTAACCTAACCCATCGATATTTTCTTTGTTACAGGTGCGATTTTGAAGCTGTTTTCAGCTCATTAGACCTAAAAAGGCGGACGCCTATCTTTTGACACAAATCGCAACCCCTCAAAACCAACCCTTATCCGTATTTTGCATTTTTTGTATTTTTCTTCAAAATTTCAACATATTTAATTCAATAACTTCGCTATTTTCAGATCAATTTTAACACTTTTAACTTTATATTAGTCTCAGCAACCGTCCCCTACTAATCCCGTGATTTGGTCCGCGTTCCGCGGCCCGATTTCCGGAGTGGGGGTAAAAAACACCGATTTTCACGTAAAATAACTGGTTTTTCGGCCATAACTCAAAATTTTGCTTCCGGTCGTGGGAAATTTTATTGCATATTCGACTAGCCCGCGCGGAGCCCAATCTTTTGACACCCCGCACGTGCGTCTAGCTCGCAAAAAATTTCCATACATTTCCATACACTCAAATTTTCTTTATTAAAGGTGCGATTTTAAAGCTGTTTTCAGCTCACTAGACCTTAAAAAGGCGGACCTCTATCGTTTGACACAAATCGCAACCCCTAAAAGTCAACCCTTACTCGTACATTGCATTTTCAAAATTTCACCATATTTAATTCATTAACTTCGCCATTTTTACATCAATTTCAACCGTTTCAATTTCATTTTAGTCTCAGCAACCGCCCCCTAATAATCCCGTGATCAGGTTCGCGTTCCGTGGCCTGAGTCCCGGAGTGGGGGTGAAAAACACATATTTTCACTTAAAAACTGGTTTTTCGGCCAAAACTCAAAATTTTCTCTCTTGTCGTTTTTTATTTTATTACATATTCGGCTAGCCCGCGCGGAGCCCGATCCAACGATACCCCGCACGTGCGTCTAGCTCGCAAAAAGTTACCCTTCATTTTTTGGAATTTCGTCTAAGTCCCAAAATAAACTGATGTACCTGGGTAGGCTGTTGAAAAAAGTATCGATATTTTCTTTGTTACAGGTGCGATTTTGAAGCTGTTTTCAGCTCATTAGACCTAAAAAGGCGGACGCCTATCTTTTGACACAAATCGCAACCCCTCAAAACCAACCCTTATCCGTATTTTGCATTTTTTGTATTTTTCTTCAAAATTTCAACATATTTAATTCAATAACTTCGCTATTTTCAGATCAATTTTAACACTTTTAACTTTATATTAGTCTCAGCAACCGTCCCCTACTAATCCCGTGATTTGGTCCGCGTTCCGCGGCCCGATTTCCGGAGTGGGGGTAAAAAACACCGATTTTCACGTAAAATAACTGGTTTTTCGGCCATAACTCAAAATTTTGCTTCCGGTCGTGGGAAATTTTATTGCATATTCGACTAGCCCGCGCGGAGCCCAATCTTTTGACACCCCGCACGTGCGTCTAGCTCGCAAAAAATTTCCATACATTTCCATACACTCATACTCACATAGATGGCGCTGCCATAACTAAGTGAACATCGTCTCTGTGTTTTTTTATTTCGTAAAAATTGTAAACTACAATCTGATGTGTAAAAAGTACAATACAATGTGTCTAAGTGCATAAATTACGCGTAGCAGTGTTTTCAGAGATTGCTTTTCATTAACTATAAAATAAACCAGTGACAAGAGTGTTATACTTTGACGTCAATTTAAAGTGCAAGTGAACAAAAACAAACTGTACTAACTAGTCTTATACTAAACTATTCTACTTAAATGAACACAGATCAGTGAATGGACTAAAACTTTCTTACTATTTAGAAAAAGTGACTGGAATGTTTCCGTTTTTTATTCAAAATTACAACTTCAAAACAACTTTCTGGTAAACAACTGTGAACAACGACATCTAGCGGTATCTTATGGTTTCTGGAAGTAAATTCTATAAAACGTCGATAAAGCAGTATCTATTACACTCATGATATTGTGCTGTATTTCAACGCAAAGACTTGTATAAGCCGTGGTCGAGTGGTTTAGACTGGTACGTTTGAACTGATGCACCTGAGTTCGATCCTGACTTCTACTTGACTCCACTTTTTGTAGATTTTCTAACGCCATTAAATAATAATGGATGACGACTTAGAAGCAACGGAATTTATTAACACTCAAAAAAGACGTCAGAGACACAGTTTAAATGTAAATGAAAGTGATTATGATTTAGCTGACATCTCATATCAAAGTCTACCTAATAGCTCCACAAATAAAGAGGACATGGTATCAATAGACAAAATAAACAAACTAAGTATTGAATTACAAATTGCAAATTCGGAAATCAACAATTTAAATACGGAGAATAGTACCTTGAAAGAAGAATTAGAAAAATGTAGACTTAAATTAAATCTTTGCAAATCCGTAGGTGCAGGCGAGTTAAAAAACAATGGCAAAGCTATGGGTACGCCAATAAAGTTTTACTCACCATATTACAGAGTACGCTATAATTCGAACTACTTGAAAAGGGGCTTCCAAAGTGCCTCCTTTAGAGAATTAACGGCTAATCCTGTTGCAAGTTATCCAAAACTTCATAATACAAGCCTCAATAATGTTCCATTGACTACAAACAACAATCTGAGTTTCACTTTTGACCAGTCGATCACTTTCCCGAAAAACAATAATCGCATTTATTTGCATCGACAATCTTCGCAAAATAGCCTGGTGGAAAGTCGTCGATCGTCACAGGACAGCATCGAGGGAAGAAGTTGTATCGACATGGGTACTGTAGTTGTTGTGGAGACTGAGAATACTACACGTATGATTCACGATAATAAGACCTGTGTCTCGAATAATTATAAAACACTTATGTCTAGTAATAAACACAGAGTAGTTATCTACAGCGATCAAACGGGTTTTGGTTTGCGACGCCTACTACAGTGTGTGCTGGGAGAATCCTTTGACGTGACGTCGATCATCAAGCCAGACGCCCCCCTATCCGAAATTGTACGTACGTGTATCACCTGTAAGGATTTTACAAAGTCTGACTATATTATAATTATGGGAGGCTCTCAAGACGACAATCCCCTGCATGTTCAATCTTCTTTGTACGGGTTTTTAAGTCAAATGCAACAAACAAATGTAATAGTTGGTAAGATTTATAACAGTAGATACCTTAATGTTAATAAGTTAAATGATTTATTTAGGTTAATATGTAACAATTTTGAACACTCAGTATATTTGCCCTTAGATCCTTTTTGTGATAGCAATACACGCATTAAATTTTGTAACAAACGTCTAGCTAGTAGGATGATACTTAAAGAAATACTTCGGCTCAAGTATAAATATGACTATTTAAATTATGTGACAATGTGTAATGAAAAACAAAATGAATATAAGCCTGACTGTAATTGTTTGAAACAGACACTTTTTATTGATAAATCTGTTCAAACTGACCATATTGTAAATAAAACCACCGCAAGGAATATTAGCACACAAACTGATTTTGAGAGTGATCCTACACTCTCATGTAAAAACAATCTTTTTCGTAATGAACGAAATCAATAATGAAGACTGCAGTTTTAATGAAAATAAATGTCTTTCAAATCTAAACATTTTTCATCAAAACTTATGTGGCATCACTAATAAAAAAGATGAATTCGAGCTCTACGTTAAAAATTACTCGATTATTTTACATTACTTATGTATCAGTGAACATTTTCTAAATGAAACATTAGCCTCACTTATCAATTTTTCCGACTATAAACTTGTTTCGTATAACACAAGAATTAATAAAAAGAGAGGAGGTACTTTGATTCTGGCTCGAAAAGATATTGAATGTGAGGACTTGGCAGTGTGCAAAAAACTGTATAAAAGAGATGGCTTTGAAATCTGTGGTGTTAGGGATGTAAATACGGGAGTATACATTTTTTGTTGCTATCGTAGTCCATATGAGAATAATATTGACATTTTTATGAATAGGTTGGACAAATTACTTGAACATTTTTTAGATAAAATCTGTATAATATGTGGCGATTTCAATATTGATTTGTTTCAGGATAATAACAAGAAAAATGATTTTATAAACCTACTAAATTGTTATAATTTTAAGGCTATTGTTAATACGACAACTTATATTCGTAATAACTCACACTCCTGTATTGACAATGTGTTAACTAATTTGAAAGATGACTGTGGTCTAGAGTGCGTAGTAGACTTTAATGGAATTGGGGATGGGCACGCTGGTTTAGTGTGTACCTCTGTCCATAATAATGCCTTTCCCAAGGCATCTTCTAACGAAGTTATTTACATAATTAGGCGCATATATAATGAGAAAAATAAAATAAATTTTCGGACTCAATTAATAATAAATAATTGGCAAGATTTGGGAATAAATAGCTTTTTGAATAAGTTCAATAAAATATTCCATCAATGTTTTAAAAAGGTAAGGAAAAAAGTTAAACTCAGACACGCCTCTGGCCTCAATTGGGTCACTAAGGGAATAAAAGTTGCTAGCAAAATGAAACGCGTTCTCTGTGTGGGTAAAACCAAATGGAACCATGAGTCAATACAAACATATAGAAATAAATACATAAAAATATACAGAAATGTTATCAATAAGGCTAAAAAGTTATCACTACAGAATGAATTACATAAGGCTACGAACATTTCGAAGGATATCTGGAAAATTGTTAACAAGCACAGAAATAAGATAATTGAACAAAGACGTATTTTGGTCATACGCTCAGCAAATTCAATTAATTCTAATCCGGATGCTATTTCTAATATATTTGCTTCACAGTTCAATCTAGGTTCTAATCAGTATCCCACTGATTTTAGTAAAGCATTGGAATTTCTTAATAAGTACACTAATAGAGTAGATAATGACATGAAAATAGATTTCGTCACACCTAAGGAAGTTTATGACATTGTAAATAAAATGAAAGCTAAGAAATCGTGTGGTTATGATGATGTACCGATAACAATTATCAAGGAAAACATTGATTTATTAGCAGAACCGCTTAGTAATTTTTTTAACAAATGTTTTTCAGAAAGCGTTTTTCCTGATCAGCTTAAAATTGCTAAAATAACACCAGTTCATAAAAAGGGTTCAAAACAAGACCCCAGTAATTATAGGCCTATATCATTATTACCAAATCTATCGAAAATATTTGAGAAATTGATAAAAAATAGATTATTTAGACATTTTAATTTAAATAAAGTAATTGATAGACGACAATTTGGATATATGACTAATGTGGGGACTCTTGATGCTATTGACACTTTATTAAATGACGTAGTTACAAAACTGAATGACAAAAAAAAGGTTGCCGGGATTTATCTTGATCTTAGTTCTGCTTTCGACTTAGTCAATCATGATTTGTTATTAGCTAAATTGGAGCACTACGGGGTGAGAGGACCAGCTCTTAAGCTAATAAAATCGTATTTACTTAATAGGAAAATGTTTGTAGAAATTAATTGTGAATATGAAGAAAATAATGGTAACAAGGAAATCCGATGTAGAAAAGGTTTTAAATCCAAACAAAGTGTAATAAAGATAGGTGTACCGCAAGGATCCATACTAGGTCCGCCATTTTTTATTATTTTTATAAATGACATAATTAATTATATTCTTAATCAAATACCTGACATTAAATTGACTATTTATGCGGACGATACAAATGCTATTGTTTCTGATAATAACATTTCCCACCTTAACTTAATGGTTAATGAGGCACTAAAATATTTTGATGACTGGTTTACTGTAAATGGTCTGAAAATCAATGCCAATAAAACCAACATAATACTATTTCAGTCAACTACAAAAACGACTGACAATATTAGTAGTACTTTAAATGGACAAAAAATTGACACTGTGAAAGTGGTCAAATTTCTTGGTGTTTATATGGATAGTTTACTAAGTTGGAAACACGAGCTATCATCCTTGGTTAGCACTATTAGTTCAGCTTGTTATGTTTTGAGGAGTTTGAGGGCCGTGATTGACATAGAACAGCTAAAGACTGTTTATTATGCCCTGGTGGAATCTAAGTTACGTTCTAGTATACTCTTCTGGGGAGGTAGCTACCAGTATAATATTGATAAAGCTTTTATTGCTCAGAAACGTGCTATCAGAACTATGGTACGAATAAAACAAGAAGAATCATGTCGGGAGCATTTTATAAAATTAAATATTTTGACTGTACCTGGTTTATATGTAATGGTTTTATTGATAAACTTGGCCAAAAATATTGACAAAGTTGAAACTTGTGAGGGTAGAATAAAAAGGGAGAAAACGAGAAGACTTGATCTATCGTCGAACATAACACCCCACCTCAAAGTAGTCAGTCATTGTTCTCAATTTAATGCAATAAAATTGTTTAACAAATTGCCGATATCTTTAAAACAGGAATTGTATAGCAGTACTTTTAGAGCCAGTCTTAAAGAGTTTCTTCTAGAAAAATGTTTATATTCAGTTGGTGATCTATAATTGTATGAGAAGATATTTAATTTGTACTTAATTATTAATTTTGACATTACTATTGAATTTTGACATTATTTATGTAATTTTGATTATGATTTAACTTATGTGTTTGTAATGATTCCATGATTGTAACATTTTATTTATTTAAAATTTAATTCTGTTTAGTTTTTGTAGTTGTGTTTAGTTTAACAATTTTGTTTGAATTATCAATATGTTCTACACAACTATGTTGTTCTTGAATAAAGATACTACTACTACTACTACTCAAATTTTCTTTATTAAAGGTGCGATTTTAAAGCTGTTTTCAGCTCACTAGACCTTAAAAAGGCGGACCTCTATCGTTTGACACAAATCGCAACCCCTAAAAGTCAACCCTTACTCGTACATTGCATTTTCAAAATTTCACCATATTTAATTCATTAACTTCGCCATTTTTACATCAATTTCAACCGTTTCAATTTCATTTTAGTCTCAGCAACCGCCCCCTAATAATCCCGTGATCAGGTTCGCGTTCCGTGGCCTGAGTCCCGGAGTGGGGGTGAAAAACACATATTTTCACTTAAAAACTGGTTTTTCGGCCAAAACTCAAAATTTTCTCTCTTGTCGTTTTTTATTTTATTACATATTCGGCTAGCCCGCGCGGAGCCCGATCCAACGATACCCCGCACGTGCGTCTAGCTCGCAAAAAGTTACCCTTCATTTTTTGGAATTTCGTCTAAGTCCCAAAATAAACTGATGTACCTGGGTAGGCTGTTGAAAAAAGTATCGATATTTTCTTTGTTACAGGTGCGATTTTGAAGCTGTTTTCAGCTCATTAGACCTAAAAAGGCGGACGCCTATCTTTTGACACAAATCGCAACCCCTCAAAACCAACCCTTATCCGTATTTTGCATTTTTTGTATTTTTCTTCAAAATTTCAACATATTTAATTCAATAACTTCGCTATTTTCAGATCAATTTTAACACTTTTAACTTTATATTAGTCTCAGCAACCGTCCCCTACTAATCCCGTGATTTGGTCCGCGTTCCGCGGCCCGATTTCCGGAGTGGGGGTAAAAAACACCGATTTTCACGTAAAATAACTGGTTTTTCGGCCATAACTCAAAATTTTGCTTCCGGTCGTGGGAAATTTTATTGCATATTCGACTAGCCCGCGCGGAGCCCAATCTTTTGACACCCCGCACGTGCGTCTAGCTCGCAAAAAATTTCCCCACCCACCCTCCCTGTGGCCTATAGCTAGGAGGAGAAACTTTATTTGACAATAAATAAAAAAAAAAAATATTTTTCTTTATAAAATAGTTTGTATTGAGTGTCGGGACTGTTTTTAAACCGATTCGCACGGACAGGGTTGACCACACGTCGAAAAACAGACGTTTTTAATTGTTTTTATAAAAACTCTTATTATTAATTTTGTATTGTGTTTTGACTTTTTAACTTATATTATTTATCTGTGTTCCCCCTTTACAGGGACACAGACCTGACGTTTTTAATAATTTTGACAATATAAGTGACCTATTAAATTAATTTATTTGTATTTATGTTTTTAATTTGATCAGAATTTGTGTTTTTACCGTGTCCCCCCTTTACAGGGACTAAAACGCTAGTGTCCATGATACTCTCTTTTTCGACAGCGAAGAGACAGACGCGACCCTCTCTATACAAGGATCCGTTTGTTTCCGCCCCGATGGACACCCCCGACCCACATGACGCTCCTTACGAGCATCGGTCGACGGGTGAGTCCATGGGAGAGAAACTACTTTCCCCGAAGGAACGCGACGAAGTGAAGAGGAGGATATCCTTCGGGGACGCCACCCCTCGCGAGTACATCGAGGTCTTTACCACACCAAAGGGGCGCCCGCCTCCTGTGGCCGCCACCGGACCGCTCGAAGGGACTGGGGCCGAGCGCCGCAGTCGTCTTGAGGAGGCGAGAGCTTGCCTACAGAAGGCGAAGCAGAACTTGGGGAACTCTCGCAACCTCAAGACAAATATCAAAAATGCGGTGCTAGAGGCCCTAGAACGGCTCTTCGAGTTGGTCGAGGACGCCGAACTCGAGCGGGCCCCAGACGCGCCCGTGACCGTACCAGAGCCGGCGATGGCCGCGACCGCCGCCATCCATTGTCCCCCACTCGTCTCCAGCGATATTCTTGCTGGTCAGGCTGAGCTCCTTAACTCTCTCAAGGAGCACATCTCGGAGCTGAAAGACCACTCGTTGAAGATGGATAAACTCCGAGACAGACTGGCCAGCAGGGATAGTGTGGAGGGGACAACCTACGCGAGTGTTGCGTCCATGAATAATCGCCATACCGGGATTCAGGCCCTGGAGCGAAAGACGCTGCATTCCGTGGTTGTCTCCTCCACCGAGGAGATGGATACGGGGGACCAGGTCCTCGAGAGGGTCAGGACGGCGGTGGATGCGAAGGCCGGCTGGGTGCGGATAGAGCGCGTCCGAAAGGCTAAAGACCGGAAGGTGATTATGGGGTGCGCAACCGAGGAGGAGAGGCAAAAGGTGAAGGAGCGATTGAGGGCAGCCGGAGAGAACCTCGTCGTCGAGGACGTGAGGAACAGGGACCCGCTTCTGGTTCTCAGGGACGTGCTTGCGGTGCACAGTGACGAAGAGTTACTCAAGGCCCTTGAGAACCAGAACCGGGAGGTATTTCGCGGCCTCGAGGACGAGGACCGCAAAATGACGGTCAGATACAGAAAAAAGTCGAGAAATCCTCATGTGAACAGCGTTGTGCTCAGTGTGTCCCCCAAGATCTGGAGGCGCGCACTCGAGGAGGGCAAGCTCCGCATAGACCTGCAGCGAGTGCGCGTCGAGGACCAGACGCCTCTGGTGCAGTGCACGCGCTGCTTGGCTTTCGGGCACGGGAAACGCCTGTGCTCGGAGCCGGCAGACCTCTGCAGCCACTGTGGCGGTTCGCACCTCAGGGTGGACTGCCCAGAGAGGCGAAACGGCACAGTGGCCGTATGCGTGAACTGCACCAGAGCCAAATTGGAGGCCACTGAGCACAACGCTTTCAGCAGCGAATGCCCAGTACGCAGGAAGTGGGACGCATTTGCCAGAGCAGCAATTGCGTATTGCTAAGGTTGCCAATGCGCCCACTTCCTGCTACACAGTGCGTATGGGTTCGACACAACCAGATAGCAGTTGCATTGAGCGAACCACTGGGGTTGGCTCAATGAGGAGTATTAACTGGAGTCACTTTCATGAGAAAGTGGCTGCAATTATGATGTATCATGAGTCAACTCTAGTGGAACCCTCAAGTTGTGTCGAACCCAAAAAATCCCACAGTGATACTATATTATATAATGAGTATATAAATATGAGTAATCACGCAGGGTTGTCGCAGTAAGGCATGGTTGCCTTGGTAACGCAGGGTATGGCAATAAAAATAGGATAAATAAATTAGGAAGCAACTCTCAGTAAATTTATTGGTAATATAAAAATAGAATAAAGAAGAAAAAAATTTAGTATACTCACCATAGAAATTTTTTGACAAAATACACAAATAACTAAATTATACAAAATAGTAATAGAATTGATAAAAAACAAAATTCGGTAATATAAAATGGGAACAAAATTTTAAAATAATCAGAAATCTGGAAGTCAAATAACGTGGTCTCTCCGGCCGCGACATCTTAGCAAGAAAACACTTAATAAGCCCAACAAGGTCTCTGCCCATGACAGAGGGACACTGGCAGGGCAGGAGTGGGTTTTAGCGGGTTCGAGTCCCGCACTACCTCGACTGTCTCATGGTCTCTGTGAGACGGTGAGACAGCCGAGGTGTCCGTGGGGATTTCCCACTCCTGCCTCAACAAAAAAAAAAAAAAAAAAAAAAAAAAAAACCTAACCTAACCTAACCTAACCTAACCTAACCTAACCTAACCTAACCTAACCTAACCTAACCTAACCTAACCTAACCTAACCTAACCTAACCTAACCTAACCTAACCTAACCTAACCTAACCTAACCTAACCTAACCTAACCTAACCTAACCTTATAACATCAATGGTAATAAAAAGGAATAAGACGGACACAACATAAGAGCAGGAACCAAAATGTCTGAATCTATGCGAATTATATGTAAAATCCCAATACAGTTAATACAAAAAGATATGTACTAAAATTAGATTATAAGTATGAAATAAGGAATACGAAATGTAAAAACCTAAGATGTAAAGAATAAATAGAAATAAGCAACATTGTAATATATCAAAATAAGTATCAAATAAATGTAAATGATAAAAACTATAAGAAAAACTGTATTAGAGATAAGTAAATATTGTAAGACTAAAAGAAAGAAAAAAAAAAAGAAATATGAAAAGAAAATATGACCAAAAAAAGAAAAATGGCCAAAAAGAGAAATGGCAAAAAAGACAAAAGATAAAAAAGGTCCTGCCACAAAGCGGGGAGCAGTTGTCAATAAAAAAAAAAAAAAAAAAACCTAACCTAACCTAACCTAACCTAACCTAACCTAACCTAACCTAACCCATCGATATTTTCTTTGTTACAGGTGCGATTTTGAAGCTGTTTTCAGCTCATTAGACCTAAAAAGGCGGACGCCTATCTTTTGACACAAATCGCAACCCCTCAAAACCAACCCTTATCCGTATTTTGCATTTTTTGTATTTTTCTTCAAAATTTCAACATACTTAATTCAATAACTTCGCCATTTTCAGATCAATTTGAACAGTTTTAACTTTATATTAGTCTCAGCAACCGTCCCCTACTAATCCCGTGATTTGGTCCGCGTTCCGCGGCCCGATTTCCGGAGTGGGGGTAAAAAACACCATTTTTCACGTAAAATAACTGGTTTTTCGGCAATAACTCAAAATTTTGCTTTCGGTCGTGGGAAATTTTATTGCATATTCGACTAGCCCGCGCGGAGCCCAATCTTTCGACACCCCGCACGTGCGTCTAGCTCGCAAAAAATTTCCATACATTTTCATACACTCAAATTTTCTTTATTAAAGGTGCGATTTTGAAGCTGTTTTCAGCTCACTAGACCTTCAAAAGGCGGACCTCTATCATTTGACACAAATCGCAACCCCTAAAATTCAACCCTTACTCGTACATTGCATTTTCAAAATTTCACCAATTTTAATTCATTAACTTCGCCATTTTTAGATCAATTTCAACCGTTTAAATTTCATTTTAGTCTCAGCAACCGCCCCCTAATAATCCCGTGATCAGGTTCGCGTTCCGTGGCCTGAGTCCCGGAGTGGGGGTGAAAAACACATTTTCACTTAAAAAACTGGTTTTTCGGCCAAAACTCAAAATTTTGTCTCTTGTCGTTTTTTATTTTATTACATATTCGGCTAGCCTGCGCGGAGCCCGATCCAACGATACCCCGCACGTGCGTCTAGCTCGCAAAAAGTCACCCTTCATTTTTTGGAATTTCGTCTAAGTCCCAAAATAAACTGATGTACCTGAGTAGGCTGTTGAAAAAAGTATCGATATTTTCTTTGTTACAGGTGCGATTTTGAAGCTGTTTTCAGCTCATTAGACCTAAAAAGGCGGACGCCTATCTTTTGACACAAATCGCAACCCCTCAAAACCAACCCTTATCCGTATTTTGCATTTTTTGTATTTTTCTTCAAAATTTCAACATACTTAATTCAATAACTTCGCCATTTTCAGATCAATTTGAACAGTTTTAACTTTATATTAGTCTCAGCAACCGTCCCCTACTAATCCCGTGATTTGGTCCGCGTTCCGCGGCCCGATTTCCGGAGTGGGGGTAAAAAACACCATTTTTCACGTAAAATAACTGGTTTTTCGGCAATAACTCAAAATTTTGCTTCCGGTCGTGGGAAATTTTATTGCATATTCGACTAGCCCGCGCGGAGCCCAATCTTTCGACACCCCGCACGTGCGTCTAGCTCGCAAAAAATTTCCATACATTTTCATACACTCAAATTTTCTTTATTAAAGGTGCGATTTTGAAGCTGTTTTCAGCTCACTAGACCTTCAAAAGGCGGACCTCTATCATTTGACACAAATCGCAACCCCTAAAATTCAACCCTTACTCGTACATTGCATTTTCAAAATTTCACCAATTTTAATTCATTAACTTCGCCATTTTTAGATCAATTTCAACCGTTTAAATTTCATTTTAGTCTCAGCAACCGCCCCCTAATAATCCCGTGATCAGGTTCGCGTTCCGTGGCCTGAGTCCCGGAGTGGGGGTGAAAAACACATTTTCACTTAAAAAACTGGTTTTTCGGCCAAAACTCAAAATTTTGTCTCTTGTCGTTTTTTATTTTATTACATATTCGGCTAGCCTGCGCGGAGCCCGATCCAACGATACCCCGCACGTGCGTCTAGCTCGCAAAAAGTCACCCTTCATTTTTTGGAATTTCGTCTAAGTCCCAAAATAAACTGATGTACCTGAGTAGGCTGTTGAAAAAAGTATCGATATTTTCTTTGTTACAGGTGCGATTTTGAAGCTGTTTTCAGCTCATTAGACCTAAAAAGGCGGACGCCTATCTTTTGACACAAATCGCAACCCCTCAAAACCAACCCTTATCCGTATTTTGCATTTTTTGTATTTTTCTTCAAAATTTCAACATACTTAATTCAATAACTTCGCCATTTTCAGATCAATTTGAACAGTTTTAACTTTATATTAGTCTCAGCAACCGTCCCCTACTAATCCCGTGATTTGGTCCGCGTTCCGCGGCCCGATTTCCGGAGTGGGGGTAAAAAACACCATTTTTCACGTAAAATAACTGGTTTTTCGGCAATAACTCAAAATTTTGCTTCCGGTCGTGGGAAATTTTATTGCATATTCGACTAGCCCGCGCGGAGCCCAATCTTTCGACACCCCGCACGTGCGTCTAGCTCGCAAAAAATTTCCATACATTTTCATACACTCAAATTTTCTTTATTAAAGGTGCGATTTTTGATTTGATGTACGTCGTGACGTCACGGATGTCAAGTTGGTCTGTGTTCTTCAAAGTTGTTTACAGTTTTTAAAAATAAAAACATCTAGTGAAGTACGAACAATAGATTACAGAAAGTTTTAACAGTTAATCATACAACTCACAAAACGTTATCCAGTGTACAAGTGCAGTGTAAATATTGTAATTACTGTTTTAACTTAAAACTATACACCAGTGACTAATTCTACCCTTCATATCAAAATTATTAAGACATTTAAGTGAAAACACCAAATAATTGTTGACAAGTGTCGCTCGGGAGTGTGCATCATAGTCTGTTTACCCTAGTGTCAACTTATGGTGTTTAGATACCATAGACTCCTATCGAACTATCACTACGCTTTTTTATTTGAAACAGCGCCATCTATCGATACAACTTGGAACTTCTAAGTTAAATCGATTGCTGGAAGAGTCCGTGTTGCCTACTCGCGCGGTACGTACAAAATACAACATGCCTACAGCAAAGTGTGGTGGATGCGCCAAATTCTTGTCTCCGGTAGATGCCGCTAAATGCAACCAGTGCAATGTTTTTTACCATCGGGTTTGTGTCGGCCTCCCTACCATGGGTAATATTGGGCCCAACTGGCGCTGTCCTGAATGTATTAAAAATGTAGTCAGGGACTACAAAGCGGAGACACCTGTTCGGAGTCAGGTGGAACTTGACCTATCGGAAAGACATAGCCCTGAGGAGCTCATGGAAACCAGCCCAATGAACTGCTCAGCGTTGGACGCCACCATAAATTTCTCCCCTGACCTGGCGGGCGAACTGCGGCTGTTTAAGGAGGAGCTGCGTGCAGAGTTTCGTCTGATGCACCAAGAATTCCAGCAACTGCGTTCGGAAATGGCTCAATTACAGACCTCCCTCAAATCTTCTGATGAGCGGATGGATGGCCTAGAAGTGCGAATTGTTGCTCTAGAAATGAAACTGGCACAAAATGTACCATCAATTGATAAGGGTCCACTCGAAAACACTATCGCCGAGTTGAAATGCCAGTTAAACGAGCGTGATCAGGAGTTGCTCCTCAATGACATTGAGGTAACTGGTATACCTGAAGGCAGAGAGGAGAGCACCATGCACCTTGTTAAGGTTATCGCTTTAAAGCTCGGCGTCGACATCGATGAGAGGGATGTCGTGCATGCTGAGCGGGTCGGATCCACTAGACGTAACCGTCTTGACAAGAGCTCAGACGGCTCCACCTCTGCCGTTCCAGCTGCGCAGCGGCCGCGGGGTATATCTGTGCGCTTCGCAAGGCGCGCAACGCGCGACGCCTTATTGCGCGCCGCTCGCGTGCGCCGCGGCTTGAGTACGGATGACCTTGACGTAAAAACTAGGCCGGCGCCGGCGCAACGCGTTTACATCAACGAGCGTCTCACTAAGATAAACCGCCAGTTGTTTTACCACGCTCGTCAGGCTGGAAACCAACATAACTGGAAGTACGTATGGACAAGGGAGGGGAGAATATTCGCTCGTAAAGAGGACCACCAGAAGGTGGAACGAATAAGATGCGAAGAAGACATTTGTAGAATTTTTTGTTAATTGTCAGTTCGTACCAACGTTCGTACCTTAGTAAAAGTTTCCGAATGTTAGTTAATTTTGGTTCATTAATTGTGTTTTTTTCACTGCTAATCAAAAAGTACCGAATATTAGTCAATCTTGGCTCAATTGTGTTTTTTCCATCGATAGTCAATACTTTAATTCTATTCCTTATGTTACTCTTTACTTTAATGTTGTCTTTTTCTGTGTGTCTCACGGCGGCGCCCCACAGTGAGCTGTGCTCAAGTCAATCTATCATCATACTCGTATATTATGTATCTGTCAATATTTATAATAGTACCATACATAGTTCTAACTTATTTTACTTATTTATTATAAATACACTAATACACCGTTTCACACATATTTCATGTATATATTATAATACAGTACTTTCAAAATTATTAGGCATATTATCACAGTATACATCGCTTGCACATAGCTTCCATATTTGTGTTGTTAAATACTTATTATTTGTAGTACAGATATATGATTCAAATTTTTTAACTGTAATCGTCATTAAGTTAAACTTCATAACGAATTTTATTAATAAAGGTTTAAAGTTGATATTGCTCAAAGCAGTCGAGATATTTTTCCAATATTACTATGATGAATAAGAGAGAAAAGTTTCTAAAGGTTGGTTTTATAAATGCGGGATCATTGGGAACAGGGCATGACGACTTGATAGCTGCGATAGACAGGCATTGTCTTGATGTTATGGCCATCAACGAAACTTGGCTTCGACCGGGCGAGGAGGGGCGCGCTCCGGTTGTGCCGGGCTACCGTCTACGTCACACGCCGCGGCCAGCGAGTGTTCGCGCGGGACGTGGTGGGGGCGTCGGTTTTTATCTGCGGCGTGGTTTAAGCGCGCGTACTTGGACTGGGCCGGTCGATCCCAGGTTCGAATCGGTCGAACAAATGTGGCTTACACTCACAATGAGTGGCAAACAAATTGCTATTGGTACTGCGTACCGGCCGCCATGGTTGGACCTTGCACTTTTTCTTGATGCCATAACAGATTCTCTTACCTCACTGGCGCATTGTGACCATTGTATACTGCTGGGTGATTTTAATGTGAACATGCTGGATACTAGCGGCACAAAAACAGGAAAAATTAAGGAGTTTTTAAATAGCCTCAGTCTTGATCAATTAGTTACAACTCCTACTCACTTTACGGCTTCCAGTGAAACACTGATCGACGTTCTGTGTACGGATATAAGAGCAAGATACACGTTGGTGGAGTCTCTTAGTTCTCTTAGCGGTCATTCACTTATAATTGCTGAATTTCATATTAAACGTGACAAGTTAAAACCTTATATAATAAAATTTAGGCCACTTAAGAATATATGCGTGGATAATTTTAACATGGACCTGTCGCTTTTGTGCTTTGATAATATCTCTTTGATGAACAATGTAAATGACATGGTGCGTGTATTTAACTCGCGTGTTATTTCACTGTTCGACGCTCATGCACCAGTCAAAACTTGTACCATTAAGGAAAAGTCTTATCCGTGGATAACTGACACGATAAAAGTCATGATGCGTTTACGTGACAATGCTTTAACTTGTTACAAAAAAACTAAATCAGCTTCCAAAAGGGAATACTACAAAGAGTTGAAGTCCCTTGTTTCACGGTCTTTGTTTAGCGAAAAAGTGGCGTATTTTAAACACAACATCAACAATAAAATAAACAATCCCAAAATATTATGGAAAAATATAAAATCCACTTTATCGCCTTACAAACCTAAACAAGACATTCCATCACATTTTTCTGATCCAGATCTCATTAACAACACCTTTTTGGTAGTCCCTGGTAACCCCGAAGCAAGCTTGTCACTTAAGGCTTATTTTGAACACCACAAATATGGAGAAGCAGTTTTCAAGCTTGATCCGGTAGAACAGAGAGACATTGCTCGTATAATTTCTAACCTAAAAAGCAACGCCGAAGGTTACGACCATATCACACTTGATATGCTAAAAATGATCCTACCGGACGCTTTAGCTACCGTAACAGAAATTATAAACCGTTCTATAATATCTGCAACATTTCCTGAACAATGGAAAATAGCATCCGTTAGGCCCATTCCGAAAGTCAGCAATCCTATTGAAGTAAAAGACTTGCGTCCTATAAGTATTTTGCCGTGCCTGTCCAAGGTACTTGAGAAAATCGTCAGTCTGCAGTTAACGCACTTCCTGGAACAGAATAACATATTGCCTGACTTACAGTCTGGCTTCAGGAAGCAGCGCAGTACCGCCACTGCCTTACTGGATGTTACCGACAATCTCTTGTCAGCCCAAGACAAGGGAATGTGCTCTGTGTTGGTCTTGTTAGATTTTTCCCGAGCTTTTGACGCAATCAATATTTCACTTCTGTTGTCTAAGTTAAGTTACTACGGTTTTGATCCAAGCGCTATAGAGTGGTTCCGTAGCTACCTTAGTGACAGGAAACAGCGTGTCGATCTACAGCTAGGCGATGGAACAGTTCTGACGTCTACTTGCACTACGATAGTAAGAGGCGTTCCGCAAGGGTCCATATTAGGACCGATTCTTTTTATTTTATACTGTGCAGATATCGTCAAATGCATCCGAAAATGCAAATATCATATTTACGCTGATGATGTACAACTATATCTATCTTTTAGACCGGATGAATATGATAGTGCTATTAGGGATCTAAATGAGGACCTTCACAGAATCGCTGCGTGGTCTGAGGAAAATTGTTTGTCACTAAACCCATCAAAAACGAAATATCTAGTAATTGGCACAAGACAACAACTTCTTAAAGTACCTGCAAAGATTGGTTTGGAACTGATGGGTGTACAAATTGACAGAGTGTACGAGGCGCGGAATCTTGGGCTCATTATGGACAAAGACCTTCGCTTTGAAAAACATGTTGCCGATTCGGTTCGTAACTGTTTTTACCGCTTAAAAGTCCTTTATAAAATGAGACCTTACTTATCAGAAACAATACGTGAACAACTTGTTGAGACACTAGTGTTGTCTAGGCTTAACTACGCGGATACAGTTTACGGCCCGCGCCTGTTGGCCCGAACCGAGCGGCTCATCCAACGAGTACAAAATGCTTGTGCTCGTTTCTGTTATAAAATTCCACCCAGGACACATGTAACCCCTTTCCTAAATAAACACTATACACTCAAAATGAGATCGAGACGCAAGTTGCACTTGGCGTGCCTTCTGTTCGGTGTTATAAAATATAAAAAACCAGACTACCTGTACAATAAACTTAGTTGGCTCGGGAGTACACGCGAATGTAATAGAAGACAATGCTCTCAGCAACTTGCGTCTCGGTCTCATCGTACAGCGGCTTTCAGGGGTAGTTTTCGATACGCGGCGTCAAAGATTTGGAATAATCTACCACCACCCATCCGATCTTCTAACACGATCAATGCCTTCAGAAGCCGCTTGCGACAGTACTTAATTGAAGCACAGCGGAAATTGGATATGGCAAATATAAATGTATCACTCATATAACGTAGTGTAAATTTCAAATTTCAATCATGTCAAGGGTACTTTCTTTTTCTGCTGCCTGTTAAGTCCATGAGCTGGGGTTGTTTGGGTTACGGAAGTCGTGTCCTCCGTCTCGTGAATTGAAGCTGGTGGCCTGTGGGTATCGTAACATAATTCCATTAGTATAGGATTTCACCACTATTCCGTACATTGTAACACATCACTGATTTTTAAAGCGTAAACTCACCGAATGTTGCAGGCCTGCATGTAAACAAGACGTGAGATAACGGAACAATGCTGTAGGCCCCTCTCTTAAGCCTTTAGTGTAGGTGGACATTAATTTTCCGCCCTATGTATCGTGCACCTACAAAAGCAAAAAATAAAATAAAAAAATTTAACTAATGTCAGTCTAACCCTACAGAAAACTATAGGTATAAGTATTTTTATTTGATAACTGTTCAACTTACCTTTCTTTTCTTATTATTATTACTTTTTATCACTCACGTTCGCGTTTTAAACGTAACTCATGGAATAATCACTTTGCTCGTTTTTGTGTCTAATACTAATAATAATATCTGTCATCATGTTCATTTTTATTTAAATACCCGCACACGAAATATGGCTTCATTATTTTAAAATGTGCAACCTTAGGCCGGTAGTTCGTGCGTCACAGGAGGCTGCATGCAGCGCACTGTGAATGCCTCGCACTTCATGGTTTACGGTTGATACGTCCAGTATTTTTAATTAATTATTTCTATTGTGTAGTTGTTGTACCGCTTGAACTATTTACTATAATATCATATTTCTTCAATGTTATCTTTATTTATACATATATATTTTATCTCTCATAAACTATTTATATATTTTATTCTATAATTTTTAAACTGACATTGACATTCGGACACACCAATTAGGTTCATTTGAAAACCAGCGTCGGGCACCAGTTGTCCGACATTATGCTGAAATGGGCCTTTTTGGCGCAGCCGTGAGTCACACAGTATACATGCCTATATTCTTGTTTGGCTTAGAATATTGTATTACCTACCTTAAAATTATTTAGCATTAAGTTCTATTTCTTGTGATACTGTGTGCACTTGTGGCGTGTGCCAATAAACGTTTTTTCTTTCTTTTCTTTCTTTCTTTCTTTCTATTTTGAAGCTGTTTTCAGCTCACTAGACCTTCAAAAGGCGGACCTCTATCATTTGACACAAATCGCAACCCCTAAAATTCAACCCTTACTCGTACATTGCATTTTCAAAATTTCACCAATTTTAATTCATTAACTTCGCCATTTTTAGATCAATTTCAACCGTTTAAATTTCATTTTAGTCTCAGCAACCGCCCCCTAATAATCCCGTGATCAGGTTCGCGTTCCGTGGCCTGAGTCCCGGAGTGGGGGTGAAAAACACATTTTCACTTAAAAAACTGGTTTTTCGGCCAAAACTCAAAATTTTGTCTCTTGTCGTTTTTTATTTTATTACATATTCGGCTAGCCTGCGCGGAGCCCGATCCAACGATACCCCGCACGTGCGTCTAGCTCGCAAAAAGTCACCCTTCATTTTTTGGAATTTCGTCTAAGTCCCAAAATAAACTGATGTACCTGAGTAGGCTGTTGAAAAAAGTATCGATATTTTCTTTGTTACAGGTGCGATTTTGAAGCTGTTTTCAGCTCATTAGACCTAAAAAGGCGGACGCCTATCTTTTGACACAAATCGCAACCCCTCAAAACCAACCCTTATCCGTATTTTGCATTTTTTGTATTTTTCTTCAAAATTTCAACATACTTAATTCAATAACTTCGCCATTTTCAGATCAATTTGAACAGTTTTAACTTTATATTAGTCTCAGCAACCGTCCCCTACTAATCCCGTGATTTGGTCCGCGTTCCGCGGCCCGATTTCCGGAGTGGGGGTAAAAAACACCATTTTTCACGTAAAATAACTGGTTTTTCGGCAATAACTCAAAATTTTGCTTCCGGTCGTGGGAAATTTTATTGCATATTCGACTAGCCCGCGCGGAGCCCAATCTTTCGACACCCCGCACGTGCGTCTAGCTCGCAAAAAATTTCCATACATTTTCATACACTCAAATTTTCTTTATTAAAGGTGCGATTTTGAAGCTGTTTTCAGCTCACTAGACCTTCAAAAGGCGGACCTCTATCATTTGACACAAATCGCAACCCCTAAAATTCAACCCTTACTCGTACATTGCATTTTCAAAATTTCACCAATTTTAATTCATTAACTTCGCCATTTTTAGATCAATTTCAACCGTTTAAATTTCATTTTAGTCTCAGCAACCGCCCCCTAATAATCCCGTGATCAGGTTCGCGTTCCGTGGCCTGAGTCCCGGAGTGGGGGTGAAAAACACATTTTCACTTAAAAAACTGGTTTTTCGGCCAAAACTCAAAATTTTGTCTCTTGTCGTTTTTTATTTTATTACATATTCGGCTAGCCTGCGCGGAGCCCGATCCAACGATACCCCGCACGTGCGTCTAGCTCGCAAAAAGTCACCCTTCATTTTTTGGAATTTCGTCTAAGTCCCAAAATAACCCCACCAACGTGTCCCCACGTTGCCGTCGTGGTGGGGCTTGTGTGTCTCGATGATCTCTGGGCCCCTGCCGGTAGAGGCACTCGTGCACTCATGCCGGACAGGCTCAGAGGGAGAGACCAGACCAAGAGGGACACACCGGGGAAAGGCGCGCCGCCTGGAGGATCGAGCAGTCAGCTCGAGCCTCTAGACGGCGCGGGGCCCGGTCTCAGAGACTGGGTCTAGGGGGGGAAAGGTTCACTTCCGGTACGCGTCTAATCTTCAGACGTAACCGTGAAGTGAACCAGGGGTGGGGAAATGGGGGCATAGGGAAAAAAGAGGAACTCACCTCTCTAAAAAAGTAACATCATGGATAAAAAGGTTAATGGAAGGAATACCCAGGCGGGTCCCAGCTGCTCTTCAGCTGGGGAATCCCGCACCGGACACGTCCGGTCAGTCCCAACGTACTCTGGGGGGGACAACACTGACCTATTTTACCCAACTTTTGGGCCGGCAGTCGCCGCATTGAGCCAGGGAGGCTCACGTGCCCGTGGTGTGGAGTCGCTGGATCATTCCAGCACGTCCGCGCCACCGGCACCGACAACAGAGCGGGCACAGAGTGCCGCTCCGCGGATGGAGGGGGCGCTGGTGCTCGGGTCGGAGTCCGACTCGGCATCAGACGCCGTGAGCTTCCAGAGCGTGGGCTCTGGAGGCGTGGCGAGGAGGGATGAGGGGGGCGCAGATAGGAGGAAGGAGTTCCTCAAGCGCCCCCATTCGAGGGATGACATTTCGTCATCAGAGGAAGGGCTTGCCTCGGCCCGTAAGATCCCCACGAGCGTGCGGGGTAAAGGCCGAGGCAAGACTTCGGGGAGGGGGATCTCCTCTGGAGAGCCCAAAACTGGTCTGGCCTCGAACGAGGCTAGACTAGCAGAGGCCGTGGCAGCCGCCATCCGCATCGTGATCCAGAAGCGGACCAAAAGTAGCAAGGAGGGTGCGATCGGCGACGCCACGGCCTCCATCATGGCGGCCGCGCGCGTTCACGGCGGGGCTCCGGCTGCAAGGGACAACATGTCCGAACTGCGGTCGGAAGTCACCCGCCTGACTGCCGCCATGGGGGCTCTCCAGAGGGAGAACATCGCCCTAAAGGAGGACCTGGCGAAACTTCGGGGAGGCGGCCAGCAAAACACGCCGCCGCGGGGCCAAAGGGAGAAAGGCCAGCCCACACCAGCGGAGAACTCTGTTCTCGACCTGGTGCGACAGGAGCTGGCCGCCTTTCAGCAGCGGTTCTCCGTATTGGAGAGCCGCGTGCTGCGACCCCCGCTGGCGGCGTCCTCATACGCGGCTGTGGCCGCGTCGAGGCCGCCTCCGACCGAGCCGCCTCCGGCAGAGGCGGCGGCGAAGAAGAAGGCTGCGGCGAAGACGGCCCCTAAGACGGCCCCTTCTAAGACGGCCCCGGCAAAGCCTAGTCAGGCGAAACCGGGTCCGTCCAAGCCGACTCCGACCCCGACACCTGCGGGGCCGGCACGGTCGGCCGCAAAAAAGAAGGGCGCCCAGGCCGATAGCCAACCACCCCAGCAGCCTCCTCCTAAAACTCCTCCGGCCAGCGCCGACTGGCAAGTGGCCGGAGAGAAGAGGAAGGCTGCCAGTGCGGCCAGGTCCAAACGGCGGAGGGAGAGGCGGCGGCGGCGTAAGGAGCGCGGCGTCGCGGCGCGATTGCGCGCCCCTAAGACCGCGGCAGTAGTGATCACACTACAGCCGGACGCGGTCAAGAGGGGCGTGTCGTACCGCGACGTGCTCGCGAAGGCAAAGGAGGCGGTGGACCTCACGGAGCTCGGCATCGCCGGGGGCCTCCGTTTACGGGTCACTGCAACGGGGGCTCGGATGTTGGAGCTCCCCGGTGCGGACAGTGGCCCCATCGCTGACGCTCTGGCCGAACGGCTCAGAGCGTCCTTAAATGCGGAGGAGGCCCGAGTATCCAGACCCATCAAGCGCGCAGACGTGCGCATATTGGGTCTGGATGACTCCGTGACGGTTGAGGACGTGGTGGCCGCCGTTGCCAGGACTGGGGGGTGCCCTTCCGATCAGGTGAGGGCGGGCGTCCTGCGTCCTGACTTCGCGGGGCTACAGACCATTACGGTCAGCTGCCCCGTGTCGGCGGCCAAAATACTGGAGGGGGGCCGAAGGCTCTTGGTTGGATGGGTTTCCGCGCAGGTGAAACTGCTGGAACCCAGACCTCTGAGGTGCTACCGATGCCAAGTGGGCAACCACGCGGCATGTATGTAACTGCACCTCGGAGGTGGACCGCAGCGACAAGTGTTTCCGCTGCGGTCAGCCCGGTCACAAGGCCGGCTCGTGCACTGCCCCGCCGCACTGCTTCGCATGTGCGGCGGCTGGCAAGCCGGCCGATCACCGGGCTGGGGGCAAGTCCTGCGCCCCACCCACCAAAGCCAAGAGCAGAGGTAGGCCCTCTGCCACCGCCGTCACTGCCACTCCCGCCGCCGCCGCCGCCTCTGCCGCCGCCGCCGCCGCCGCCGTGGCTCAACCCTCGGAGAGGGTCCTGGAGGAGGCTGCAATGGATTCAGATTAATGTCTCCATTGCGCTTCCTCCAGGCGAACATCAACCACTGCGCCGCTGCTCAGGATCTCTTGCTCCAGAGCATGGCGCAGTGGTTGATCAACGTCGCCGTGGTCGCCGAGCCGTATTTTGTCCTGCCCAGGAATGACTGGGTAGCGGACCTGGACGGCTCGGTGACCCTAATTTCGTCGGCCGCCGCCGGTACCCCGCCCCTCGATCGCGTAAAGAGAGGGCGCGGGATCGTCGCAGCACGGTTCGGGGAGATCGCCGTTGTAGGCGTTTACTTCTCCCCGAATCGATCTCTCGCCGAGTTCCAAGACTCCCTAACGGAGCTGGGAGATGTCGTCGTCGCCCTCGGTTCCCTCCCCGCGCTCGTCCTTGGGGACTTCAACGCCAAAAGTCCGGCTTGGGGTTCCCGGTCCACGGACTATACGCGGGGTAGGATGCTCGAGCACTGGGCCCGTGCGCAGGGCCTGGTGATCGAGAACCGGGGTTCTGTCCCCACGTGCGTGCGGTGGACGGGCGAGTCGGTGGTGGACGTTACGTTCGCCACCGCCGACCTGTCGCCGCGCGTCACCGGCTGGCGCGTTGTGGAGGAGGTGGAGACCTATTCCGACCACCGGTATATCCGGTTCGACGTCTCCGCCCAGACCTCAGACGCGCCAGTTCCAAGTGGACGGAACCCAAGTGGTCCGCGATGGGCGCTGAAGCAGCTGGACCGGGAGCTATTCCTGGAAGCCTCGATCGTGCAGGCCTGGGTGTCACCACCGGACAGGCCTGCCGACATCAACGACGAGGCGGAGTGGTTCCGGGAGGCCATGTCCGAGATCTGTGACGTGGCCATGCCCCGGGTCCGGCAAGGACGCGCCCGGCGTCAGTTGTACTGGTGGTCGCGCGAGCTAGCAGCGCTGCGCGAGGCGTGCGTTGCCGCGCGACGCCGGTACTTCAGGTTCCGCAGGCGCCGCACCCGACCTCCGGATGCGGCGACTGTAGAGGCGGAGCTGCACGAGGGTTACAGGGCAGCGAAGGCCGTCCTCCGCGACGAGATCTGGCGGGCCAAAGAATTGGCCCGCAGGGAGATGCTGGAGACTCTGGACGGGGACCCATGGGGCCGCCCCTATAAGTGGGTGCGCGAAAAACTCCGCCCCTGGGCTCCCCCGTTGACGCAGAGTCTCCAGCCTCAGTTCGTGGAGGACGTGGTGAGCGCCCTGTTCCCATCGCGAGGGGAGCATACTCCCCCGCCCATGGCTCCGTCTCCGACGGAATCTGAGGACGAAGCTGACGCAAACGCGGACCACAGCGACGACGACGTCTACGACGCTCCAGAGGTGACCGAGGTAGACATGAGAGTGGCGGTACAACGGCTCAAGGCCAAAAATACCGCCCCAGGACCCGACGGCCTGCCAGGAAAAGCCTGGGTCCTGGCCTCGAGGACTCTCGGGCCTCGACTTGGGGGGCTCTTTAGCGCATGCTTGGAGAGGGGCCGGTTCCCGCTTCTTTGGAAGACGGGAAAACTGGTCCTCATCCAGAAGCACGGGCGCCCTGCGGACTCTCCGTCCGCATTCCGGCCCATCGTGCTGCTCGACGAGGTGGGCAAGCTCTTTGAAAGAGTAATTGCAGACCGCCTCGTCGGGCACCTGAATCGGATGGGCCCGAACCTTGCGGAGAGCCAGTTTGGCTTCCGCAGGGGGCGCTCGACGGTGGACGCCATCATGCGCGTGAGAGCCCTCACGACGGGGGATGCAGTAGCCCGGGGCAGGGTCGTCTTGGCGGTGTCTTTGGACATCACCAACGCCTTTAACACCCTGCCCTGGAGTTGCATCAGGGAGGCACTCCGGTATCACCGGGTGCCGACCTACCTCCGTCGCATAGTCGAGGACTACCTGACGGACAGAGCCGTCATCTACCCCGGTCACCGGGGAGAGTGGAACCGGCGAGAGATATCGTGCGGTGTTCCACAGGGATCGGTCTTGGGGCCGCCCCTGTGGAACATCGGATACGATTGGGTGCTGCGCGGCGACCTCCCTGACGGCGTCAGCGTAATATGTTACGCTGACGACACGCTCGTCCTGGCGGAGGGAGAGTCGCACCAGGCGGCGGCCGACCTGGCGACGCAAGCGGTTGCGACAGTCGTCGATAGGATCCGGCAGCTGGGACTCGAAGTGGCGCTGCACAAAACGGAGGCCATGTGTTTTCATGGCCGCGTTAACGCGCCACGGTCTGAGTCCCACATAACGGTGGAGGGGGTTCGCATCGGCGTCGGGAGGACGATGAAGTACCTGGGACTCGTCCTCGACAGCCGGTGGAACTTCAGGGAGCATTTCCTGAGTTTGGCCCCAAAGCTGAACCGGGCAGCAGCCGCCCTCAGGCGACTCCTGCCTAATCTCAGCGGGCCAAACGCCTCCTGCCGTAGGCTGTACGCCGGTGTCGTGCGGTCCATGGCCCTCTACGGGGCCCCCGTGTGGGCCCTGAGCATCCGGACGCGACCACTAAAGTTGGTCGCATGCCAGAGGGTCATGGCTATCCGGATGATCCGGGGATACCGCACGATCGCCGGCGAATCGGCCAACTTGCTTGCCGGATTACTGCCCTGGGATCTGGAGGCGACTGCCCTCCAGCGCGTCTATGAGTGGCGCGTGGAGGCGCAGCGCCGGGGAGAATTCCCGCTGCCCCGACAAGTCGAGGCGCGGCGGGAAGAGGTCCGGCGCGATCTCAGGGTAGTATGGAGGGGACGATTGTCGCAACCGACGGCCGGGCACGCCGCAATCGCGGCGGTAAGACCCCTCTTTGAGGAGTGGCTGGATAGGAGTCACGGCGTCCTGACCTACCGCATGACGCAGGTCCTCACCGGACACGGAAGTTTCGGGAGGTACCTGTGTCTAAGGAGAAAGGAGGAAACGCCTGGGTGTCACCACTGCGAAGATCGCCCGGAGGACACAGTAGAGCATACGGTGCAAGACTGCCCAGCTTGGGCAGAGCACCGACGTGTCCTCACGGCGGCGATAGGCGGAGACCTCTCGCGCCCGGCATTGGTTGCGGCCATGCTGCGGGGCGAGACGGAGTGGGAAGCGGTCGCCTCCTTCTGCGAAGCAGTAATGCTCGCGAAGGAGGAGGCGGGCCGCGTGAGGGAGAGGACAACGTCCTCCCTCCGCCCCACCCGCAGTGGTGGACACCCACGGCGACGGACGTCGCAAGACGATCTCCGGCCACCGTAGGCGCGGGCATGCGGGCGGCGAGTAAAGGGCAACTCGCTGCCCGACCATGGACCATGCCCGGGTCGACGGCGCGTTGTGTTCCACGCGCGCCTCAAAGAGCGTCAGCATAATGACGGGGCCCCCTCTCTAGAGGGCCAAAGCCTGCCGGGGTCGCGGGACTTATACCATTACCGTGACCCCGGAACATAAAGGGCTATTGAAGGACACCGTGGATTTTAGTCAGTACAAGTCTGACAGTCCCTCCCGCCCTGCCCGGGGTGGGAGGACTCATTTGATGATTTTACCACGCAAAAAAAAAAAAAAAAAAAAAAAGTCCCAAAATAAACTGATGTACCTGAGTAGGCTGTTGAAAAAAGTATCGATATTTTCTTTGTTACAGGTGCGATTTTGAAGCTGTTTTCAGCTCATTAGACCTAAAAAGGCGGACGCCTATCTTTTGACACAAATCGCAACCCCTCAAAACCAACCCTTATCCGTATTTTGCATTTTTTGTATTTTTCTTCAAAATTTCAACATACTTAATTCAATAACTTCGCCATTTTCAGATCAATTTGAACAGTTTTAACTTTATATTAGTCTCAGCAACCGTCCCCTACTAATCCCGTGATTTGGTCCGCGTTCCGCGGCCCGATTTCCGGAGTGGGGGTAAAAAACACCATTTTTCACGTAAAATAACTGGTTTTTCGGCAATAACTCAAAATTTTGCTTCCGGTCGTGGGAAATTTTATTGCATATTCGACTAGCCCGCGCGGAGCCCAATCTTTCGACACCCCGCACGTGCGTCTAGCTCGCAAAAAATTTCCCCCACCCACCCGCCCTGTGGCCTATAGTTAGGAGGGAAAACTTATATTTGACAAAAAAAATTTTTTTTGCAAAATATTTCCTATTGAGTGTCTGGACTGCTAAAAACCTGATTAGCGCGGACAGGGTTGACCACACGTCAGAAAAACAGACGTTTTAATCTTATTGTTATTGTGTTCGTGACTTTTAACTTAATTTGTCTGTGTTCCCCCTTTACAGGGACACAGAGTTGACCTTTTTAATAATATTGACATTACATGACTCGTTAAATTATTTATTTGTATTTATAGTTTTAATTTGATTTAAATTTGTGTATTACCGTGTCCCCCCTTTACAGGGACAGAAAGCCAGTGTCTATGATACTTACTTTTTCCACAGCGAAGAGACAGACGCGACCCTCCCTTTACAAGGATCCGTTTGTTTCCGCACCGATGGACACCCCCGACCCCTATGACGCTCCGTACGAGCATCGGTCGACGGGTGAGTCCATGGGGGAGAAGTGTCTCTCCCCGTTGGAACGTGACGAGGTGAAGAAAAGGATTGCTTTCGAGGACGCCACCCCCCGCGACTTCATCGAGGTTTTTACCACGCCTAAGGGGCGCCCGCCCCCCGCCGTCGCCACCGGACTGCTCGAAGGGACTGGGGCCGAGCGTCGCAGCCGTCTTGAGGAGGCGAGAGCTTGCCTACAGAAGGCGAAGCTTAACCTGGGCAACTCCCGCAACCTCAAGACCAACATAAAAAATGCGGTGCTGGAGGCCCTGGAACGACTCTTCGAGTTGGTCGAGGACGCGGAACTCGAGCGGGCCCCTGACGCGCCCGTGACCATGCCGGAGCCGGCGCCCGCCGCATCCACCGCTGTCCGTAGTCCCCTGCTCGTCCCCAGCGAGATTCTGGCTGGCCAGGCTGAGCTCCTAAACACCCTCAAGGAGCATATCTCGGAGCTGAAAGACCACTCCGAGAAGATGGATAGACTCCGAGACAGTCTGGCCAGCGGAGACAGTGTGGGGGGGACAACCTACGCGAGTGTTGCGTCTACGAATAAACGCCATACCGGGACTCAGGCCCTGGAGCGAAAGACGCTGCACTCCGTGGTTGTCTCCTCCACAGAGGAGATGGATACGGGTGACGAGATCCTGGAAAGGGTCAGGAGAGTGGTGGATGCGAAGGACGGCTGGGTTCGGGTGGAACGTGTCAGAAAAGCCAAGGACCGGAAGGTTATTATGGGGTGCGCGACAAAGGAGGAGAGGAAAAAGATAAGGGAGCGACTGCAGGCGGCCGGAGGAAACCTCGTCGTCGAGGACGTGAAGAATAGGGACCCGCTTCTGATTCTGAGGGACGTACTCTCAGTACACAGTGACGAGGAAGTGCTCGCAGCCCTCAGGAGTCAGAATCGGGAGATCTTCAGCGGCCTCGATGACGAGGAAGGGAGAATGTCTGTCAAGTACAGAAAAAAGGTACGCAACCCGCATGTCAACTGCATTGTGCTGACTGTATCCCCCATTATTTGGAGGAGGGCACTCGAAGGAGGCAAGCTCCGTATTGACCTCCAGAGAGTGCGTGTCGACGATCAGACGCCTCTGGTGCAGTGCACCCGCTGCCTAGCTTTCGGCCACGGCAAGCGATTTTGCACGGAGCCAGCCGATCTCTGCAGCCACTGCGGTGGTCCACACCTTAGGTTGGACTGCCCAGTCAAGCAGAGCGGCGAGGCAGCGGCATGCGTGAACTGCACCAGAGCCAAACTGGGGGAGCATCAGCACAATGCTTTTAGTGACGTTTGCCCGATCCGTAGGAAGTGGGACGCGTTCGCGAGGGAAGCAATAGCCTATTGCTAAGGGCTTCATTGCGTCCACCTCCTGCGCCACAGCTAAAACAGGTTCAACGCAGCAAGATCGCAAACGCATTGAGCGAACCACTAGGGTTGGCTCAATGGGGTGTGGAAACTGGAGCCACCTTCTTACGAAAGTGGCTGGAGTTGCGCAAGACCATGAGTCAGCACTTGTGGAATCGCCGAGCTGCGTTGAACCAGCACGAGGTACCGTTGACCTTGCTATGTAATATTTACCCGTATAATAAGTAAATGGTTATTATATTACACGAGCGAACAAGCAAGAGAGCAATTGCAGTACTTTACTTGCGCTAACAAACGGGCAAACGCTGCTGCATGCGGGAAAAATTCTAAATTAGTCATAAGTAACAGATATAAACTAGTAATAGAGATAAGAACACGAAAACTTTGAAATAAGTAAAATAGAAAATAAAACTATGACAGGTGTGATAAAAACTAGAGCAAATAAACAAACAAGAATAAAAGCAAACAATAAGTAAACATAAAAAACTAAAATAGTGCTATCAAAACAAACGCAACCAACAAAAAGTTAAAGACAGCATTCACAAAGCGGTCTCTCCGGCCGCCTGCAGTCGTAACAATGAAAATTGAGAACAAGGTCTCTGCCTACGACAGAGGGACACTGGCAGGGCAGGAGTGGGTTTTAGCGGGTTCGAGTCCCGCACTACCTCGACTGTCTCATGGTCTTAGCGAGACGGTGAGACAGCCGAGGTGTCCGTGGGGATTTCCCACTCCTGCCTCAACAAAAAAAAAAAAAAAAAAAAAAAAAAAAAAAAAAAAAAAAAAAAAAAAAAAAAAAAAAAAAACCTAACCTAACCTAACCTAACCTAACCTAACCTAACCTAACCAACGGCCAGTTCGACACAACCGAAGAGCAGATGCATTGAGCGCGCCGCTGGGGCTGGCTCAATGACGAACGATAATTCTGGCCGCTTTCATGGGAAAGCGACTAATATTAAACCGGGTCATGGGCCAGCGCTAGTGAAATCGTGCTGTTTTGTCGAACTGGTCGAGCTTCGGTCTGATACGCCAATGTATGGTCCGACAGAATTGGGGAAAGTAGCCGGGTGTGTTTTGCAAAGAATAATCTTGACCAGTATAATAATTATACCGAGCAAAGATTATTAAAAAAGGACATGAATAAGGAACGCTGGCGTGTCAGACGGGAGATGGAACTAACGGGAAATATGAAAAAGAGCTGTTAAGGGAAAATATAAAATTAGAGATAAAAATAAAAAATAACCATATAAAAATGATTCGGAATGACAAATACCTAAAGGAGAAAACAAAAAGTTAAATTTAGATAGACAGAATAACAGAATATTTAAATAAATTAGAAGAAGCAGTTTTAAAAATAACACCACTATAAAATTAAAAAACACAGCCAACTCGATCTCACCAGCCATAAATAAAGTAACCAATGAACTGGAAAGTCGCAATAAAGGTCTCTGCCTACGGCAGAGGGACACTGGCAGGGCAGGAGTGGGTTTTAGCGGGTTCGAGTCCCGCACTACCTCGACTGTCTCATGGTCTCAGCGAGACGGTGAGACAGCCGAGGTGTCCGTGGGGATTTCCCACTCCTGCCTCAAAAAAAAAAAAAAAAAAAACCTAACCTAACCTAACCGATTACAGGGTACCGCACCAAACAATGTACCGCACCCCAGTCGTTTCCACCAAGGCTCAGAGCTCCGGGGGCTCGCCGCGATCGGTGGAGAGGGCGGGGCCGCCTCCCACGGAGGCCAGGAGGAGAATCTCGTTTGGAGAAGACAGTCCTCCTGTGTCTCAGGTCGGCCCCGTTGTTCCGGCGACGCGGCGAGTTGCTGTGGAAGCTTCAAAAACTCTCAAGGAGTCTGTGGTCGGGCACCGCAGTCGTGTCGCGGAGGCGAGAGCTTGCCTAAATAAGGCAAAGGTCAATTTGGGCAACTCTCGCAACCTTAAAACCGACATTAAGGCTGCGGTGCTCGAGGCCATAAACAGGCTCTTTGAGCTTGTTAAAGAGTCGGAGCTTGACCGGGCTCCCTCCACCTCTACGGTCATACCGGTACTTGCCTCCACTGCCAACCATAGTCCGGACCCCGTTTCGAGTAACGTTCATACTGGTCAGACTGAGCTCCTAAACGCCATCAAGGAGCATATCTCGGAGCTAAAAGACAACTCCAAGAAATTGGACTCACTCCGAGACAGTCTGACCAGCAGGATGAATGTGGGGGAGACAACCTACGCGGGTGTAGCAGCCCACATAAAGAGCCATACTGGGGCGCACGTCCCGGAGCGAACGGCGCTGCACTCGGTGATTGTCTCCTCGACAGTCGAGATGGAAACGGGGGACGACATCCTCGAGAAAGTCAGGAAAGCAGTGGACGCAAAGGAAGGCTGGGTACGGGTGGATAGAGTCCGGAAAGCCAAGGACAGAAAGGTGATACTGGGGTGCGAGACAACGGAGGAGAGGGCAAAACTCCGAAAGCGGCTTTGTGAGGCTGGAGAGAACCTCGTCGTCGAGGAGGTGAAGAATCGGGACCCGCTTCTGGTTCTTAGGGACGTGCTTTCGGTCCACAGCGACGACGAAGTGCTTCAAGCCCTTAGGAACCAGAACCGGGAGATCTTTCACGGCCTCGGGGACGAGGACCAGCGAATGTGTGTCCGATACCGAAAGAAAAGCAGAAACCCTCATGTAAATAGCATTGTGTTGAGTGTGTCCCCCGCGATCTGGGGGCGGGCACTCGATGGAGGCAAGCTTCGGATTGACCTCCAGAGGGTGCGCGTCGAAGACCAGACGCCTCTGGTGCAGTGCACCCGCTGCCTGGCTTACGGGCACGGTAAACGCCTGTGCACGGAGCCTGCCGATCTGTGCAGTCACTGTGGCGGTCCGCACCTTGGAGTGGACTGCCCGGAAAAACAGGCTGGTACAGCAGCGGTGTGTGTAAACTGCACTAGAGCCAAGCGGGGGGAACACTCGCACAATGCTTTTAGTAGCGAGTGCCCAGTACGTCGTAAGTGGGACGCATTCGCGAGAGCTGCAATATCTTATTGCTAAAGGCGTCGATGCCCCCACTTCCGCGTATAGAGAAAAGACCAACTCGGCACCTCAGAAAAGCAGACGCACGGAGCGAGTCATCAGGGTTGGCCCTGAAACAAGCATTAATTGCGGTCACCTTCGTGGGAAAGTGTCGGGAATTGTGTTGTGCAGGGGGCAATATCTGATTGAATCGCCGAGTTGTGTCGAGTTGGAACTCCTGTTTGACTGGTGGCTGCTTTGTGCCTGTCCCAAAAGTCGTACAAATCCGACTCATATATTGAAGTATATACTGCGGATATTGACAGCTGGAAGGACGACACAAGACAAAATTAACAGCGGGCAGTCAAATAGAAGCCGAAAAATATGGGTAATAACAAAAAGCGTAAAATAGTTAAATGTCAATAAGGTAAAGAAATTAAAGTACAAAATAAAATAGTTAAAATTTTTAGGAAATATTTATAAAAACCGAAACAAGAAAGTAAACTAAATAAAACAACAAAAGCTTAACCAAAAATTAAGATAAAATAAGATGTTATAGACGATGAGAATTAAGATCGGAAACCACATAGCATGGTCTCTTCGGCCGACAACAAACAAAAACGCAAAGAAGCTGCAGATCCCAGAAACCTAAGGTCTCTGCAAGCTTATAGCAGAGGGACACTGGCAGGGCAGGAGTGGGTTTTAGCGGGTTCGAGTCCCGCACTACCTCGACTGTCTCATGGTCTCAGTGAGACGGTGAGACAGCCGAGGTGTCCGTGGGGATTTCCCACTCCTGCCTCAACAAAAAAAAAAAAAAAAAAAAAAAAAAAATGTTTCTCCTTTTTGTCAATAAAAATAGACTGTGTAAGCGTTATCCCCAACCCTAATAAAGAAAATAAATAAATAGTAAAGTATATAGCATAGATTAGAGAGTAGACCGGAATCCCACCGGTATAAAGCCTGAAAGAGAAGTAAGAAAGAAAGATACAGTATGCGGAATAAAAGTGCGAGAGGAATAAATGATAGAACTGGAGTGAAAGTGAAACCTAGCGAATATGGTCTTTGACCCTAGGTCAGAGGAATAAGATATAAAAAAAAAAAAAAAAAAAAAAAAAAAAAACCTAACCTAACCTAACCTTTTTTTTTTTTTTTTTTTTTGTTTGCGCTGGGAAAAAATGCATTACGCATACCCTCCCATCGGGGGGATGGGAGGGTTATGTGGGACTCCCCGGTCTGACCCGGTATACCCACTAAAACAACCCAACGGCATTCCCGCTTCGTCTGAGTGGCGGGGACTGGGAAATCACTGGCATAGCCATCACTTCCAGTCCTCCGCCGACGAAAGCCCTTCAGGCCGGGCCCTCACGCGGGCCCGGGAATGTCTGACGAAGGTGGTGACGGGTGCAATGCAGGCGAAGGCGCCCCCGCGCCTGTCGCCCGCCCGTCGCCACCATGAGGAGGGAGAAGACGGCGCCGTCTCCGACCTCTTCTTCGTCTGCGGAGCGGCGCCGCGAGAGGATCGTCCTCCCGCAAGCGCTCCGCCTCCTCCTTTTGCGAGATTACGTCCTCGCAAAAGGAGGCAACCGCTGTCCAGGCCTCCTCACTCTCCAGCATGGCCTCGACCACGGCGGGAAGCGAGAGGTCCTGACCAACCTCCGCGGTCAGACTGCGGCGCAGTTCGGACCATGCCGGGCACACTTCGAGGGTGTGCTGTGCCGTGTCCTCCGCTGCGCCGCAGTCGTGGCACGCCGGGGTCTCCTCCCTCCCGATCCGGTGCAGGTGCGATCCGAAACAGCCATGGCCGGATAACACCTGCACCAGACGGAACGAGAGGAAACCGTGGGACCGCTCGAGCCAGCTCTGAAGAACCGGACCGAGCGCGTCCAACGTCCGGCGGCCAAAGGCGGCGGCGGCGAGGTCCTCCGTCCAGTGGAGGACGATGGCGTCCTTCGCCTCCCGCCGCACGGCCTCCCGCTCTTCGGCGACGGGGCGCTCCCCGAGCGCCTTCCGGCGCGTCGTCCACTCATACACTCTGGCGAGCACCCAAGCCTCCAACTCCCAAGGAGGGGTGCCCGCCAGAGCGCACGCCGCCGAAAAGCCCACCGAGCGGTAGGCCCTCGCAACCCGCTGTGCAATGGCCCTTTGGGGCCTGCGGATGGCGGTCGCATTCTCCCTCCTGTGGAGGGAGTCCGCCCAGATTGGGGCCCCATATAGGGCCATGCTCCGCAGGATGCCGGCGTACAGGCGCCGGCATTTCGCCTTGGGCCCCCCGAGGTTCGGGAGGAGCCACGAGAGGGCGTCCGCGGCTTTCAAGAGGCGCGTCGACAGCCCGCTGAAATGCGGGCCGAAGCGCCACCTCTCGTCCAGCACCAGACCCAGATACTTCATCTGGGGCTGGACCCCTATCCGGACGCCCTCCAAGACAATGTGGGCATCGGGAGGAGGGCGGCGCTGCCGAGGCCCGCGAAAGAACACGGCCTCGGTTTTGTGCAGCGCCACCTTCAATCCCAGGCGGCGGATCCTCTCTGCAACCAAGGATCCGCCAGCCGAGGCCAGACAGGCCGCCTCTCCAAAGTTCCTCCCCCGGGCAGTGAGAAGAGTGTCATCCGCGTAGCAGATGACACTCGTGCCCTGGAGGAGGGCTCCCCGCAGGAGCCAGTTGAACCCGATGTTCCACAGGGGAGGGCCAAGCACCGACCCCTGCGGAACACCGGACTCTGCGCCGTACCGCCTCACCATGGCCGTCCTGTCCACGAGGAGGACCTCACGGCCCTCCAAGTAGCTCGCCAGGAGGTCCCGCAGGTATTGGGGCACTCCGTGATACCGGAGCGCCTCCAATATCGTCGAGTGGGGCACGGAGTTAAAGGCGTTGGAGATGTCGAATGACACCGCCAACACTCCGTCCCCCGCCTCCACTGCCTCCTTCACCTGGCCCTTGAGTAGGGCCAGCGCGTCGATCGTCGAACGCCCACGGCGGAAGCCAAACTGGGCGTCCGACAGGTCCGGCCCTACCCCCCGCAAGTGGCTATCAAGCCGGGAAGCGACAATCCCCTCGAACATTTTACCGACCTCATCGAGCAGGACGATGGGTCGGTATGCCGAGGGGGAGTCCACCGGGCGTCCCTCTTTACGTAGCAGGCATAGCTGCCCCTCCTTCCACAGTTTCGGGAACTTCCCAGCCGTAAAACACGCGCTGAAGAGGTCCCGAAACCTGTCCTGCATTTGAGAGGCGGCGATAGCCACCACCCGTGCGGGGACGCCGTCTGGTCCGGGGGCCGTCTTCTTCTGGCGGAGGTTGAGAACCCCCGCCCCGATCTCCGCCGCCGTCACCGGGGGGATCTCCTCCTCCGGCGGGGCCGCCCCTTGCGGGGGATCCATGGTTGGTGGGGTGAAGTCGGTCCTGCGCGGAAACAGGGACCGGACCACCCCATCCAGCAACGCTGGCTCGAGGGTCTCCGACAGTGGGGGGCCACAGGGGCGTAGTTGGTTCCGCGCCGCCCTGTATGGCCTTCCAAAAGGATCCCTGTCGAGACCCTCCAGCATCTCGGCCCTCGCCGAGTCCTTGGCGGCCCCCATTGCGGACTTGAAGACCGTCGTCGCCTCCCGGTAAGAGGCGTATAGGCGGTCTTCTTCGGCCTGGTTTCGGGAGCTGCGCCGTCGGCTCCGCGCAAAGGCCCGTCTGGCCGCCACGCAGGCGGCCCGGAGCCCCGCCAGCTCCTCCGTCCACCAATAGACGGCACGACGGGGAGGCGGACGGCGAGACCGGGGCATGCTTGAGTTGCACACCTCGGTCAGGGACTCCCTTAGCCGAACCGCTGCGGCGTCCACGTCCCGGACCTCGCCAGGGGGCGACAGCCAGTCCTGGAGGAAGGCCGCCTCCTTGGCTGCCTCCCGGTCCAGGCGGGTGAGAGCCCAACGCGGGAAGGGGGATTGCCTCGCACGGGCCACCGCTCCCCCCCGGGTAGACATGTCGAACCGTACATATCGGTGGTCCGACAACGTCTCCACCATCTCTACCCGCCAGTTTACGACGCGGGCGGCCAGCGCGGGGGTGGCAAACGAGACGTCCACCACCGACCCACCCTGTTGCCGCACACACGTGTGGACCGCCCCCCTGTTGAGGAGGGACACACCGCATGAGGCCGCCCAAAACTCGACGGCGCGTCCCCGGACGTTGCAGCTGGTGGCTGGGTTGCCCCAGGCCACCGACTTGGCGTTCAGGTCGCCCAACACCATGGCCTGGCGTGGCGCCGCCCTCCCTACGACTGCGGTGAGGACCTCGAGGAAATCCTCAAAGTCCGAGAGAGGGCGGTTTGGGGAGAAATAGACCCCCACCACCGCTATGTCTCCCCACGCGGCGGCCACGTATCCCGGTCCCCTCTCTAAGAGCGAGAGGGGAGGGGAGTCTGTGGAAGACCGCGTCACCAGCGCCACGAGGCCGTCTCGGTCGCCCAGCCAACGACCAGGGACCGAGTAAGGCTCGGCGACCACCGCCAAGTCCACCAACCACTCAGCCATGGTCTGCATCAGCAGATCCTGGGCTGCCCTGCAGTGGTTGGCGTTCGCCTGAAGGATGCGATGTTCGACCCCATCCATCAGTCGGACATCGCACCCCCCTCCACAGCCGCCGCAGGAACGACGGCGCCAGCAGCAGTAGCAGGCCCGGTCGGTGCCTGCGCTTTGCCCCGCTTAGGGGGAGGATTGCAGTTCCTCCCCTTCATGACGTGGGCCGCCGGGCGGCCACTGGCGGCACAGACCGCGCAGTGCGGCGTGGCGACCTTGCAGGAGGCGGCTTTGTGGCCCTCCTTGCCGCAGCGGTAGCACGTGTCCGTCCTGTCTGCCGTGGACGGACACAGGGGCCGGGTGTGTCCGATGCCGAAGCACCGGAAACACCGCAGTGCCTGTTGCTCTAGTGCCCGTAATGCACCTGAGCTGAACCCTACTGTAAGCCGTCCCTTCGCAAGGACGGCTTTGGCAGCGGCGATTGGGCACTCGAGGCGAATGGTGCCCATGCCGCCTCGGCCGGGTCTTATGTCCCGGCCTTGGACCGCCGCGACGCCACAGCCCCCTATCGCTGCTACCGCCGCCACCACCTCCTCCTTGGTGACGGAGTCATCAAGGTCCGTCACCTCTATGGCCGCCGATTTGACCGGGCGAGCCACCTTTGCCGAATCCGCGATGACCTCCTGCAGCTTGGCTGCGAAGAGGTCCGCATGGGCACTCCCCTCTGCCCCCGGAAACTCGAAGATTCGAGCCCCGGCTTGGGTCCGCCGGCAAGAGACATTGCCGATCCCCAGTTGGGCGGGATCGGCATTTGCACGCGCCCGCACGAGAACGGACGCGTATGTCTCCCCTCGCCCCGCAGCCTCCGCGGTGAGCGTCACTACGACGGCCGCGGTTTTCGGGGGTACCAGCGTCCCCTTTCCCCTCGCATTTCCCTTCCCCTTGCCGGTCATCTGCGACTGGCCGGGAGCGGTGGGAGCGGCAGTGGCCTGGCCGGCAGGGACGACCGTTGCCGACTTCTTACCCTTGCCCTTCCCCTTGCGGCCCACTACCGTCCACTCGTTGACCAGTGTGGTCGCGGGGAGAAGGGCATCTTCCGCCTGGGAGGAGGACGGCCCCGGCTCGCACTGCCGTTTATCCGCCGCAAGCGGCGGTCGGAGGCGTTTCTCCGGCAGGAGCCGGTCCTCAATACCTGCGATGCAGGCTCTAGTGAAGGCCCTCTCCTCCATCACAACCTTGCGGATAATATCCTCAAGGTTGGAGGTGGGGCCCTCTCTCGCGGGGGTTACCTCGGTTTGTTGAGGCCGGCCCGTGGCTTCGGCCAGCTTCTTGTGAAGCTGGCTGACCTCCGACTGCAGGCGATCAACCTTCGCCTGCAGTTGCCGCGTCTCGTCGGTGGCCTTACGCCGGACCAGCTCTGCGATGACACCGCGAAGGCTCGCGGCCCGGCACTTGAGGGCCTTTTGGAAGGTCCCCTTCAGGTGGGAGGACTTCGTGGCGACCTCCACGATCTCCCCCTCGTCCTCCTCCGCCATTCTCTCCAGCTCTGTTAGGGAGAGGTCCGCGTATACAACGCGGGACGCGCCGTACCCGGATTTGGCACGTGCGGCGTGCGCCCGTTCCTCGCTCGCCGCAACCCGCTCCTCCAGCTCTTGTTGGAGCTGCTCCCGCCGAGCCAGATCCAGCCGGCGTTGGGCGTCCGCGAGCCCAACGGCATGGGTGTCCGCTACGGCCGCCGGCTTTTTAGCCTTCGGCTTCGCCCTACCCGAGGCCGAGGAGCCCCCGGACCCACCGCTCCGGTGTACCCGCTTCCGCGAGCGTGAGTCGTCTGTGTCCGACACTCGGACAAGAGAGTCGTCAGACGACTCGTCCGCCTCTCCGAAGAAGCTAGCCGCAGACGGCGCGCGGCTAGCCTCTGACGCCACAGCGTCGGAGTGGCCCTGAGAAGGGCCTTTGGGTTGGCCCTGAGAAGGGCCTTTGGGTTGGCCCTGAGAAGGGCCGTGGAGTTGGCCCTGAGAAGGGCCTTTGGGTTGGCCCTGAGAAGGGCCTTTTTGTTTCGAGAATCGCCCGCAGGCGTCCCGCGCAAGGTTTTTTTCAGGCATCATAAAATTCCGCAGTTCTTAGCTTCGCAAGGCAAGATATAAAGAGCTTCGAGCACAGTGTACTTTGGCCAACCCAGTCTGCCACTCCGTTACGGTGGTCAGAACTGGGTCGTTTCCAGGGGACGCGACGTGGACGCAAACACTGTGGGGTGGTCCCCCAACCTAACCTAACCTAACCTAACCTAACCCATGTCTAAAGAGCTGAAAATTCTGGGGCTCACCGTCGACCACCAGCTCACTTTCAATACCCACGTCGCCGATGTTTGCAGAAAAGCTGCAAACATCTACAAACAGCTGGCACGTGCGGCCAAAGTGAGCTGGGGCCTTAACACGGAGATCATCCGAACCATATACACGGCGGCAGTGGAGCCAATAATATTGTACGCGGCGGCCGCCTGGGCGCCGGCGGCCCGAAAGATCGGAGTGTAGAAGAGCCTGAACACGGTCCAACGAGGATTCGCCCAGAAGCTCTGCAAATCCTACCGCACCGTTTCGCTGAACGCGTCTCTGGTGCTGGCTGGGATACTCCCACTCGACCTCCGAATCCAGGAAGCAGCTGCTCTATACGAGGCAAAGAGAGGGGTGCCTCGGCCAGCGCTTGCGGACAGGGAGGTGGAGCGGGTGGTGGGATTTGCGGAGACTCCGCACCCGGCGAAACATATGGCCATGGGGTTCGTGTGCCTGGATGACCGGGCGCTTGTGGAGTCCCACAACCGCTAGGCAGTCAGATTATTCACCGACGGCAGCAAAGTCGAGGGCAAGGTAGGGGCAGCGCTGACACTCTGGGACAGTGCTGCCGAGATCAAGTCGATAAAACTTTGTCTGCCGTCATACTGCACGGTCTACCAGGCGGAACTCCTGGCCATATGCGTAGCCACGCGGGAGATCCTCAGGCGCGGGGAGGGAACTTTCGGTATTTACAGTGACTCGAAGGCCGCCTTGGAGACGGTCACAAACCATGGTTCCCTCCACGCGCTGGCCGTGGAGGCTAGGGCGAATGTTGGCGCGGCTCTGGCCCAGAGCAAAGATGTGTCCTTGTTCTGGGTCAAAGCACACGCCGGTTTTGAAGGCAACGAGCGCGCCGACCACCTTGCCAAGGAGGCTGCACTCCGATCCAAAAGAAAGCCGGACTATGACCGCTGCCCGGTTTCATTCGTCAAACGACAGATCCGTTTGGAGTCGCTCGACGAATGGAACCGGAGGTACCAGGCTGGCGAGACAGCCTCAACTACAAAAATCTTCCTGCCTAATGCCATCGACGCCTACCGCATAGTGAGGAAAATTAACCCAGCTGGAATCGTCACACAAATCTTGACGGGGCACGGTGGGTTCTCAAAATACCTGCATCGCTTCAGGTGTAAGGAGAGCCCATCGTGCATCTGCGAACCGGATGCGGAGGAGTCGGTGGAACACATTTTGGTGGAGTGTCCGGTGTTTGAGCGGGAGCGGTATGACGCCGAAATCAAACTAGGTACTAAAATAAAGAAAAACAATTTATGCCACATCATAGAAAATAGAAAACAAAGAGACATATTTTTAGATTACGCCAAGAAGATAGTTACAAAAGTAATAAACCGTAATAAGAATACCTGATGTTTTTGTGTTCCACTTTATATGGATATTTCTACTTGGAAAGGATATGAAGACTGGAGCACAAAGTCATAAGAGCCTAACTTAAAAAATTGATAATAAAGCCGTTAGAACACATAATATCCAAACAAAATTCAACTTCTTATAAAAAAGTACCTAACAAAAATAAAACTAAGCCGAAGAAGCAAACATGACAACAAAAGGTCTCTGACCACGTCAGGGGGCATCAGCAGAGCAGGAGTGGGTTTTAGCGGGTTCAAGTCCCGCACTATCTCGACTGTCTCACAATATCCGTGAGATAGTCGAGATGTCCGAAGGGATTTCCCACTCCTGCCAATAAAAAAAAAAAAAAAAAAAAAAAAAAAAAAACCTAACCTAACCTAACCTAACCTAACCTTTTTTTTTTTTTTTTTTTTTTTTTTTTTTGCGCTGGGAAAAAATGCATTACGCATTACCCTCCCATCGGGGGGATGGGAGGGTTATGTGGGACTCCCCGGTCTGACCCGGTATACCCACTAAAACAACCCAGCGGCATTCCCGCTTCGTCTGAGTGGCGGGGACTGGGAAATCACTGGCACAGCCATCACTTCCAGTCCTCCGCCGACGAATGCCCTTCAGGCCGGGCCCTCACGCGGGCCCGGGAATGTCTGACGAAGGTGGTGACGGGTGCAATGCAGGCGGAGGCGCCCCCACGCCTGTCGCCCGCCCGTCGCCACCATGAGGAGGGAGAGGACGGCGCCTTCTCCGACCTCTTCTTCGTCTGCGGAGCGGCGCCGCGAGAGGATCGTCCTCCCGCACGCGCTCCGCCTCCTCCTTTTGCGAGATTACGTCCTCGCAAAAGGAGGCAACCGCTGACCAGGCCTCCTCGCTCTCCAGCATGGCTTCGACCACAGCGGGAAGCGAGAGGTCCTGCCCAACCTCCGCGGTCAGACCGCGGCGCAGTTCGGACCATGCCGGGCACACCTCGAGGGTGTGCTGCGCCGTGTCCTCCGCTGCGCCGCAGTCGTGGCACGCCGGGGTCTCCTCCCTCCCGATCCGGTGCAGGTGCGATCCGAAACAGCCATGGCCGGACAACACCTGCACCAGACGGAACGAGAGGAAACCGTGGAACCGCTCGAGCCAGCTCTGCAGAACCGGACCGAGCGCGTCCAACGTCCGGCGGCCAAAGGCGGCGGCGGCGAGGTCCTCCGTCCAGTGGAGGACGATGGCGTCCTTCGCCTCCCGCCGCACGGCCTCCCGCTCTTCGGCGACGGGGCGCTCCCCGAGCGCCTTCCGGCGCGCCGTCCACTCATACACTCTGGCGAGCACCCAAGCCTCCAACTCCCAAGGAGGGGTGCCGGCCAGAGCGCACGCCGCCGAGAAGCCCACCGAGCGGTAGGCCCTTGCCACCCGCTGTGAACCTAACCTTTTTTTTTTTTTTTTTTTTTTTTTTTTTTTTTTTTTTTTTTTTTTTTTTTTTTTTTTTGCGCTGGGAAAAAATGCACTACGCATACCCTCCCATCGGGGGGATGGGAGGGTTATGTGGGACTCCCCGGTCTGACCCGGTTTACCCACTAAAACAACCCAGCGGCATTCCCGCTTCGTCTGAGTGGCGGGGACTGGGAAATCACTGGCATAGCCATCACTTCCAGTCCTCCGCCGACGAATGCCCTTCATGCCGGGCCCTCACGCGGGCCCGGGAATGTCTGACGAAGGTGGTGACGGGTGCAATGCAGGCGAAGGCGCCCCCGCGCCTGTCGCCCGCCCGTCGCCACCATGAGGAGAGAGAGGACGGCGCCTTCTCCCACCTCTTCTTCGTCTGCGGAGCGGCGCCGCGAGAGGATCGTCCTCCCGCACGCGCTCCGCCTCCTCCTTTTGCGAGATTACGTCCTCGCAAAAGGAGGCAACCGCTGTCCAGGCCTCCTCGCTCTCCAGCATGGCCTCGACCACAGCGGGAAGCGAGAGGTCCTGCCCAACCTCCGCGATCAGACCGCGGCGCAGTTCGGACCATGCCGGGCACACCTCGAGGGTGTGCTGCGCCGTGTCCTCCGCTGCGCCGCAGTCGTGGCACGCCGGGGTCTCCTCCCTCCCGATCCGGTGCAGGTGCGATCCGAAACAGCCATGGCCGGATAACACCTGCACCAGACGGAACGAGAGGAAACCGTGGGACCGCTCGAGCCAGCTCTGAAGAACCGGACCGAGCGCGTCCAACGTCCGGCGGCCAAAGGCGGCGGCGGCGAGGTCCTCCGTCCAGTGGAGGACGATGGCGTCCTTCGCCTCCCGCCGCACGGCCTCCCGCTCTTCGGCGACGGGGCGCTCCCCGAGCGCCTTCCGGCGCGCCGTCCACTCATACACTCTGGCGAGCACCCAAGCCTCCAACTCCCAAGGAGGGGTGCCCGCCAGAGCGCACGCCGCCGAAAAACCCACCGAGCGGTAGGCCCTCGCCACCCGCTGTGCAATGGCCCTTTGGGGCCTGCGGATGGCGGTCGCATTCTCCCTCCTGTGGAGGGAGTCCGCCCAGATGGGGGCCCCATATAGGGCCATGCTCCGCAGGATGCCGGCGTACAGGCGCCGGCATTTCGCCTTGGGCCCCCCGAGGTTCGGGAGGAGCCACGAGAGGGCGTCCGCGGCTTTCAAGAGGCGCGTCGACAGCCCGCTGAAATGCGGGCCGAAGCGCCACCTCTCGTCCAGCACCAGACCCAGATACTTCATCTGGGGCTGGACCCCTATCCGGACGCCCTCCACGACAATGTGGGCATCGGGAGGAGGGCGGCGCTGCCGAGGCCGTCGAAAGAACACGGCCTCGGTTTTGTGCAGCGCCACCCTCAATCCTAGGCGGCGGATCCTCTCTGCAACCAAAGATCCGCCAGCCGAGGCCAGACAGGCCGCCTCCCCAAAGTTCCTCCCCCGGGCAGTGAGAAGAGTGTCATCCGCGTAGCAGATGACACTCGTGCCCTGGAGGAGGGCTCCCCGCAGGAGCCAGTTGAACCCGATGTTCCACAGGGGAGGGCCAAGCACCGAACCCTGCGGAACACCGGACTCTGCGCCGTACCGCCTCACCGTGGCCGTCTTGTCAACGAGGAGGACTTCTCGGTCCTCCAGGTAGTTCGCCAGAATGTCCCGCAAGTATTGGGGCACTCCGTGATACCGGAGCGCCTCCAATATCGTGGAGTGGGGGACGGAGTTGAAGGCGTTGGAGATGTCGAATGACACCGCCAGCACTCCGTCCCCCGCCTCCACTGCCTCCTTCACCTGGCCCTTGAGTAGGGCCAGCGCGTCGATCGTCGAACGCCCTCGGCGGAAACCGAACTGGGCGTCCGACAGGTCCGGCCCTACCCCTCGCAAGTGGCTATCAAGCCGGGATGCGACAATCCCCTCGAACATTTTACCGACCTCATCGAGCAGGACGATGGGTCGGTATGCCGAGGGGGAGTCCACCGGACGTCCCTCTTTACGGAGGAGGCATAGCTGCCCCTCCTTCCACAGTTTCGGGAACCTCCCAGCCGTAAAACACGCGCTGAAGAGGTCCCGAAACCTGTCCTGCATTTGAGAGGCGGCGATAGCCACCACCCGTGCGGGAACGCCGTCTGGTCCGGGGGCCGTCTTCTTCTGGCGGAGGTTGAGAACCCCCGCCCCGATCTCCGCCACCGTCACTGGGGGGATCTCCTCCTCCGGCGGGGCCGCCCCTTGCGGGGGATCCATGGTTGGTGGGGTGAAGTCGGTCCTGCGCGGAAACAGGGACCGGACCACCCCATCCAGCAACGCTGGCTCGAGGGTCTCCGACAGTGGGGGGCCACAGGGACGTAGTTGGCTCCGCGCCGCCCTGTATGGCCTACCAAAAGGATCCCTGTCGAGACCCTCCAGCATCTCGGCCCTCGCCGAGTCCTTGGCGGCCCCCATTGCGGACTTGAAGACCGTCGTCGCCTCCCGGTAAGAGGCGTATAGGCAATCCTCTTCGGCCTGGTTACGGGTGCTGCGACGACGGCTCCGCGCAAAGGCCCGTCTGGCCGCCACGCAGGCGGCCCGGAGCCCCGCCAGCTCCTCCGTCCACCAATAGACGGCACGGCGGGGAGGCGGACGGCGAGACCGAGGCATGCTGGAGTTGCACACCTCGGTCAGGGACTCCCTCAGCCGAACCGCTGCGGCGTCCACGTCCCGGACCTCGCCAGGGGGGCGACAGCCAGTCCTGGAGGAAGGCCGCCTCCTTGGCTGCCTCCCGGTCCAGGCGGGTGAGAGCCCAACGCGGGAAGGGGGATTGCCTAGCACGGGCCACCGCTCCCCCCCGGGTAGACATGTCGAACCGCACATATCGGTGGTCCGACAACGTCTCCACCATCTCTACCCGCCAGTTTACGACGCGGGCGGCCAGCGCGGGGGTGGCAAACGAGACGTCCACCACCGACCCACCCTGTTGCCGCACACACGTGTGGACCGCCCCCCTGTTGAGGAGGGACACGCCGCATGAGGCCACCCAAAACTCGACGGCGCGTCCCCGGACGTTGCAGCTGGTGGCTGGGTTGCCCCAGGCCACCGACTTGGCGTTCAGGTCGCCCAACACCATGGCCTGGCGTGGCGCCGCCCTCCCTACGACTGCGGTGAGGACCTCGAGGAAATCCTCAAAGTCCGAGAGAGGGCGGTTTGGGGAGAAATAGACCCCCACCACCGCTATGTCTCCCCACGCGGCGGCCACGTATCCCGGTCCCCTCTCTAAGAGCGAGAGGGGAGGGGAGTCTGTGGAAGACCGCGTCATCAGCGCCACGAGGCCGTCCCGGTCGCCCAGCCAACGACCAGGGACCGAGTAAGGCTCGGCGACCACCGCCAAGTCCACCAACCACTCAGCCATGGTCTGCATCAGCAGATCCTGGGCTGCCCTGCAGTGGTTGGCGTTCGCCTGAAGGATGCGATGTTCGACCCTATCCATCAGTCGGACATCGCACCCCCCTCCACAGTCCACAGCCGCCGCAGGAACGACGGCGCCAGCAGCAGTAGCAGGCCCGGTCAGTGCCTGCGCTTTGCCCCGCTTAGGGGGAGGATTGCAGTTCCTCCCCTTCATGACGTGGGCCGCCGGGCGGCCACTGGCGGCACAGACCGCGCAGTGCGGCGTGGCGACCTTGCAGGAGGCGGCTTTGTGGCCCTCCTTGCCGCAGCGGTAGCACGTGTCCGTCCTGTCTGCCGTGGACGGACACAGGGGCCGGGTGTGTCCGATGCCGAAGCACCGGAAACACCGCAGTGGCTCTTCCTCGAGTGCCCGTACTGCACCCGAGCTGAACCCTACTAAAAGCCGTCCCTTCGCAAGAACGGCTTTGGCAGCGGCGATTGGGCACTCGAGGCGAATTGTGCCCATGCCGCCGCGGCCGGGTCTTATGTCCCGGCCTTGGACCGCCGCGACGCCACAGCCCCCTATCGCTGCGACCGCAGCCACCACCTCCTCCTTGGTGACGGAGTCGTCTAGGTCCGTCACCTCTATGGCTGCCAACTTGACCGGCCGAGCCACCTTGGCCGAATCTGCGATGACCTCTTGCAGCTTGGCTGCAAAGAGGTCCGCATGAGCACTCCCTTCTGCCCCCGGGAACTCGAAAATTCGAGCCCCGGCTTGGGTCCGCCGGCAGGAGACACTGCCGATCCCCAGTTGGGCGGGATCGGCATTTGGACGCGCCCGCACCAGAAGGGACGCGTACGTCTCCCCTCGCCCCGCGGCCTCCGCGGTGAGTGTCACTACGACGGCCGCGGTTTTTGGGGGGACTAGCTTCCCCTTTCCCCTCGCTTGTCCCTTCCCCTTCCCCTTGCCGGTCATGTGTGACTGGCTGGGAGCGGTGGGAGCGGTAGTGGCCGGGACGGCAGGGACGACCGTCGCCGACTTCTTACCCTTGCCCTTCCCCTTGCGGCTCACTACCGTCCACTCGTTGGTCGGTGTGGTCGAAGGGAGAAGGGCATCTTCCGCCGGGGATGAGGACGGCTCCGGCTCGCACTGCCGTTTATCCGCCGCAAGCGGCGGTCGGAGGCGTTTCTCCGGCAGGAGCCGGTCCTCAATACCTGCTAAGCAGGACCTTGTGAAGGCCCTCTCCTCCATCACAACCTTGCGGATAATATCCTCAAGGTTGGAGGTGGGGCCCTCTCTCGCGGCGCTCGTCTCGGCTTGTTGAGGCCGGCCCGTGGCTTCGGCCAGCTTCTTGTGAAGCTGGCTGACCTCCGACTGCAGGCGATCGACCTTCGCCTGCAGTTGCCGCGTCTCGTCGGTGGCCTTACGCCGGACCAACTCCGCGACGACACCGCGAAGGCTCGCGGCACGGCACTTGAGGGCCTTTTGGAAGGTCCCCTTCAGATGTGAGGACTTTGTGGCGACCTCCACGATCTCCCCCTCGTCCTCCTCCGCCATTTTCTCCAACTCTATGAGGGAGAGGTCCGCGTATACAACGCGGGACGCGCCGTACCCGGATTTGGCACGTGCGGCCTGCGCCCGTTCTTCGCTCGCCGCAACCCGCTCCTCCAGCTCTTGTTGGAGCTGCTCCCGCCGAGCCAGATCCAGCCGGCGTTGTGCGTCCGCGAGCCCAACGGCATGGGTGTCCGCGACCGCCGTCGGCTTTTTTGCCTTCGGCTTCGCCCTACCCGACGCCGAGGAGCCCCCGGACCCACCGCTCCGGTGTACCCGCTTCCGCGAGCGTGAGTCGTCAGTGTCCGACACTCGGACAAGAGAGTCGTCTGACGACTCGTCCGCCTCTCCGAAGAAGCTAGCCGCAGACGGCGCGCGGCTAGCCTCTGACGCCACAGCGTCGGAGTGGCCCTGAGAAGGGCCTTTGGGTTGGCCCTGAGAAGGGCCTTTGGGTTGGCCCTGAGAAGGGCCATTGAGTTGGCCCTGAGAAGGGCCTTTGGGTTGGCCCTGAGAAGGGCCGTGGGGTTGGCCCTGAGAAGGGCCTTTGGGTTGGCCCTGAGAAGGGCCTTTTTGTTTTAAGAAACGCCCGCAGGCGTCCCGCGCAGGTTCTTTCGACATTATAAAATCCGCAGGTCTCAGCTTCGCAAGGCAAGATAAAAAAGAGCTTCGAGACAGTGTACTTTGGCCAACCCAGTCTGCCACTCCGTTACGGTGGTCAGAACTGGGTCGTTTCCAGGGGACGCGACGTGGACGCAAACACTGTGGGGTGGTCCCCCGCTGTGAACCTAACCTAACCTAACCTTTTTTTTTTTTTTTTTTTTTTTTTTTTTTTTTGCGCTGGGTAAAAATGCATTACGCATACCCTCCCATCGGGGGGATGGGAGGGTTATGTGGGACTCCCCGGTCTGACCCGGTATACCCACTAAAACAACCCAGCGGCATTCCCGCTTCGTCTGAGTGGCGGGGACTGGGAAATCACTGGCACAGCCATCACTTCCAGTCCACCGCCGACGAGTGCCCTTCAGGCCGGGCCCTCACGAGGGCCCGGGAATGTCTGACGAAGGTGGTGACGGGTGCAATGCAGGCGAAGGCACCCCCGCGCCTGTCGCCCGCCCGTCGCCACCATGAGGAGGGAGAGGACGTCGCCTTCTCCGACCTCTTCTTCGTCTGCGGAGCGGCGCCGCGAGAGGATCGTCCTCTCGCACGCGCTCCGCCTCCTCCTTTTGCGACATTACGTCCTCGCAAAAGGAGGCAACCGCTGACCAGGCCTCCTCGCTCTCCAGCATGGCTTCGACCACAGCGGGAAGCGAGAGGTCCTGCCCAACCTCCGCGGTCAGACCGCGGCGCAGTTCGGACCATGCCGGGCACACCTCGAGGGTGTGCTGCGCCGTGTCCTCCGCTGCGCCGCAGTCGTGGCACGCCGGGGTCTCCTCCCTCCCGATCCGGTGCAGGTGCGTTCCGAAACAGCCATGGCCGGACAACACCTGCACCAGACGGAACGAGAGGAAACCGTGGGACCGCTCGAGCCAGCTCTGCAGAACCGGACCGAGCGCGTCCAACGTCCGGCGGCCAAAGGCGGCGGCGGCGAGGTCCTCCGTCCAGTGGAGGACGATGGCGTCCTTCGCCTCCCGCCGCACGGCCTCCCGCTCTTCGGCGGCGGGGCGCTCCCCGAGCGCCTTCCGGCGCGCCGTCCACTCATATACTCTGGCAAGCACCCAAGCCTCCAACTCCCAAGGAGGGGTGCCGGCCAGAGCGCACGCCGCCGAGAAGCCCACCGAGCGGTAGGCCCTTGCCACCCGCTGTGCAATGGCCCTTTGGGGCCTGCGGATGGCGGTCGCATTCTCCCTCCTGTGGAGGGAGTCCGCCCAGATGGGAGCCCCGTATAGGGCCATGCTGCGGAGGATGCCGGCATACAGGCGCCGGCATTTCGCCTTTGGCCCCCCAAGGTTCGGGAGGAGCCATGAGAGGGCGTCCGCGGCTTTCAAGAGGCGCGTCGACAGCCCGCTGAAATGCGGGCCGAAGCGCCACCTCTCGTCCAGCACCAGACCCAGATACTTCATCTGGGGCTGGACCCCTATCCGGACGCCCTCCACGACAATGTGGGCATCGGGAGGAGGGCGGCGCTGCCGAGGCCCGCGAAAGAACACGGCCTCGGTTTTGTGCAGCGCCACCTTCAATCCCAGGCGGCGGATCCTCTCTGCAACCAAGGATCCGCCAGCCGAGGCCAGACAGGCCGCCTCCCCAAAGTTCCTCCCCCGGGCAGTGAGAAGAGTGTCATCCGCGTAGCAGATGACACTCGTGCCCTGGAGGAGGGCTCCCCGCAGGAGCCAGTTGAACCCGATGTTCCACAGGGGAGGGCCCAGCACCGACCCCTGCGGAACACCGCACTCTGCGCCGTACCGCCTCACCGTGGCCGTCTTATCCACGAGGAGGACCTCTCGGTCCTCCAAGTAGCTTGCCAGGAGGTCCCGCAGGTATTGGGGCACTCCGTGGTACCGGAGCGCCTCCAATATCGTGGAGTGGGGGACGGAGTTGAAGGCGTTGGAGATGTCGAATGACACCGCCAGCACTCCGTCCCCCGCCTCCACTGCCTCCTTCACCTGGCCCTTGAGTAGGGCCAGCGCGTCGATCGTCGAACGCCCTCGGCGGAAACCGAACTGGGCGTCCGACAGGTCCGGCCCTACCCCCCGCAAGTGGCTATCAAGCCGGGAAGCGACAATCCCCTCGAACATTTTACCGACCTCATCGAGCAGGACGATGGGTCGGTATGCCGAGGGGGAGTCCACCGGGCGTCCCTCTTTACGGAGGAGGCACAGCTGCCCCTCCTTCCACAGTTTTGGGAACCTCCCAGCCGTAAAACACGCGCTGAAGAGGTCCCGAAACCTGTCCTGCATTTGAGAGGCGGCGATAGCCACCACCCGTGCGGGGACGCCGTCTGGTCCGGGGGCCGTCTTCTTCTGGCGGAGGTTGAGAACCCCCGCCCCGATCTCCGCCGCCGTCACCGGGGGGATCTCCTCCTCCGGCGGGGCCGCCCCTTGCGGGGGATCCATGGTTGGTGGGGTGAAGTCGGTCCTGCGCGGAAACAGGGACCGGACCACCCCATCCAGCAACGCTGGCTCGAGGGTCTCCGACAGTGGGGGGCCACAGGGGCGTAGTTGGTTCCGCGCCGCCCTGTATGGCCTTCCAAAAGGATCCCTGTCGAGACCCTCCAGCATCTCGGCCCTCGCCGAGTCCTTGGCGGCCCCCATTGCGGACTTGAAGACCGTCGTCGCCTCCCGGTAAGAGGCGTATAGGCGGTCTTCTTCTTCCTGGTTTCGGGTGGCGCGCCGTCGGCTCCGCGCAAATGCCCGTCTGGCTGCCACGCAGGCGGCCCGGAGCCCCGCCAGCTCCTCCGTCCACCAATAGACGGCACGACGGGGAGGCGGACGGCGAGACCGGGGCATGCTGGAGTTGCACACCTCGGTCAGGGACTCCCTCAGCCGAACCGCTGCGGCGTTCACGTTCCGGACCTCGCCAGGGGGCGACAGCCAGTCCTGGAGGAAGGCCGCCTCCTTGGCTGCCTCCCGGTCCAGGCGGGTGAGAGCCCAACGCGGGAAGGGGGATTGCCTCGCGCGGGCCACCGCTCCCCCCCGGGTAGACATGTCGAACCGCACATATCGGTGGTCCGACAACGTCTCCACCATCTCTACCCGCCAGTTTACGACGCGGGCGGCCAGCGCGGGGGTGGCAAACGAGACATCCACCACCGACCCACCCTGTTGCCGCACACACGTGTGGACCGCCCCCCTGTTGAGGAGGGACACACCGCAACCTAACCTAACCTAACCTAACCTAACCTAACCTAACCTAACCCCAGTTGCACTCGGTCTGCCGAGCGGTAAGCAGCAAAATCCCATGTGCTCCGCACTAAAAATTCGATAAAAATAGGTTTTTGTGCACTTAAAGCAATAAGTGAAGTGTCGTTGGGTGCGGAAAAACGAGCCCCACAAAGTGCCACCTAAAACAAGTGTCTGTGATCAGTGCTGGAATAGTTATTCCTGAAAAACTGCTTCTTAAGAGGTTAAGTGCAACGTGGTTAAGTTTAAAACGCTTACGCCGTGAAAACGAGATCGACGACCCCCAAATATTATTTTGCATCCCTGTGGGCATCCTGGTCCCCCACCATCTGGACCACTCCAGGACTTCCGGACGCGTCGTCTCGTGAAGATATTTACGAAAAACTAAAAACCACGTGCGCTGAAAACATCGAAGGAGTAAAGATAGCGGCACAAAATTCGACACCAAGCAAGACCATCACTAACAAAGGCGAGTGCAACATTTTTCTGAATTTTATCACTATCGGCTGAATTTACATGACCATTCAAAAGTTGCAAAATCCCATCTTTGTAACTTTGGAACCGGGAAGAATCTCGAAGATCTGCGACTGCAGCCTGCTGCGCGCTTAATAGTAGACCGTAAGTTTCTAGTTTTAGATTTTTCAGACGTACCTTTTTCCTGAAATCGTTAAAAAACTGAAAAAACCACATTTTTTATAATTACACCACCAGGATAAAGTTTAAAAATTAGTTTGATATTTTAGTTATATAGCCCTCTATTTCTTACTTATTTTAACATTTTTTTCAAAATTTTTTGACCAGCGATCTCGAAGTTATTGATTTTTTAACGATTTTAGTAAATAAATTGTAAATAATAGGTTTAATCTACTTTCTAATGGTATATATGTGTTTAGGATTAGTATTGCAACTAGTTTAAGCCGAAACTTGGGCCAGGTAGCCCTAAAATTGCCGTTTTGATAAAAAGTCGGCCATTTTTGATTGTAAGGATAATTGTTTGTGTTACCAATATCTTTTGAACCGCTCAACTTACAGCGACGCGGTTTTGACTGTGGGTAAGGGCAACCTGCCTAGTATTTAATTTTAGCTTTTTCAGGCGATTTCAGGTTGAAACTGCTTTCAGGCCTGAAACTTATCCCTAGCGATAGAATAAGTGGAGCCGGCCTGTACATCCAAAACCCGGTCTCAATACGACCCCTGGGGGCCAAGATAACATAAGTTTTGTCAAGCATTTGACAGCTCGGCGGCCATTTTGAAAGTTTTGTTTTGGCCACAGCTCCTGAACCCGTAGAGATAATTCAAATCTGATTTCAGATTATCTTTCGGGAGCACAAAACCTATCCCTCCTCTCGGTTTCAGGAGAATCGGGGCCGAAAATTTTCAGGGTCCTGAAATTGGTTTCGGCCGAAAGCCGTGCTCGGGCTGAATCAAACAAGCCCAAACTCGGGTTCTCTACGACACACAAAACCGGAGCTATCACAGGTTGAACATTGGGTTTGACAGTTGTGGCGGCCATCTTGCCAAAATTAAAACACCCGTAACTCCGGAACGGTGGGTCGCAGAGAGTCGGGGTTTCCTCTGTGGAACTTGGCCTGACACCAGCTAACCCTGGAAATACTTTTCAGGAGTTTCTAGGATAAAAATTTTTTCAGACCTGAAAGACCTCCCATCGGATAGAGCTCACCCGGCCCATCACTTTGAACCCAAGCACGGGGTAATTCGGCCAGGGGGTTCGAAAGATATAGCAAATATCCCTTTATAGGCGGACAAGTGGGAAATTATCCCCAAATTTTTGAACAGCTGTATCTCAGGAACCCTTAGGGCTATTGGCATCGTGTTTGGTGTCATTTTGGAGGGCTCGGGGGGATCTATTGGATGGGAGCAATAGATCGACTCTACATAGAGCCATTCTCCGCTTCGTCTACGAAACCGGTCTTTTTGGACCTGGAGAAGTTTTTCCTTTAAAATTGACTTTCTTTGACCCCGAATATTTGATTCGAGAGGACAAAACCTCATAAACCATTTTGACATCAACAAAGACTGGCTCTACATAGAGAAAACTGAAATTGCACCATTGCCTACAGAATATAGCACGGAGGCTTTATTGAGCCTAACCTGTCTCTCTCTATGACCGCGGACTAGCTATTACAGCCAAGTTCTTCTTGAGCTCATATTTTCACTCCTGTTTTCTATTTTATTGTTACTGTTTTATTCCTGCTGTTTTATCTTTGACAATTTTATTTTATTTATTTTGTTTGCACTCACCCTTTACACTGAGTGCAAGCTGTAACGTCTACTTTATACATTTTTATTTACCCGTATTGACGCACTCCACCGAAAATGTTAGCTAGAACGCCGGCGAAACCTTCTCAGGATAATGAGTCGCAGAAATCACCAACACCAGCACGAACCCTCCCGTCTCAAAAGTCTCCGCCTAAGACTCAGACGATCTCGTCCAATGTAAGGCGCAGCGTTGAGACATTGGAGGCGGCCGCATCTGCACAACAAAGCGCGACCCCGTCGACCAGTAAACAAGATGTACAAATCCAGCCGAGGAAGGTCCTGTCGACTCGCCTGGCGGAAGCCAGAGCTAACCTTATAAAGGCGAGAACGAATTTGGGAAACTCGCGAAACACTAGGACAGATATAAAGACAAACGTCATGGAGGCTGTGGAAAAACTATTCCAACTGGTCAAAGAAGCAGAAGCCGAAATCAAAAAACTTAAAAACACTGGAGAAGTGAACGCACCAGACAGTCCAACACCCACACAAATAATGCCAGAAAGCTCGACTCCCGAAAACAACAGCCAAATTGTAGCGCAGTTGAAAGAGCAGAGCCGTCTTCTAATAGAAAACGGCCGGAAGATCGATGATCTGAAAGAAAGGATGGAGCAACAAAGCATGAATATGAAAACCTATGCCGAGACCACAGCAGCCCGACCCGCCGTTCATTCACTGCTGCAAAACACTTTGCACTCGGTGGTCGTTACGTCGCAAGACGAACGCGACAACGGTGACCAGGTACTGACAAAAGTCAGAGAAGCAGTGGATGCGAAGGAGGGCTGGGTCAGAGTGGAAAGGACACGTAAAGGCAAAGATCGTAAGGTCATAATGAGCTGCAACAGCGAGGAAGATAGGCAAAAGGTCAAGCGCAGGCTCGAAAAAGCCGGAAAAAATTTGGTTGTGGAAGAGGTGAAAAACCGCGACCCCCTCCTGAGGCTCGCTGATGTCCTCACGGTTAACACCGACGAGGACGTACTCAAAGCTTTCAGGAGGCAAAACCATGATATCTTCCACAACCTTAAAGACGGAGAAGACAGACTGGGGATTAAATATCGGAGGAAGGCTCGCAATCCCCACACGAGCCACATAGTGCTCACCGTATCTCCAATCATCTGGAAGCGAGCGACAGAGCTCGGCGCGGTATACATAGACCTTCAAAGAATAAGAGTGATGGATGAATCACCCTTGGTGCAGTGCTCGCGATGCCTGGGGTACGGCCACAGCAAGAGGTATTGCACAGCGCCAGTGGACCTGTGCAGCCACTGCGGAGGACCTCACCTCAAGGCGCAGTGCTCAGAATGGCTGTCAGGCAGCGAGCCAACCTGCAGGAACTGCACAGCGGCCAAACTCACGCGCAATGACCATAATGCCTTCGATTCACAATGCCCGATCCGCATGAAACGGGATGCAATAGCACGGATGTCCGTAGCTTATTGCTAAAGTTGTCCCAAAGAATACTCCGGCGTCAAATACAGCAAGACCATACTGGGTGGCCCAGGCAAACCTCCAGAGAAAGGAACTGGCAACCACCGAACTCTTTTTAGAGGCCAGTGAACGAAAGATCGCATGGGCAATGATCCAGGAGCCATATGTGGGAGGAGCACGGAGTATGAAGAGCTACCGTGGTGCGAGACTCTACCAGTGCGAGGTTGATGGAAGTGGGAGGGTCAAGGCGGCGATCGCCGTCTTCGATGATGACTTGGACGTCATCCCCTACCCGAAACTCACCACGAACAACATCGTTGTGGTGGGGATCCGGACCAAAGCCTGGGAAATCGTAGTAGTCTCTTATTACTTCGAGCCAGACCAACCCATAGGGCCCTACCTGGACCAACTGACCCAGATCAAGCGAGAAGTGGCCACCAGTAGATTGCTGATAGGGGGCGACGCAAACGCGAAAAGCAGCTGGTGGGGTAGCACTGCAGAGGACCCTAGGGGGGAGGAGATGTTTGGGATCCTAGGAGATCTAGAGCTTCAGGTACTGAATACTGGTGATACGCCTACCTTTGACACAGTCAGAGGTGGAAGAGCGTTGAAGAGCCATGTTGACGTCACGGCATGTTCGCTCGACCTTTTTGACCTGGTGGACGGCTGGCGGGTTGACACCAGCGTAACGAGCTCTGACCATAATACCATTCTTTTTAAAATCAACGCGCAGAGGGAAAAAGGGATGCACATTATTAGAACTACTAGAATTTTTAATACGAAAAAAGCGGATTGGGAGAAATTTAGTCAAAACTTAAATAACTTCAAATTAGAAAATAATGTAAATTTAGAAAATATTAATAGTATAGCAAGTAAACAAGAACTATAAAATTTAATCGTTAAATATCAAAGCGGAATCGGGGCAGCTTGCGAAAGCGCCATTCCGAAAATTAAAAACAAGACAAAACTCACCGTCCCGTGGTGGTCTGAAGAGCTCGCTGCGCTGAAAAAAGAGTATACCAGGCGGAAAAACCGCATCCGCAACGCCGCACCGGTCCGGCGAGCGATGGTCGTCGACGAGTATCTGAAAGCAAAAGAAGAGTATGAGTGCAAAGCCAAACAGGCCCAAACCGCCAGCTGGAAGGAGTTCTGCAGAAAGCAGGACCGCGAAGGGGTATGGGAGGGCATCTACAGAGTGATCGGACGGACCGCCAGGAGAAAAGAAGATCTGACCCTACAAAACGATGGTGCATTCCTAAACCCAAAGGAATCGGCAGCCCTACTCGCCGACACGTTCTATCCCAAGGACACAGCGGAAGAGGATAATGAAGACCACAGGCTCACAAGGGAAGCAGCCCGCCGGGTAAACGAGTGGAAGCATGGTGAATACCATGACCCACCGTTTACGCCGCTTGAGCTGAGGACAGCCGTGGTAGGATTCAACCCGAAAAAGGCCCCCGGATCGGATGGACTTACGTCGGACATTTGCTGTCGAGCGATCAACCAGGACCCGGACGCATTCCTTGCCCTATTCAACAAATGCCTAGAACTGGCGCACTTCCCGAACACCTGGAAAGAGGCCACGGTGGTTGTCCTCAGGAAACCGGGCAAGGATAATTACCTGAACCCCAAGTCCTACAGACCAATAGGTCTATTGCCGGTCTTGGGGAAGGTCCTGGAGAAGATGGTAGTGGCAAGAGTCAAGTGGCGGCTGGTACCGCGGCTTAGTACTCGCCAGTTTGGCTTTATGCCCCAGAGGAGCACCGAGGACGCCCTCTATACGCTAATAAATCACGTGAAGGACAAGTTGAGGCTGAAGAAGCTAATTGTCCTGGTGTCATTGGATATAGAGGGCGCCTTCGACAGCGCATGGTGGCCAGCAATCAAAGTCAGGCTGGCAGAGGAAAAGTGCCCGGTGAACATCAGGAGGCTACTTGACAGCTACCTCGACAGCAGGAAAGTTAGGGTTAGATATGCCGGGTCGGAATGCACAAAAGAGACAAACAAAGGCTGTGTTCAAGGGTCAATTGGCGGTCCAATACTATGGAATCTGTTGCTAGACTCATTGCTCCAGAAATTAGAAAAAGAGGGACTGTACGTGCAGGCTTTTGCTGATGATATTGTTCTGGTGGTGGATGGGGATACAGCCAGCGAAGTAGCTAGGATAACCAATGCAGCCCTCGCCCATGTTCAGAGCTGGGGTGTCCGAAACAAGCTGAGGTTTGCACCGCACAAAACTTGTGCGATGCTTATAACCAATAAGCTTAAGTACGACACACCAGCCCTGAGCATGGCCGGGGTCGACATTGGTTTCGTCAAAAGTATAAAGCTGCTAGGGCTAGTAATCGACGAAAAGCTCACCTTTAATGAGCACGCGGCGAGCGTCTGTAAGAAAGCTGCCGAGCTCTACAAGCAGCTATCTAGGGCGGCCAAAGTGAATTGGGGTTTGAGTAGAGACGTTATCCTAACCAATTACACCGCCGTGATAGAGCCCATCGTAACCTACGCGGCTGCAGCCTGGGCTCCCGCTACGAAAAAGCTGGGAATACGGAAGAAGCTTAGCTCTGTCCAAAGAGGCCTCGTCCAGAAGCTCTGCAAGTCTTACCGCACTGTCTCTCTAAACTCGGCTCTGGTACTGTCTGGGATACTACCTCTAGACCTACGCATACAGGAGGCAGCCGCCCTGTATGAAGCAAGGAGAGGGTCGTCCCAGTTTGTGCCAGGAGACCGGGAGATTGAAGGTATGGTAAGATTTGCAGAAGCCCCTCATCCGGCAATGCAAATGCCCCTGGAGTTCGTGTGCCTAGCTGATCAACAGCAGGTAGACGAAAACAATGTGCAGGCAGTGCGAATCTTCACTGACGGGAGCAAGATTGAGGGAAAGGTTGGAGCCGCATTATCCTTGTGGGATAATGAGGGCGAAATCCAGAACCTCAAACTTAGCCTAGCCGCGTACTGCACAGTCTACCAGGCGGAACTCTTGGCCATTTGTAGAGCGACGGACGTGGTCCTCAAGCGCAAAGAGACGAGCTATGGTTTGTATAGCGACTCAATGTCAGCATTGCAGACGCTTGCAAATCATGGCTCTCTCCATCCCCTGGCAGTCCGCGCACGAGCCAATCTGACTCAGGCCTTGGACCAAAGGAAAGATGTATCCTTGTTTTGGATCAAGGCACACGCGGAACTGCCGGGGAATGAGCGCGCGGACGAGCTGGCGAAGGAAGCAGCATTGTCGTCACGGAGGAAGCCGGACTATGACCTGTGTCCGATTTCATTCATACGAAGTCAGATCCGAATGGGATCACTCGATGAATGGAATCGGAGATATGTGTCTGGCGAGACGGCCTCAGTGACGAAAATGTTTCTTCCGGAAGCCAAAGCAGCCTTCCGTATTGTGAAACAGGTGCAGCCAACGGGTGTACTGACGCAGGTCTTGACGGGGCACGGTGGGTTCTCTGAATACCTACACCGTTTCAGGTGTAAGGAGAGCCCATCGTGCATCTGCGATCCAAGTGTGAGTGAAACCATCCCACACCTGCTCTTGGATTGCCCCGTGCACCTAGCTGAGCGATATCGTTTTGAGCAGAAACTGCAAGTTAAGCTAACTAAAGATAGCATAGCGGAGATTTTTAAAGGAAAGAATAGGGAACAACTAATAAATTACTGCTTAAATATAGTGAATAAAGTCATAGAGAGGAACAAAACCTAGGATTATAAGCTATATTTCATAAAATATATGTAGATATTTATATGTTAATATAGAAATAAGTTGTTTATCAGAATAGCAGTAATGTAAGTAGTCTCTAAGATAATAGTAATAAGATACTGTAAATTAGTAACCGTAACCGTAAGCATAAATTTAAAAAATGTAGAGTAGTAAAAACAATGTAAATACTAAAAGAACAATAAAGTTGTTACAAAAGTTATTTCCCCTAAAGTGAAAGAAATAAAGAAAAGTAAAAGTATAGTTAGTATATATGGGCATCCCACCCATAAGACTGATAGCGGAAGGATGAAAGAAAGATATAGTATGAAGCATGAAAGTACGAGAGGCATAAAAGCGAGAACTGGTATGAATGTGGTTGTGAAAACAGGCGCCAGCTTTGTTGGTGGAGTAAGATATTAAAAAAAAAAAAAAAAAAAAAAAAAAAAAAAACCTAACCTAACCTAACCTAACCTAACCTAACCTTTTTTTTTTTTTTGTTTGCGCTGGGAAAAAATGCATTACGCATACCCTCCCATCGGGGGGATGGGAGGGTTATGTGGGACTCCCCGGTCTGACCCGGTATACCCACTAAAATAACCCAGCGGCATTCCCGCTTCGTCTGAGTGGCGGGGACTGGGAAATCACTGGCACAGCCATCACTTCCAGTCCTCCGCCGACGAGTGCCCTTCAGGCCGGGCCCTCACGCGGGCCCGGGAATGTCTGACGAAGGTGGTGACGGGTGCAATGCAGGCGAAGGCGCCCCCGCGCCTGTCGCCCGCCCGTCGCCACCATGAGGAGGGAGAGGACGGCGCCTTCTCCGACCTCTTCTTCGTCTGCGGAGCGGCGCCGCGAGAGGATCGTCCTCCCGCACGCGCTCCGCCTCCTCCTTTTGCGAGATTACGTCCTCGCAAAAGGAGGCAACCGCTGACCAGGCCTCCTCGCTCTCTAGCATGGCTTCGACCACAGCGGGAAGCGAGAGGTCCTGCCCAACCTCCGCGGTCAGACCGCGGCGCAGTTCGGACCATGCCGGGCACACCTCGAGGGTGTGCTGCGCCGTGTCCTCCGCTGCGCCGCAGTCGTGGCACACCGGGGTCTCCTCCCTCCCGATCCGGTGCAGGTGCGATCCGAAACAGCCATGGCCGGACAACACCTACACCAGACGGAACGAGAGGAAACCGTGGGACCGCTTGAGCCAGCTCTGCAGAACCGGACCGAGCGCGTCCAACGTCCGGCGGCCAAAGGCGGCGGCGGCGAGGTCCTCCGTCCAGTGGAGGACGATGGCGTCCTTCGCCTCCCGCCGCACGGCCTCCCGCTCTTCGGCGACGGGGCGCTCCCCGAGCGCCTTCCGGCGCGCCGTCCACTCATACACTCTGGCGAGCACCCAAGCCTCCAACTCCCAAGGAGGGGTGCCGGCCAGAGCGCACGCCGCCGAGAAGCCCACCGAGCGGTAGGCCCTTGCCACCCGCTGTGCAATGGCCCTTTGGGGCCTGCGGATGGCGGTCGCATTCTCCCTCCTGTGGAGGGAGTCCGCCCAGATGGGAGCCCCGTATAGGGCCATGCTGCGGAGGATGCCGGCATACAGGCGCCGGCATTTCGCCTTTGGCCCCCCAAGGTTCGGGAGGAGCCATGAGAGGGCGTCCGCGGCTTTCAAAAGGCGCGTCGACAGCCCGCTGAAATGCGGGCCGAAGCGCCACCTCTCGTCCAGCACCAGACCCAGATACTTCATCTGGGGCTGGACCCCTATCCGGACGCCCTCCACGACAATGTGGGCATCGGGAGGAGGGCGGCGCTGCCGAGGCCCGCGAAAGAACACGGCCTCGGTTTTGTGCAGCGCCACCTTCAGTCCCAGGCGGCGGATCCTCTCTGCAACCAAGGATCCGCCAGCCGAGGCCAGACAGGCCGCCTCCCGAAAGTTCCTCCCCCGAGCAGTGAGAAGAGTTTCATCCGCGTAGCAGATGACACTCGTGCCCTGGAGGAGGGCTCCCCGCAGGAGCCAGTTGAACCCGATGTTCCACAGGGGAGGGCCCAGCACCGACCCCTGCGGAACACCGGACTCTGCACCGTACCGCCTCACCGTGGCCGTCTTATCCACGAGGAGGACCTCTCGGTCCTCCAAGTAGCTTGCCAGGAGGTCCTGCAGGTATTGGGGCACTCCGTGGTACCGGAGCGCCTCCAATATCGTGGAGTGGGGGACGGAGTTGAAGGCGTTGGAGATGTCGAATGACACCGCCAACACTCCGTCCCCCGCCTCCACTGCCTCCTTCACCTGGCCCTTGAGTAGGGCCAGCGCGTCGATCGTCGAACGCCCTCGGCGGAAACCGAACTGGGCGTCCGACAGGTCCGGCCCTACCCCCCGCAAGTGGCTATCAAGCCGGGAAGCGACAATCCCCTCGAACATTTTACCGACCTCATCGAGCAGGACGATGGGTCGGTATGCCGAGGGGGAGTCCACCGGGCGTCCCTCTTTACGGAGGAGGCATAGCTGCCCCTCCTTCCAGTTTTGGGAACCTCCCAGCCGTAAAACACGCGCTGAAGAGGTCCCGAAACCTGTCCTGCATTTGAGAGGCGGCGATAGCCACCACCCGTGCGGGGACGCCGTCTGGTCCGGGGGCCGTCTTCTTCTGGCGGAGGTTGAGAACCCCCGCCCCGATCTCCGCCGCCGTCACCGGGGGGATCTCCTCCTCCGGCGGGGCCGCCCCTTGCGGGGGATCCATGGTTGGTGGGGTGAAGTCGGTCCTGCGCGGAAACAGGGACCGGACCACCCCATCCAGCAACGCTGGCTCCAGGGTCTCCGACAGTGGGGGGCCACAGGGGCGTAGTTGGTTCCGCGCCGCCCTGTATGGCCTTCCAAAAGGATCCCTGTCGAGACCCTCCAGCATCTCGGCCCTCGCCGAGTCCTTGGCGGCCCCCATTGCGGACTTGAACACCGTCGTCGCTTCCCGGTATGAGGCGTATAGGCGGTCCTCTTCGGCCTGGTTGCGGGCAGGCGGCCCGGAACCCCGCAAGCTCCTCCGTCCACCAATAGACGGCACGACGGGGAGGCGGACGGCGAGACCGGGGCATGCTGGAGTTGCACACCTCGGTCAGGGACTCCCTCAGCCGAACCGCTGCGGCGTCCACGTCCCGGACCTCGCCAGGGGGCGACAGCCAGTCCTTTAGGAAGGCCGCCTCCTTGGCTGCCTCCCGGTCCAGGCGGGTGAGAGCCCAACGCGGGAAGGGGGATTGCCTAGCGCGGGTCACCGCTCCCCCCCGGGTAGACATGTCGAACCGCACATATCGGTGGTCCGACAACGTCTCCACCATCTCTACCCGCCAGTTTACGACGCGGGCGGCCAGCGCGGGGGTGGCAAACGAGACGTCCACCACCGACCCACCCTGTTGTCGCACACACGTGTGGACCGCCCCCCTGTTGAGGAGGGACACACCGCATGAGGCCGCCCAAAACTCGACGGCGCGTCCCCGGACGTTGCAGCTGGTGGCTGGGTTGCCCCAGGCCACCGACTTGGCGTTCAGGTCGCCCAACACCATGGCCTGGCGTGGCGCCGCCCTCCCTACGACTGCGGTGAGGACCTCGAGGAAATCCTCAAAGTCCGAGAGAGGGCGGTTTGGGGAGAAATAGACCCCCACCACCGCTATGTCTCCCCACGCGGCGGCCACGTATCCCGGTCCCCTCTCTAAGAGCGAGAGGGGAGGGGAGTCTGTGGAAGACCGCGTCATCACTGCCACGAGGCCGTCCCGGTCGCCCAGCCAACGACCAGGGACCGAGTAAGGCTCGGCGACCACCGCCAAGTCCACCAACCACTCAGCCATGGTCTGCATCAGCAGATCCTGGGCTGCCCTGCAGTGGTTGGCGTTCGCCTGAAGGATGCGATGCTCGACCCTATCCATCAGTCGGACATCGCACCCCCCTCCACAGCCGCCGCAGGAACGACGGCGCCAGCAGCAGTAGCAGGCCCGGTCGGTGCCTGCGCTTTGCCCCGCTTAGGGGGAGGATTGCAGTTCCTCCCCTTCATGACGTGGGCCGCCGGGCGGCCACTGGCGGCACAGACCGCGCAGTGCGGCGTGGCGACCTTGCAGGAGGCGGCTTTGTGGCCCTCCTTGCCGCAGCGGTAGCACGTGTCCGTCCTGTCTGCCGTGGACGGACACAGGGGCCGGGTGTGTCCGATGCCGAAGCACCGGAAACACCGCAGTGCCTGTTCCTCGAGTGCCCGTACTGCACCCGAGCTGAACCCTACTAAAAGCCGTCCCTTCGCAAGGACGGCTTTGGCAGCGGCGATTGGGCACTCGAGGCGAATGGTGCCCATGCCGCCGCGGCCGGGTCTTATGTCCCGGCCTTGGACCGCCGCGACAACCTCCTCCTTGGTGACGGAGTCGTCAAGGTCCGTCACCTCTATGGCCGCCAACTTCACCGGCCGAGCCACCTTGGCCGAATCTGCGATGACCTCTTGCAGCTTGGCTGCAAAGAGGTCCGCATGGGCACTCCCCTCTGCCCCCGGGAACTCGAAAATTCGAGCCCCGGCTTGGGTCCGCCGGCAGGAGACACTGCTGATCCCCAGTTGGGTGGGATCGGCATTTGGACGCGCCCGCATCAGAAGGGACGCGTACGTCTCCCCTCGCCCCGCGGCCTCCGCGGTGAGCGTCACTACGACGGCCGCGGTTTTTGGGGGGACTAGCTTCCCCTTTCCCCTCGCTTGTCCCTTCCCCTTCCCCTTGCCGGTCATTTGTGACTGGCTGGGAGCGGTGGGAGCGGTAGTGGCCGGGACGGCAGGGACGACCGTCGCCGACTTTTTACCCTTGCCCTTCCCCTTGCGGCCCACTACCGTCCACTCGTTGGTCGGTGTGGTCGAAGGGAGAAGGGCATCTTCTGCCTGAGATGAGGACGGCTCCGGCTCGCACTGCCGTTTATCCGCCGCAAGCGGCGGCCGGAGGCGTTTCTCCGGCAGGAGCCGGTCCTCTATCCCTGCTAAGCAGGACCTTGTGAAGGCCCTGTCCTCCATCACAACCTTGCGGATAATATCCTCAAGGTTGGAGGTGGGGCCCTCTCTCGCGGGGCTCGCCTCGGCTTGTTGGGGCCGGCCCGTGGCTTCGGCCAGCTTCTTGTGAAGCTGGCTGACCTCTGACTGCAGGCGATCAACCTTCGCCTGCAGTTGCCTCGTCTCATCGGTGGCCTTACGCCGGACCAACTCCGCGACGACACCGCGAAGGCTCGTGGCCCGGCACTTGAGGGCCTTTTGGAAGGTCCCCTTCAGGTGAGACGACTTCGTGGCGACCTCCACGATCTCCCCCTCGTCCTCCTCCGCCAATCTCTCCAATTCTACGAGGGAGAGGTCCGCGTACACAACGCGGGACGCGCCGTACCCGGACTTGGCACGTGCGGCGTGCGCCCGTTCCTCACTCGCCGCAACCCGCTCCTCCAGCTCTTGTTGGAGCTGCTCCCGCCGAGCCAGATCCAGCCGGCGTTGGGCGTCCGCGAGCCCAACGGCATGGGTGTCCGCTACGGCCGTCGGCTTTTTAGCCTTCGGCTTCGCCCTACCCGAGGCCGAGGAGCCCCCGGACCCACCGCTCGGATAGACCCGCTTTCGCGAACGACGAGAGTCGTCCGTGTCCGACACTCGGACAAGAGAGTCGTCTGACGACTCGTCCGCCTCTCCGAAGAAGCTAGCCGCAGACGGCGCGCGGCTAGCCTCTGACGCCACAGCGTCGGAGTGGCCCTGAGAAGGGCCTTTGGGTTGGCCCTGAGAAGGGCCTTTGGGTTGGCCCTGAGAAGGGCCGTGGGGTTGGCCCTGAGAAGGGCCGTGGGGTTGGCCCTGAGAAGGGCCTTTTTGTTTAAAAAATCGCCCGCAGGCATCCCGCTCAGGTTTTTTAGACATAATCCGCAGTTCTCAGCAACAAGGCAAGGCAAGGCACCTCTCTTCGAGTGGCGACGAAGGACACGTCGCCGCCAGCTCGGGCCTGTATCTGGTCGGGCGGCTGACTGCCCCAAGTCAGCCGCCCGCAGGCTACCTCTCATGGAGGTCGCAGATCGGTTTGCGCCCGTCGGCGCCCGGTGCGTCTGCTGCGGGAGCTGAGAGGGATAGATGATCTCTCCCTCTCCCTCTCCGCCGTCTCCTTCGCGAGCATTACCTCCTCGCTGAAGGCGACGGCCCCTTCCCACGCACTCTCGCTTTCGACCATGGCCTCAACGACAGTCGGAAGCGAGAGGTCGCTCCCGCCGATCGCCGCGATCAGATCACGGCGCTGCGATGCCCACGCTGAGCAATCCTCGAGCGTGTGCTGCGCCGTGTCTTCCGGGCAACCGTCGCAGTGGTGGCACACGGGCGTCTGCTCCCGACCTATGCGATGCAGATACTTTCCGAAGCAACCATGTCCGGAAAGTATCTGCGTCAGTCGGAAGGTGAGAGCGCCGTGCCTCCTGCCGATCCACGCCTCCATGACGGGCCTTACCGCCGCAATTGCGGCGTGCCCCGCACTGGGTTGCGCAAGTCGTGCCTCCCACTCCGCCGCTAGAGATCGGCGGAGCTCAGACCGATGCCTCTCTACTACGCTAGGCAGCGGCCTTCCACCCCGCTCCAGGACCTCCCCGCGCCACCGATACATTGACGCGAGGACTTTTGCCTCCAGGTCCCAGGGCGGTGATCCAGCCAACAGGCAGGCCGCTTCGTGGGAGATTGTGCGGTACCCCCTGATCACCCTGACGGCCATCGCTCGCTGCGGCCTTCGCAGCATTGCGACGTTGCGGGCCGACAGGGTATCTGCCCACACGGGTGCTCCATAAAGAGCCATGGACCGCACGATCCCCAGGTAGAGCCTCCGACAAGATGACTCAGGCCCCCCCAAGTTGGGCAGCAGCCGCGTCAGAGCCGCCGCCGCACCCATCAGCTTAGGGGCCAGTTGCCGGAAGTGCGGCCCGAAGTCCCATCGGCTATCGAGGACGAGTCCTAGATACTTCATCGTCGACTCGACGCCGATGCGGACGCCTCCCACCACAATGTTGGATCCCGCAGGTGGCGCGCGCCGGGCCCCGTGGAAACACAAAGCCTCAGATTTGTTGAGCGCCACCTCGAGGCCCAACCGCCGGATCCTTGTCACGACTTGCGCAACCCCCGCAGTCGCCAGTAGCGACGCCTCGCGGTACGTCCTCCCTCGCGCCGTCACCAACGTGTCGTCGGCGTAACAGACTACGCCGACGCCATGGAGGAGCGCACCGCGCAGCACCCAGTCGTATCCGATGTTCCACAGGGGCGGCCCCAATACCGAACCCTGTGGAACACCGCACGACGTTTCTCGCCGACCCCATCCATCCTGACCCGGGTAGATCACCGACCTGTCAGCCAGGTAGGCCCCGACAGTGCGGCGGAGGTAGGTCGGCACCCCGTGGTAGCGGAGCGCCTCCCTAATGCAACTCCAGGGCAAGGTGTTGAAGGCGTTGGCGATGTCGAGCGACACCGCCAAGACGACCTCACCCCGTGCAACTGCTTCCTCCGCCAAGGCCTTCACGCGCATGATTGCGTCCACTGTAGAGCGCCCTTGACGGAAACCAAACTGGTTATCCGCCAGATCCGGCCCCACGCCAGAGAGGTGCCGGACGAGGCGGTTCGCGATAACTCTCTCGAAGAGCTTGCCCACCTCGTCCAACAGCACAATGGGGCGGTAGGCGGACGGGGAGTCCGCAGGGCGCCCTGGCTTTCGGAGCAGAACCAGCTTCCCCGTCTTCCATAGGCGTGGAAACTGGCCCTGCCGCAAACATGCGCTAAACAGGCCCCGCAGTCGAGGCCCGAGAGCCTTCGAGGCCAAGACCCATGCACGGCCAGGTATGCCGTCGGGCCCTGGGGCGGTATTCTTGGCTTGAAGCCTCAACACCGCCGCTCTCAACTCTGCCCGGGTCACTTCAGGCACGTCGTCGTCGTCGTCGTCCTCGTTTTCCACGTTGGGCACCTCGGAGGGCGAAACCATGGGTGGCGGCGTATGCTCTGCCCTAGAGGGGAACAGAGCGCCAACTACGTTGTTCAGTAGTTCAGGCCGGAGGCTCTGGGTCAGCGGGGGGGCCCACGGGCGAAGTTTGCCCCGTACCATTAAGTATGGGCGCCCCCATGGATCTCGGTCCAGAGTCTCCAGCTGCTCCTCGCGAGCCAAGACTTTAGCCCGCTTGATGGCATATTGGAGCGCCTTCCTCGCCGCCCTGTACCCCTCATACAGTTCCGCCTCTTCCGCCTCGTCTGCCGCATCCCCGACGCGGCTTCGCCTCCTGCGGAGCCTAGCGTACCGGCGCCGAGCGACAACACACGCAGCGCGCAGCCGCTCGATGTCTTGCGACCACCAGTACACTTGGCGCCTAGCAGGGCGGGACAGAACCCTAGGCATAGCCGCATCACACACATGCGACATAGCCTGCCGGAACCACTCCGCCTCTATGTTGACGTCGTCCGGCCTGTCCGGTGCTGATACCCAGGCCTGGACTATCGAGGCTTCGATGAGTAGGTCCCGGTCCAGTTGCCGAAGTGCCCAACGCGGACCGACGCCGCCAGGGCCCGCTTGAACCGGGGCGGCAGAAGTCTGGGCAGAGACGTCGAATCGGATGTAACGGTGATCCGACAGAGTCTCCGCCTCCTCCACGACCCGCCAGTCATGGACACGGCGCGCTAGTGCGGGACTAGCGAACGTCAAGTCCACTATGGAACCGCCCCGCTGGCGCACGCACGTGTCGACGGAACCCCTATTTTAATTATTTTACAATTTTTTTAAAAATTTTTTGACGATAATTGACGAAGATATCGATTTTTCAGTGATTTTTGCAAATAATTCCATAAATATTAGTAAAATTCATTTTTTTATGTATTATATGTGTTTAGATAGTATATCGGGACCTATTTGAGCCAAAACTCGGCCCAGATAACTTTAAAATTGCCAGATTTCGTATAAGTCGGCCATTTTTGTTTATTGGGATAACTATTACTTTTCCCAATATCTCCACAACCGTTTAACTTACAGACACGCGGTTTTGACTATAGGATAGAGCATCCTCAAATCCCTGTAACGCGACGATTTTCAGGCGATTTGGGGCGCGAGCCATTTTCAGGCCTGAAAAGCACCTCCAGAGACAGACCAGGTGGAGCCGATCTGCACATTGAAAACCCGAACTCGATGCGACCTTTGGTTGCTGAGATATCACGGGTTTAAGTTGCCATCTGACAGTTCGGCGGCCATCTTGGAAAGTTAGAATAGCCTATAACTCCTGAACCCGTGGAGATAAATTAATTCTGTTTTCAGATTATTACTCAGGGACATAAGGACTATCCCCCCTCCCGGTTTCAGGAAGATTGGAGCCAAAAATTTTCAGGTTTCTGAAAGTGGTTCGGGCCGAAGGCTGAGCTTGAGCCGATACAAACAAGCCCAAACTCGGGCCTTCTGCGACGAGGGCGACCGGAGATAGAGCAGGTCTAATTTCGTGTTTGACGTTTGCGGCGGCCATCTTGTTTTGTTTCAAACAGCCATATCTCCGGAACGGGACGTCGTAGAGGGCTGGGGTTACTTTTAATAAGACGGGCTGGTCCTTGCCGACCTGATGAAATAGGTTTCAGGCCAATTACGCGAAAAAAAAGTTTCAGGCTGCTGAAAACTAGCCAGGCAGATAGTCCTCGCCGAGCACTTTCGAATAAGCCCAAACACGTGGGAACTCGGTCCATCCGTTCGGAAGTTACGGCTTTTATCCCAATCCTGACCCATAATCCCTAGACATATCCCAAAACTTTGACGAGCCGTAACTTCTGAACCCCTGGAGCTACGGGGCCGTGCTTGGTGTCGCCTTGAAGGGCTCGGGGAGATCTATTAGTTGGTGCCGGTTAAATTGCTCTACATAGAGTCAAATCTTCTTTCAACTATAAAATCAGAACGGAGAGTCCTAGAATAAACTTTCTTGAAGAGCTAGACTCCTGAAGTTGCGCGATAGCCTGGAATTTGAATTCTATTAGATAAACCTGGTAAAGACCGTCTCTACCTAGAGACGAAAAATTAAATTTTAATTATACTTTGTTTAGTTTCATTTTTGTGTACCGCGATTTACGGAGGCTTTATTGAGCCGAACTTGTTTCTTTTTACGACCGCGGGAGAGCAATTACCGCCAAGTTTTCTTGCGCTTTCTTATATTTTGTTATTATTCGTTTTTATTGTTATTGTTTTTTTTGTCTTGTTTTACTAGTTGTTATTATCTTGCACATATCTTTACACTGTGTGCAAGCCGCGGGGACAATTTTATATAGCCCTCATTGACGCATTCCTCCGACAATGCTCGCTCGAACACCAGCGAAACCCGCAGAGGATCAGGAGAAGCAAAAATCTCCTCCCAGGGCGCAAATGATTCCTTCCAAAAGTTCACCGCCTAAGACCCAGACATTGACGACAAACGTCAGACGCAGCATCGAAACGCTTGAGGCGGTCGCATCTGTACCGCACGCGCTGACTCCAACTACCAGCAAGATGGAGGTCCAGATGAAACCGAGACTGGTATTATCGACTCGCATGGCGGAAGCGAAACACAATGTCCTTAAAGCAAAAAATAACATCACCAACTCACGCAATATAAGGACAGACATAAAAACAAACGTCCTTGAGGCGGTGGACAAATTATTTCAGATCATCAAAGACGCAGAGGCCGAGATCAAACATCTCAAGAAGAATGGGGAAGCCTCATCACCGGAGGCTTCGCAGACATCACCTGAAACAACGGCCCAGAAGGAAGCACCTGAGGAAAACACATATGTAATAGAGCAGCTGAGAGAACAGAGCCGGCTACTCATAGAAAACGGGAAAAAAATTGATGCGCTGAAAGATAAGATAGAGCAACAGCACCAACAGACAGTAAGCATCCAAACCTACGCAGAGAAGACAGCAGCTCTACCCGCCTCACACTTACCGCCACAGAGCGCACTGCACTCGGTAGTGGTTTCGTCTCAAGACGAAAAAGACACTGGAGACCATGTGCTGACCAAGATTAGAGAAGCAGTGAACGCCAAAGAAGGCTGGGTTAGGGTTGAAAGAACTCGAAAAGGTAAAGACAGGAAAGTTATCATGAGTTGTAATACGGAAGAGGACAGGCAGAAAGTCAAGCAGAGGCTTGAAACAGCTGGAAAGAACCTTTTGGTGGAAGAGGTAAAAAACCGGGACCCACTCCTAAGACTCGCCGACGTCCTCGCGGTAAATACCGACGAGGAGGTCCTCAAGGCTTTCCGGAAACAAAACCGGAGTATATTCCAAGACCTGAAGGAAAATGACGACAGAATCGAGGTCAAGTACAAGAGAAGAGGCCGGAATCCACACACGAGCCACATTGTTCTGAGCGTGTCCCCCTCTGTATGGACAAGAGCAATCAACGCTGGAGCGGTGTACATAGATCTTCAGCGCATTCGGGTGTACGACCAGTCGCCCTTGGTACAGTGTTCCAGATGCCTAGGCTACGGACATAGCAAGAAGTTCTGTGTGGCCCCAGTAGACCTGTGCAGCCACTGCGGAGGGCCGCACCTCAGGGCCCAATGCTCGGAATGGTTAGCTGGCGGCAAACCCTCATGCAAGAACTGCACAGCGGCGAAGATGGATAGTAATGAACATAACGCGTTCAGTAAGGAGTGCCCGATTCGCAAGAAACGCGACGCCATAGCTCGCATGTCCGTGGCCTATTGCTAAGGGCACCCAAGTGGACAAACAGCCCTACCGGGTGCTGCAGTGCAACCTCCAGAGAAAAAGGCTGGCTACAGAGGAGCTTATGATTGAAGCAGCAAAACACAAAGCAGCGATAGCGTTGATTCAGGAACCCTATGTGGGCGGGTCTGATAATATGAGGCCATATCGTGGCGTAAGAATATTCCAAAACGTTGATGGGGGTACGTCCAAGGCAGCAATTGCTGTCTTCGACGCCAATTTGGACGTCACCCAACACCCAGAGCTCACCACGAACAATTGGGTAGTGGTGAGCGTAAGCACGAAACAATGGAAAGTCACGCTGGCCTCGTATTACTTTGAACCGGATCAGCCCATAGACCGGTACCTGGATCACCTCAAAAAAGTCGCAGCCACCGTCAATTCAAAGCTTATTATAGGAGGCGACTCAAACGCAAAAAGCACTTGGTGGGGAAGTCCAGAGATCGACCACAGAGGCGACGACTTCGCTGGAACGCTCCACGAGCTGGGCCTCCATGTACTTAATAGAGGAGACACCCCTACCTTCGATACGATTCGAGGCGGAAGGCGCTACTCCAGTTTCGTTGACGTGTCGGCTTGCACAATTGATATGCTTGACCTGGTGGAGGACTGGAAAGTTACCGCAAATCTCACGAGCGCTGACCACAATGGAATCAGCTTCAAAATTAAACTTAAAAAATCCAACGGAGTAAGTGTCCAAAGAACCACCAGAATATACAATAGTAAAACCGGCCAAGTGCGAGTTGGACTCGCCCATGAAGGGTTCCGTAGCAGCAAGCATAGATTAGAGATATAATTATATTGAGATTAGTAAGTAATATACACAAACAATAAAAATAACTTTGTTTTTCATAGTATTTGTATGAATGGCAAAGTTATATTTGCGGTTTTTGAAAATGTACTATATCTCAAAAACTGCTAACTGTATCTCATCCAAACCAATTTTCTTTGGTAGTTTTGGTTGAGGTCTACATTATATATTTTTTTTAGTTTTATCATTCTCTTATTTTAGAAGTTACGGGGGGGGGGGACACACTTTTTGCCACTTTGGAAGTGTCTCTCGCGCAAACTGTTCAGTTTAGAAAAAAATGATGTTAGTTACCTCAATATCATTTTTAAAGACCTATTCATAGATACCCCACACGTATGGGTTTGGTGAAAAAAATTTTTTTGAGTTTCAATTCTAAGTATGGGGGGCACCCCCAAAATTTGTTTTGTTTTGATTTTTGTGTGAAAATCCTAATGCGGTTCACATAATACATCTTTCTACCAAGTTTCAACAGGATAGCTCTTATACTTTCGACAAAAAGTGGCTGTGACATACACGGACAGACAGACAGACATGACGAATCTATAAGGGTTCCGTTTTTGCCATTTGGCTACGGAACCCTAAAAAAGCCAATTGGGATACGTTTCATGAGAAATTTAAACAATTGAAACAAGAATATAACTTAGAAGTAGGCAAAATTCAGGAAATTAATAAGGTAGATCAGATAGAACAAGTAGTTAGCGATTATAACAAAATAATGACAGAAGCTAGTAAAGCATCAATGCCACTTAAGAAAAATCTGGAGACACTTACCCTACCGTGGTGGTCAGAAGAGCTCGCGAAGATGAAGCAAGAAGTCACCACCAGGAAACGCCGGATCAAAAATGCCGCACCGATACGAAAACAGAGCGTAATAGACGCCTATATCGAAGCGAGGGATAAGTACGAACAAAAAGCAAAAGAGGCCCAGATCCAGAGCTGGAAGGACTTCTGCTGTAAACAAAACAAGGAAAGCCTGTGGGAAGGGATATACAGAGTTATAGGAAGAACGTCCAAGAGGGAGGAGGACGTGCCTTTAGAGGAGAACGGCACCACCCTTGACGCAAAAGGCTCCGTGGATCTGTTGGCAAAAACATTTTACCCGGAGGATCTAAGGGAAGATGAAAACAAGGAACATCAGGAAATAAGGGACCGAGCGGCAAAAGTGAACCTCTTACCATCCGAAGAGCACCACGACCCGCCATTCACAGCAACCGAAATGTTCACAGCGCTCGATTCCCTGAATCCAAAGAAAGCCCCCGGAGCCGACGGCTTCACGGCCGATATATGTGGCCACGCCATCAGAAGCGACGCAGAACTTTTCCTGGGAGTACTCAACAAATGCTTGGAGCTTCATTACTTCCCAGTAATCTGGAAAGAAGCTACAGTCATTGTGTTGAGGAAACCAGGAAAGGACTCATACACAAGCCCGAAATCTTACCGCCCTATAGGGCTACTACCGGTACTGGGTAAGGTGTTTGAAAAAATGTTGGTCGCCCGACTGAAATACCACCTGCTGCCGAGACTTAACCCGAGCCAGTTTGGGTTCATGCCCCAAAGGAGCTGCGAAGACGCCCTCTATAAACTAATGCAACATGTTAACACCAAGTTAAACGAAAAGAAAATTATAACTGTCGTCTCATTGGATATAGAGGGCGCCTTCGACAGTGCCTGGTGGCCTGCGATTAGAATCCAACTCGCAAACATGAACTGTCCAATTAACATCAGACGAGTTATGGACAGTTACCTGAATCAAAGGAAAGTCTCGGTACGCTATAGCGGAGAGACCTCCACTAGGGCGACCAATAAAGGATGCGTACAAGGGTCAATCGGAGGTCCTATCCTCTGGAACGTGCTGTTGGATCCTTTGCTTAACACCCTCCAGGCTGAGGGCTGCTATGTGCAGGCGTTCGCCGACGACGTTCTACTAGTATTCGACGGTGATACAGGACAACAGGTGCAAGGACAAGCCAACGCCGCACTCGAACGTGTCCGGGTGTGGGGTGTCAGGAACAAGCTCAAATTCGCGCCTCACAAGACCAATGCCATGGTAATCACGCGCAAGCTTAAGTTCGACACCCCGCACCTACACATGGGTGGGATCGACGTTGGTATGTCCAAGCAAATCAAAGTGTTGGGCGTAACCATAGATGAGAAACTCACCTTTAAGCCGCATGTAACCAATGTATGCAAAAAGGCCATAAGTGTGTACAAACAACTCGCCAGAGCGGCAAAGGCGAGTTGGGGTCTTCACCCAGAGGTGATCCGCACAATATACACAGCGACTGTAGAGCCCATCATTTTGTACGCGGCGAGCGTCTGGGCATCAGCTGCCGGGAAGATTGGAGTGCAAAGGCAGCTTGGAGCTGTGCAAAGAGGCTTCGCACAAAAAATATGTAAGGCTTATCGCACGGTCTCCCTGAACTCAGCAATGGTCTTGGCGGGGGTGCTCCCACTCGATCTTCGTGTGCGTGAGGTGGCCTCACTATACGAGATCAAGAGGGGGGCGGCCCTGCCTGGACTGGGGGACAGGGAGATCGAGTGCCAAGCACCAGCAACTGAAGCACCACATCCAGCGGCGGCCACAAATCTTGGGCTGAAATGCCTAAGAGACCGATCCGATGTAGAAGAAAATAGTGACTGTGCTGTTAAAATTTATACTGACGGCAGCAAGCTGGAGTGTGGAGTTGGCGCAGCACTATCAGTGTGGGAAGGCGCAACGGAAACCAGGACCGTCAAGCTCTGCTTGCCGTCGTATTGCACAGTTTACCAAGCTGAACTGCTGGCTGTGTGCGAAGCCACGAGGAGAGTGAAGAAACATCGATCGACCACGTTCGGAATATACAGCGACTCCATAGCGGCACTGCAAACAGTGACTGACCTCGGATCCCTCCATCCACTAGCAGTAGAAGCACGCGAGAATATAACAAGTTCATCTCGACAGAACAAAGATATATCCTTGTTCTGGATAAAAGCGCATGTAGGATTGGAGGGAAACGAGAGAGCAGATACACTCGCAAAGGAAGCAGCCGCTGCATCAAAGAAGAGGAAACCAGACTACGACAGATACCCCATCTCATTTGCGAAGCGACAGCTACGACTGGAAACGCTTCGCGAATGGGACGCGCGGTACAAGTCAGGTGAAGTAGCTGGAATTACAAAACTGTTTTTTCCGAACGTGATTGAAGCATATAGAGTGATCCGGAAGTTCGAGCCGCACTACATGAGCACCCAGTTGTTTACGGGGCATGGGGGATTCTCCGAGTACTTATGCCGCTTTAAGTGCAAGGAGAGTCCCTCATGCACCTGCGACCCCGGAATTAAGGAAACAGTTCCCCACATTATCCTGGAGTGCCCAGTTTTTGGTACTGAAAGACACAATATAGAACAGCTGTTGGAAACAGAATTAACAGTAGAGAACATTAGTGGCATAATGACTGGCAAAAAAAGACAAAAGTTTATGGACTATTGCTTAAAATTAATAGATAAAGTCGTAAAGAGAAACAAGTAATAAATCGCATGATGAAAATATATTATTGAATATATCTTACATCATACACGGCAAAGTAAGAAATATTAATGACAAATAAGTAGAGATAAGCATAGTAAATATTATAAGAAAAGTCATAGCTAAGTAAGTAGACATGTAACAATAAATTGTTAACAAAACATAGACTGGGCATGTTATAAAGAAGCCAAAAGAACTCCCAACCCACAAAATGTGATAGTAAATAAGTAGATTAAACGACTAATATTAAGATAGAAATAAGAAACAAATGTAAATTAGCATTATATAAAGAAAGAAATGTAGGTAACAGATTTTAAGATTTCGCTGAAATTATTTAAATAAAGATACTGTGTATGTTGTACACCCGAAACCTAAATAAAGAAATAAAGATAAATAGATAGAATAGGTAAAGATCAGACCGGAATCCCACCGGACAAGAGAATGAAAGATGATGCAAAACAGAAAGATAAAGTATGAAGAATAAAAGTACGAGAGGAATAAATGATAGAACTGGAATGAAAGAGTAGCCGTAGTAAGAATAGTCTCTGACGATTGTGTCGGAGGAAGTAGAATTAAAAAAAAAAAAAAAAAAAACCTAACCTAACCTAACCCATCGATATTTTCATTGTTATAGGTGCGATTTTGAAGCTGTTTTCAGCTAATTAGACCTAAAAAGGCGGACGCCTATCGTTTGACACGAATCGCAACCCCTAAAAATCAACCCTTACCCGTATTTTGCATTTTTTCAAAATTTCACCATATTAAATTCATTAACTTCGCCATTTTTCGACCAATTACAACAGTTTAAATTTTATATTAGTCTCAGCGACCGCCCTCAATTAATCCCGTGACCAGGTCCGCGATCCGTGGCCCGAGTTCCGGAGTGGGGGTGGAAAACACCAATTTTCGCTTAAAAAACTGGTTTTTCGGCCTAAACTCAAAATTTTGTCTCTTGTCGTAATTAATTTTATTGCATATTCGGCTAGCCCGCGCGGAGCCCGATCCGACGATACCCCGCACGTGCGTCTAGCTCGCAAAAAATTTCCCACCAATTTTTCAAAATTTCGTCAGAGTCCAAAAATTGATATACCGGAGTAAGTGTTTGAAAAAAGTATCGATATTTTCATTGTTATAGGTGTGATTTTGAAGCTGTTTTCAGCTAATTAGACCTAAAAAGGCGGACGCCTATCGTTTGACACGAATCGCAACCCCTAAAAATCAACCCTTACCCGTATTTTGCATTTTTTCAAAATTTCACCATATTAAATTCATTAACTTCGCCATTTTTCGACCAATTACAACAGTTTAAATTTTATATTAGTCTCAGCGACCGCCCTCAATTAATCCCGTGACCAGGTCCGCGATCCGTGGCCCGAGTTCCGGAGTGGGGGTGGAAAACACCAATTTTCGCTTAAAAAACTGGTTTTTCGGCCTAAACTCAAAATTTTGTCTCTTGTCGTAATTAATTTTATTGCATATTCGGCTAGCCCGCGCGGAGCCCGATCCGACGATACCCCGCACGTGCGTCTAGCTCGCAAAAAATTTCCCACCAATTTTTCAAAATTTCGTCAGAGTCCAAAAATTGATATACCGGAGTAAGTGTTTGAAAAAAGTATCGATATTTTCATTGTTATAGGTGTGATTTTGAAGCTGTTTTCAGCTAATTAGACCTAAAAAGGCGGACGCCTATCGTTTGACACGAATCGCAACCCCTAAAAATCAACCCTTACCCGTATTTTGCATTTTTTCAAAATTTCACCATATTAAATTCATTAACTTCGCCATTTTTCGACCAATTACAACAGTTTAAATTTTATATTAGTCTCAGCGACCGCCCTCAATTAATCCCGTGACCAGGTCCGCGATCCGTGGCCCGAGTTCCGGAGTGGGGGTGGAAAACACCAATTTTCGCTTAAAAAACTGGTTTTTCGGCCTAAACTCAAAATTTTGTCTCTTGTCGTAATTAATTTTATTGCATATTCGGCTAGCCCGCGCGGAGCCCGATCCGACGATACCCCGCACGTGCGTCTAGCTCGCAAAAAATTTCCCACCCGCCCACTGGCCTATAGCTGGGAGGGTAAACTTATTTTTGCCAAAAAATTTTTATTTGGTGTTTATATTCTACGTCTCATTGGAAGGTTGACTATCGCTTTAAGCGCGGACAGGGTCTGATTTTGACAAAGCTACATTAGTTTTAAATATTTTAAATTTTATTTGACAATTTTAATTTTATTATTTTATTTAAACTGTGTTCCCCCATTTACAGGGACATAGTATTGACGCATTTTAATCAAGTCTTTTCTGACGTTTATTATTTAATTAAAATAGCTTTTTATGATTATATAGTTATATTGTACTCTGTGTCCCCCCTTTACAGGGATTCAGAAGCCAGTGTCCTATGAAACTCTCGTTTTCCACAGAAACCAGACCTGTACGACCCTCCCTCTACAAGGGTCCGTCTGTTATCGCTCCTATGGATACCCCCGACCCCTATGACGCTCCGTACGAGCATCGGTCGACGGGTGAGTCCATGGGAGAGAAGTGTCTCTCCCCGTTGGAACGTGACGAGGTGAAGAAAAGGATTTCTTTTGAGGATGCCACCCCCCGCGACTTCATTGAGGTCTTCACCACGCCTAAGGGGCGCCCGCCCCCTGTTGTCGCCACCGGTTTGCTCGAGGGGGCTGGGGCCGAGCGCCGCAGTCGTCTTGAGGAGGCGAGAGATTGCCTACAGAAGGCGAAGCTCAACCTGGGCAACTCTCGCAACCTCAAGACCAACATAAAAAATGCGGTGTTGGAAGCCCTGGAACGGCTCTTCGAGCTGGTCGAGGACGCGGAGCTCGAGCGGGCCCCCAACGCGGTTGTGACCGTGCCAGAGCTGACGACCGCTGCGTCCACCGCTGTTCATAGCTCCCCACCCGTCTCGGTCGAAATTCTTGCTGGCCAGGCTGAGCTCCTCAACACCCTCAAGGAGCATATCTCGGAGTTGAAAGACCACTCCGAAAAGATGGATAGACTCCGAGACAGTCTGGCCAGCAGGGAAAGTGTGGAGGGGGTAACCTACGCGAGTGTTGCGTCAACGACTAGTCGCCATACCGGGACTCAGGCCCAGGAGCGAAAGACGCTGCACTCCGTGGTTGTTTCCTCCACACGGGAGATGGATACAGGGGACATGATTCTGGAAAAGGTCAGGAAGGCGGTGGACGCGAAGGATGGCTGGGTTCGGATAGAACGAGTTAGGAAAGCGAAAGACCAAAAGATCATCATGGGGTGCGCGACGGAGGAGGAAAGAAACAAGGTCAGAGATCGACTGCGGACGGCCGGGGAGAACCTCGTCGTCGAGGACGTGAAGAATAGGGACCCGCTTCTGATTCTGAGGGATGTACTCTCAGTACACAGTGACGAGGAGGTGCTCGCAGCCCTCAGAAGTCAGAATCGGGAGATCTTCCGCGGCCTCGACGACGGGGAAGGGAGAATGAGTGTCAAATACCGGAAAAAGTTGCGCAACCCGCATGTGAACAGTATTGTGCTGACCGTGTCCCCCATCATCTGGAGGAGGGCACTCGAAGGAGGCAAGCTCCGAATTGACCTCCAGAGAGTGCGCGTCGAAGATCAGACGCCTCTGGTGCAGTGCACCCGCTGCCTAGCATTCGGCCACGGTAAGCGTTTCTGCACTGAGCCAGCCGACCTCTGCAGCCACTGTGGTGGTCCACACCTTAGGTTGGACTGCCCAGTCAAGCAGAGCGGCGAGGCAGCGACATGCGTGATCTGCACCAGAGCCAAACTGGGGGAGCATCAGCACAATGCTTTTAGTGACGTTTGCCCGATCCGTAGGAAGTGGGACGCCTTCGCGAGAGAAGCAATAGCCTATTGCTAAGGGCCTCGATGCGTTCACTTCCTGCGCCACAGCGAAAACAGGTTTGACGCAACAAGATCGCAAACGCATTGAGCGAACCACTAGGGTTGGCTTAATGAGGGGTGGGAACTGGAGCCACTTTCTTATGAAAGTGGCTGGAGTTGCGCAAGACCATGAGTCAACACTAGTGGAAACGCCGAGCTGCGTCGAACCTGGCACAAGGTACCGTTGTCCTTGCTATGCGATATTTTACCTTATAATAAGTATACGGATACTATATCACACAAGCAAAGAAGCAAGAGAACAATTGCAGTGCTTTACTTTCGTAAAAATAAGGGCAAGTGTTGCAGCATGGGAGAAAACTAAAACAACACATATGGCATTAGACAAATTAAAATGAAGAAAATAAAATTAACAAATTGAAACAAAGTAAATTAGAAACTAATAATACTCTAAAGAAATTACTTTTAAATAAGTAAAGCAGAAAAAATACTTCTAAATAATATGAAAAACGTAACGAAATTGCATTAGATAATTTAAAGCGAACCATTAGTAAATATAAACAGTTAAAATAGCGTATGCAAAAAAAGGAAACAAAAACGTAAAAGACAGCACATACAAAGCGGTCTCTCCGGCCGCCTGAAGACGCTACACTATCAGCAAAAGTCAGAAGTTCAAAGTGGCCTCATCGGCCGCCTGCAGGCGTAACAAGGACATTGAAAATAAGGTCTCTGACGTTGTTAGAGGAACACTGGCATGGCAGGAGTGGGTTTTAGCGGGTTCGAGTCCCGCACTACCTCGACTGTCTCATGGTCTCAGTGAGACGGTGAGACAGCCGAGGTGTCCGTGGGGATTTCCCACTCCTGCCTCAACAAAAAAAAGAATTAAAAAAAAAACCTAACCTAACCATCGATAACTTCTTTGTTATAGGTGCGATTTTGAAGCTGTTTTCAGCTCAATAGACCTAAAAAGGCGGACGCCTATCGTTTGACACAAATCGCAACCCCTAAAAATCAACCCTTAACCGAATTTTGCATTTTCTCAAAATTTTACCATATATAATTCATTTACAACGCCATCTTTCGACCTATTACAACCGTTTAAATTTTATATTAGTCTCAGTGACCGCCCTCAATTAATCCCGTGATCAGGTCCGCGATCCGTGGCCCGAGTTTCGGAGTGGGGGTGAAAAACACCAATTTTCACTTAAAAAACTGGTTTTTCGGCCTAAACTCAAAATTTTGTCTCTTGTCGTTTTCGATTTTATTACATATTCGGCTAGCCCGCGCGGAGCCCTATCCAACGATATCCCGCACGTGCGTCTAGCTCGCAAAAAAAATTCCCTTCATTTTTTCAAAATTTCGTCTAAGTCCCAAAATTGATGTGGAGGCGCAGCGCCGGGGAGAATTCCCGCTGCCCCGACAAGTCGAGGCGCGGCGGGAAGAGGTCCGGCGCGATCTCAGGGCAGTATGGAGGGGACGATTGTCGCAACCGACGGCCGGGCACGCCGCAATCGCGGCGGTAAGACCCCTCTTTGAGGAGTGGCTGGATAGGAGTCACGGCGTCCTGACCTACCGCATGACGCAGGTCCTCACCGGACACGGAAGTTTCGGGAGGTACCTGTGTCTAAGGAGAAAGGAGGAAACGCCTGGGTGTCACCACTGCGAAGATCGCCCGGAGGACACAGTAGAGCATACGGTGCAAGACTGCCCAGCTTGGGCAGAGCACCGACGTGTCCTCACGGCGGCGATAGGCGGAGACCTCTCGCGCCCGGCATTGGTTGCGGCCATGCTGCGGGGCGAGACGGAGTGGGAAGCGGTCGCCTCCTTCTGCGAAGCAGTAATGCTCGCGAAGGAGGAGGCGGGCCGCGTGAGAGAGAGGACAGTGTCCTCCCTCCGCCCCAACCGCAGTGGTGGACGCCCACGGCGACGGACGTCGCAAGACAATCTCCGGCCACCGTAGGCGCGGGCATGCGGGCGGCGAGTAAAGGGCAACTCGCTGCCCGACCATGGACCATGCCCGGGTCGACGGCGCGTTGTGTTCCACGCGCGCCTCAAAGAGCGTCAGCAAGATGACGGGGCCCCCTCTCTAGAGGGCCAAAGCCTGCCGGGGTCGCGGGACTTATCTCATTACCGTGACCCCGGAACATAAAGGGCTATCGAAGGACACCGTGGATTTTAGTCAGTACAAGTCTGACAGTCCCTCCCGCCCTGCCCGGGGTGGGAGGACTCATTTGATGATTTTACCACGATAAAAAAAAAAAAAGTCCCAAAATTGATATACCCCGGTAAGCCGTTGAAAAAAGTATCGATAACTTCTTTGTTATAGGTGCGATTTTGAAGCTGTTTTCAGCTCAATAGACCTAAAAAGGCGGACGCCTATCGTTTGACACAAATCGCAACCCCTAAAAATCAACCCTTAACCGAATTTTGCATTTTCTCAAAATTTTACCATATATAATTCATTTACAACGCCATCTTTCGACCTATTACAACCGTTTAAATTTTATATTAGTCTCAGTGACCGCCCTCAATTAATCCCGTGATCAGGTCCGCGATCCGTGGCCCGAGTTTCGGAGTGGGGGTGAAAAACACCAATTTTCACTTAAAAAACTGGTTTTTCGGCCAAAACTCAAAATTTTGTCTCTTGTCGTTTTTCATTTTATTACATATTCGGCTGGCCCGCGCGGAGCCCGATCCAGCGATACCCCGCACGTGCGTCTGGCTCGCAAAAAACTTATTTTGACAAAAAATTTTTTTTCGCGGAAAAGCTCCCATTGAGTGTCTGGACAGCCATAAACTGTTTAGCGCGGACAGGGTTGACTACACGTAAAAACAGACGTTTTAACCTATTTTTAAGTTAAATTTTATTTATATCGACTAACTACTCAAATTTTGCTCCCCCCTATTACAGTGACACAATTTAAGTCCTTTTGACCCGATCTATTGTCTGACTTGTAAAATCCTATTATTAATTCTATTTATTTTAATAATTCTGTATTTATTTTAACTGATTATATTTATATATTCTCTGTGATTCCCCCTTTACAGGAACATAGAAGGATCCAGTGTCCCCCTCTCTTCTAAGCGGATAATCCAACCTGTATCTGACCCCCTCTTTACAGGGGTCCATATAATAGTATCTGCACCATAACACCAACTATGTTCCGCACCCCGGTCGTTGTCACCAAGGCTCAGAGCTCCGGGGGCTCGCCGCGATCGGTTGAAAAGACGGGGCCGCCTCCCACGGAGGCTAGGAGGAGAATCTCGTTTGGAGAAGATAGTCCTCCTGCGTCTCAGGTCGGCCCCGTAGTTCCGGCGACGCGGCGAGTTGCTGTAGAAGCCGCCAAAACACTCAAAGAGTCTGTGGTCGGGCACCGCAGTCGTGTCGCGGAGGCGAGAGCTTGCCTAAATAAGGCAAAGGTCAATTTGGGCAACTCTCGCAACCTTAAAACTGACATTAAGGCTGCGGTGCTCGAGGCCATAAACAGGCTCTTTGAGCTGGTTAAAGAGTCGGAGCTTGACCGGGCTCCTTCCATCCCTACCGTCATACCGGTACCTGCTTCCACTGCCAACCATAGTCCGGACCCCGTTTCCCGCAACGTTCACGCTGGTCAGACTGAGCTTCTGAATGCCATCAAGGAGCATATCTCGGAGCTAAAAGACAACTCCAAGAAATTGGACTCGCTCCGAGACAGTCTGACCAGTAGGATAAATGTGGGGGAGACAATCTACGGGGGTGTAGCAGCCAACACAAAGAGCCATACTGGGACGCACGTCCCGGAGCGAACGACGCTGCACTCGGTGATTGTCTCCTCGACAGATGAGATGGAAACGGGGGACGAGATCCTCGAGAAAATCAGGAAAGCAGTGGACGCAAAGGAAGGCTGGGTACGGGTGGACAGAGTCCGGAAAGCCAAGGACAAGAAGGTGATACTGGGGTGCGAGACAACGGAGGAGAGGGCTAAACTCCGGAAGCGGCTTAGTCAGGCCGGAGAGAACTTCGTCGTCGAGGAGGTGAAAAATCGTAACCCGCTTCTGGTTCTTAGGGACGTACTTTCGGTCCACAGCGACGAGGAAGTGCTTCAAGCCCTTAAGAACCAGAACCAGGAGATTTTTCACGGCCTCGGGGACGAGGAGCAGAAAGTATGCGTCCGGTTTCGGAAAAAGTCACGTAACCCTCACGTGAATAGCGTTGTACTGAGTGTGTCCCCCGCGGTCTGGAGACGGGCACTCGAAGGAGGCAAGCTTAGGATTGATCTCCAGAGAGTGCGCGTTGAAGACCAAACTCCCCTGGTGCAGTGCACGCGCTGCTTAGCATACGGTCACGGCAAGCGTCTTTGCACAGAGCCGGCTGACCTATGCAGCCACTGCAGCGGTCCACATCTGAAAGTGGACTGCCCTGAAAAGCAGAATGGCCAACCAGCGGTATGCGTGAACTGCACTAGGGAAAAGCGGGGGGAGCACTCACACAACGCTTTCAGCAGTGAGTGCCCGGTGCGTAGGAAGTGGGACGCGTTTGCGAGGTCGGCAATTTCATATTGCTGAAGTTACGGATGCGCCCACTTCCTCGCTTGCAGAAAAAACCAATTCGACACAGCCGAAGAGCAGCCGCACTGAGCGAACCACTAGTGCTGACTCAATGACTGTGCCAAATTGTTGCCACTTTCATAAGAAAGTGATGAAAATTATGCTGGGCCATGGGTCAGCGTTAGTGGAAACGCTCTGCTGCGTCGAAATGGTGAAACCTCTGTATGGTGAAATGTCATTTTGTTTTAAAGGTTTGCTAGAGATTGGTACCTACCAATGTACCGACGTGTCGTGTAATAATGTTGACCTGTATATTAAGTATACATGGCAAATATTATTTGAAAGGAAGAAGGGAAACAAAGTGCAGATGTTACACCAAACAGAGGACCAGACCAGAGCAGGTATTAGAAACTTGGAAACTTAAAAATTATTGAAAAGCCATGAATTAAGAACAGAACAAAAAGCCATTAGAAATAATTATTATTAGAAACGAAAATGTATAAATTGTATTCAAAATTGAAATCTACAAAATAAGCTGCAGAAGCCGGAGCAAAACAAACTTGCGAATAAATGACACATGATCATCTCAACGGCCCCGACAGACAAACAAAACAGAAAATGAAAAGTGACGCCGCAAAAAAGGACTCTGCATATTCTTAGCAGAGGGACACTGGCAGGGCAGGAGTGGGTTTTAGCGGGTTCGAGTCCCGCACTACCTCGACTGTCTCATGGTCTCATTGAGACGGTGAGACAGTCGAGGTGTCCGTGGGGGTTTCCCACTCCTGCCTCAAAAAAAAAAAAAAAAAAAAAAAAAAAAAAAAAAAAAAAAAAAAAAAAAAAAAAAAAAAAAACCTAACCTAACCTAACCGATCGATATTTTCTTTGTTACAGGTGCGATTTTGAAGCTGTTTTCAGCTCATTAGACCTAAAAAGGCGGACGCCTATCTTTTGACACAAATCGCAACCCCTCTAAACCAACCCTTATCCGTATCTTGCATTTTTTGTATTTTTCTTCAAAATTTAAAGATCGATCGTGGCAAGACTCGCTAGGAGACGTACAGTTAGCTCTAAATTATAATCGTTTTGATAGTACAAAGGCAAGCGTGAGTAGTTTCTCTGTCGGTGAATTCGTGTTGATTGAAAACGAAGAACGTAATCAAACAAAACTTGATGTGAAGTATAGAGGGCCGTTTCAAATTGTTGAATTGTTAGATGATGACCGGTATGTTTTAAAGTCGCTAATCAATAAGCGTACTTACAAATACGCTCATGATCATGTTCGTAAGATGCCGGAGGGCCAAGTACCAATTGAAATTGTAGATGGAATAGATGAGGAGTTGGCTCCACTTTAGTTTGTGGCAACAGGTTCTCGGTTCAGTGGGTCGGAGACTATTCCAGAGTATTGTAGCCGTAGCCCGTTGGAAATCGGTGTCTGCTTGATAAGTAGTCCGTGGGTACGCGGTATAGTCGGGTTTTGCCTAGAAGCAAAGACCATAGAGTCAAGGGTTGACTCGGTATTCCCGTGGGGAATAGTGTGTGACAGTGTGACTGTTGTTGACCATGAACGAGATACCTGAGGTTTTGTTGTGTTTGATCAATTCAATGTGGAATTTTTGTGCTTGGTCTCGATAATCTCGAATGATCTCAGATTAAAATTAGACTAGTTCTGAGTGAAATAAATCAATCATAAAGATAGAGTCCTGTTATTATTTCATGAGTCAGGAATGGACGAACAGAAACTGTGCGGAATTTTTGTATTTTTCCAGATTAACATCACACGAGGACGTGTGCATCGCAGGATGGCCGTGTCGGATCCGGTCAATAGTACGGACAGCAAACGAATCGCAAGCGCGCCATTTTGAATATCACGTGGTCTGCGCGGGTCCTTCTAGTTGGGCATGAAGTTTTCAAAATGTCTGTAACCATTATAATAGCACCTTCATTATTAATTCTTATATTATTAATATTTATGTAGAACAAAGTTTGGACGCGTTGTCCTGTGGCTAATGCGATCAACATAGCTAGCTTTTTTGTAAGATTTTCTAGACTTAAGCTATCAAGAGGATACCAAGATTTTAAGGTTAGTAATACCTTGCTGGGATCCCATACACTATTGTATTTTGCTTTGAATGGACGTAGTTTGAAAAACCCCTTATATAAACGTTTAATTCTATCATCAGACCCAACGTGGCTACCTATTATGAGAGAGAGCGCCGATCTGTGACAATTTAATGTTTGGTATGATGATCCCTTATCAAAGATCTTAGTGAGATAAGAGATGATTATAGGAACTGATGCTTTATATAAGTCTACATTGAATTCTTTTGTATAGGACCACCATTGTCGCAGGCAACTGTTATATTGTTTCAGGGAGTTCTGTGATAGTGAAGCTATACAATAGGCATCTAAATGAAATACTATTAAATAGCCTGTTAAAAAACATGTCGCAAAATTTTGTAAATTGTACCTTCTTAGAAATTGGCAGACACTACTATAGCAGGAAACGTTACTTGTTAGAAACTTGCAAAAAGATTAATTTGTTAATAGACACAATCTTTTATGAGCATACCTATTTATCATACAAAGAATCAAACTTCATAAAAACTACAAACAAAACTTTTACTGAAACCATATCAAACAATATTCAAAGTGCCATTCCAACTAAAGGTACAATTCCTTACTATTTTTCAAAAATTAAAATATGTAACACACCAAATAAAAAATTTTTTCGAGACCTCACCATGTAACACTGTACTATTTCATCAAAATATTGCAGGTTTGTTAAATAAACAAGAACAATTAGAGATATGTATTAATCAGTTTCAAGAAAACGGCACGAATATTGATATCATCTGTCTCACCGAAACTTTCATAAAATCGGGCGACGAGTCTAATGTTTATTTGAAAGATTATAACTTAGCTAGTAATTTCTCAAGAAAAAATGAAAAACGTGGTGGAACTTGCATATTAACTAGTAAATCCATAGCTTTCAAAGAATTGCACATTTGCAAAACTATGTCCACTGAAAAACAATTTGAATGTTGCGGAATTGAAGTTCCTTCCATAAATTGCATAATTGTGTGTCTGTATAGGATCCCAAACTCTAGCACCAAATTGTTCCTAAACAAATTAGAAATCCTGCTACACAAGCTAACATCATACAGGGACAAAAAAATTATTATAGCGGGAGACATAAACATCGACACCCTTAAACCGAGCGTTTCTTCAGATGATTTAAAAGACATTCTATTGAATAATAACTTACAAATACACATCAATATACCAACTTGTATTAACTCATGCATAGATCACATCTTTAGCAACATCAAAGACGGACAAAGTGCGGTGCACCCACTGTTCCTATCAGACCACAACACTGGACAAACCCTATCGTTTCCAACTTACAAAGAACAAAGATTACCCTTCTGGTATGAAATGAAAAGGGATTTCAATCTCAATAATATCTTAAAATTTAAAGATATTATGTCTAAATTATCCTGGTCTGAAGTCCTAGAACAAGACAATCTTAATGACGCTTTTATAACATTTCATGAAACTTTGCAATTATTTTACAATCTCTGCTTCCCTTTAAATAAGGTAAAAATAAACGCAAACATTAATACTGCGAAATGGATCACAAAAGGATTGAAAGTCTCAGCGAAACATAAAAGAGCAATGAGGTATCTTTACTACAAAAAATCTACAAAAGATAACAAAAAATTATACCAACAATATGATAAATTATTTAAAAAGTGTATATCCGATTCTAAAAAACTTAACAATAATAAATATGTACTAAACTCTAAAAGTAAATGTAAAGCAACATGGGACATTATAAAAAATAAAACAGATAATACAAAAACGTTTAATACAATAAAATCAGTACTAGACTGCAATAATAAAACTATCAATTGCCCAAAAAAAATCGCGACATCTTTCAACAACTTTTTCATATCTTTAACCAATAAACAAAATCCTACTCATCCCAACTACAAATTAATAGATTCATTAAGTTCGACTATTTATTTAAGACCAACTTCACGTGAAGAAGTCTCAAGGACCATAAATTCGTTAAACGATACGAAAGCAGTTGGTTATGACTGTATTTCCACAGGTATTTTAAAAAAATGCAACAGAGAATTATCAGACATCTTATGCCACTTAGTGAACTTATCGTTTTCTCAAGGATGTTTCCCAGAGAAATTAAAAATGTCAATAATAAAACCGTTCCATAAAAAAAATTCAAAACAAGATATGAATAACTATAGACCCATCACGTTAATCCCAATTTTATCAAAAATTTTTGAAAAAATCATGCACTCCAGAATAACAGATTTCTTAAATAAATTTAATGTTATAACAAAAAATCAAAACGGCTTCCAAAAAGATAAATCAACTACACTCGGAGCTTTCTCCTTAGTTAAAAAAATCACAGAAAACATAGACAGACGCAATAGAGTTGCTACAATATTCTTTGATATGAGCAAAGCCTTCGATTTTGTAGATCACAAAATTAAATAAAAAGAGTGTGTACACCTTTAAGGTAGATTTTTGTGGAACTAGTCTATTTTTTAAGATCTCATGTAAAATGTACCAAAAGTCACACCAATAAATTGATTTGATTTGATTTTGATTTACTAAAAAAATGCGAGCTGTACGGAATCCGTGGTAAAGCACTTGATTGGATAAAAAGCTACCTAGGTAATAGAAAACAATGTGTGGAAATAAATCAGCAAGCAGAAATAATCATCTTGTCTCTACCCCGTCAAGGTCTAACTTTGACTCAAATAATTTTGGTGTTCCTCAGGGAAGTGTCTTAGGTCCTCTTTTATTCCTTTTATATATAAACGATATACCACAAGTAACAAAACACCAATGTATCCTATTTGCGGATGATATATCTGTTATCATACCAGACGAACCTAACATAAAGTTCGAGGATTCCCTAAGAAACGCCATAGATGCAATAATGAAGTGGCTAAAAGACAACAACCTCACAGCTAATATATCGAAAACTAAAATTCTCCAATTCTCTAATTATAATAACTCCTCCACCACACCCATAGATTTACATTATAATAATATCAAAATCGAAGAAGTCGAGGACACTAAGTTCCTAGGAATAACCTTAGATCAACATTGTAATTGGAAAGCACACATAAATCGCATCTGCTCCAATCTTAATAAATTCGTTTTTGCATTAAAAAGGCTAAGAAAATTATCATGCTTAAAAACTGCAATGACTGCGTACCACGGCTACGTTGGGTCTATCATCAGATACGGTTTACTCATATGGGGTAACTCTTCGTTCTCGAAAAGAGTATTTATAACACAAAAAAAATGTGTGAGAGCCATCTGTGGGGTTCGACCATTCGATTCATGTAGACCTTTATTTAAAAAATTAGGGTTACTCACTCTCACCAATCTGTACATACTTGAAGCGGGAATATTCGTCAGAAAACACCCAGATCTATATATAAAAGCCACAGAAAATAAAAGATTCCTCTCACGGGATCCTACTAGTCTAGCGGTCACAAGGTGTAGAAGTACTTTGTTCCAAAATAACTGCTATAGTATGTCTGTCAAAGTCTACAACAAGATACCTAAACAGATTAGAGAACTTCCATTTAATTATTTTAAAAGCCGGCTTAAAAAATGGTTATCAGACAATGTGTTTTACAATATAAGTGAATTCTTAACATATAAGCCCAATCGTACCTAAAGTTGTACTTAACACTGCACTTTTTTGTGTAATATTAATCTGTTGATGTTAGGTATTTATTTCTCATTTTTGTTGTGATTGTTATTGTACTTGTTCATGTATTTGGTTATTGGTTAGTAAATGTGTAATATTCACCTTAGGTTAATATTAAATGTTCACCTTAGGTACGGGCAATATAAATTGTAATTTTATTATTTTAATAACATAGCTTTTAAAAACAATTTGCATGCTGAATAGTAGTAAGCGGAATATGTAGAACTTTTTAGATTTAACACCTCAATGTACCATATTTCACGCAAATAAAGATATTCTATTCTATTCTATTCTATTCTATCATACTGTCCGTTGCTTTTTCTGCTATCATTCTCCTCTTGAAGGCTTGCCGGATAATAAACAAGCCCCCAGGGTAAGATGTAGAGGATGAGGAGTTCTGAAAGGAGACATTAAAATATCATCAGAAGGTCCAATTTTTATGATATCTGAAACTAATAGTGATTTTAAAACTGGATACCAAGGTTGTGATGGCCATATTGGAAAGAGTACTATCCCTGTAGCCTTATCTGATATAATTTTATGAAGAACTTTAAGGAGCATACTAAAAGGGGGAAAAGCATAGAAAAAAAAATCACTCCATTTAATTGTAAAGGCATCTATGTTCCAGGCATATGGATCCCTATGCCAAGATATGTACACACATCAAAAGTGTCTAGGGATCAACATATATTTTTGCAATAACTTTTCTCCTGATTGATATTAATTAAAATTTTCTTTAAGGATTCATCAAATAAAGTGTTTTCGTTTGTCACAGTAACGATAAACCAAGTCACCTTTGCATTAATAAAGAAATTTGCCATTTTCCTAATAAAGGGATTTTTGACATTTGAACCACTAACACAAAAGTTCGAAAAAAAGACTGAAATAACAGTTTTCTTTAAAATTTTATTGAGTAACTTAAACAATTAATAATCCGTGTTTCTACCGCGAACACTAACAACACAAGAACATCGTTTTGGCATACTCAAAATGAGTTCATCCAAATCACGCTGTGGAATGGCCGCCCATGTTCGTTGCAACAACAAAAAAAGGTCTTCTTGCGACTGGATACCCTCCATATTCGGCAGAGCTCTTCTCTGTAGCATATCCCATGCATGCTCAATCGGATTCAAGTCTGGCGACTGAGCAGGCCAGGGCAGGACATTGATGTTAGCTGCGGCGAGAGTCTGTCTTACAACTCTTGCGGTGTGCGGTCGTGCATTATCATGCATTAACTGAAATAAGGGACCGATTTGCACTTGTAGAGGAACGATGACGTCTGATACAATCGTCTCAGCATAAATTTGAGCGTTGAGGTTGCCTCTGATCCAAATCAACTCAGTTCTTCCGCCGATCCAAATACCCACCCATACCATGATGGTTCCACCACTATAAGGATGGACTTTCTGGCAGGATTTTAATCGCTGTTGGCGTCCAGGGGTTCTCCAGTGTCGTATACGTCTTGTATCCGGTCTCATACCGAAAAGAGACTCATCAGAAAAGCACACGAAACGCCATTGTTCTTCTGCCCAATTTCTGTGTTCAAGAGCCCATTGATATCGAATCCTACGATTGTGCATTGCTATAGGTGGTACCCGTAGCGGTCTTCGGGAATGAAGGTTCACTTCATGCAAGCGGTTTCTGTTTGGTCGCTAATTAAGTTCCCTGAAGAGTGATGAAGCCTCACGGCTAACATCATGGCGGTTATTGTTGGAGCTCTTCGAGTTAAGATTTGAATGTATCGGTCTTGTCTCCGTGTGGTGCAGCGATACCGTCCTCCATGGCGCTCAGCCACGGTACCAGTGCTTCGGTAACGTGTCCAAAGTCGACTGATAACACTCTGACTTGTATTCAGAGCTAAAGCCACAGTACATTGCCGGGAACCAGCTTCTATCATTCCCACGGCTCTGAGCATTTCTTTCCTGCTTAAATGACGTCGCCGCTCCATAATAACGTTGGTTTTAATCAGTAGTAGGGAAACAGTAGCACTAATAATGTCTTCAATGCGTTGTATGTTTTTATAGGGAAAATATTGACAGCTGATTTTCATCTTTTACTCGAATTTGATTCACAGTTCCTGATTCAAATTATGAAATGCACCAAAAAGGATCCATATAAATTTATAAAATCATAAATTTATTACAAAGCCACATCTCAATCTCAAGAAATCCGCATAAAAATGCTTGATCCCTAGACACTTTTGATGTGTGTATTTTGGACACTTATGATTTAATCGAGATGCAAAGAGGTCTATCTTTGGTTCTCCAAATTTCTTTACTATGGAATTGTAATACTTATGAGTAAGTTCCCATTCTGTATCTACGTTAAAATTACGAGATTCAAAATCAGCCTCTTTATTATCTTTGGATTTTATGTATGAAGCAAAAATCCAAATATTCTTGTCTTCGCACCATTGCCAGATTTTTCTGGTGATGCCATTTAAATGAGGATACTGTACTCCTCCCATGCGGTTAATATATGCTATTGCCGTAGTATTGTCGATCCTAAGTAATATCTCACAGTTTTCTAAATTACTGGCAAAACTTCGCAAAGCGAAGAATGCAGCTAGCAACTCTAAATAGTTTATGTGTTGTTGTTTTTCCCAGATTGACCAACTGCCCCCAGTACTTTGCCCAACGCAGTATGCACCCCAACCACTTAGCGATGCATCTGAAAAAATCTCTAAAATGAAGTTATATTGTTTAATCTTGTTACACCTAAAGATAATGTTTTTCTTCCACCAGAGTAATTCTGACTTTATTTCGTTATTCATATCTAAATTTTGGTCATAGTTTCCTTTGGAAGCTTCAAGGGCTAAAAATCTTTCTCTTTCTAAGGTCTTTGTGTGGACAAAACCATAAGAGATAGCCATGCAAATTGATGTTAAATTTCCTAATAATTTTGCGAAATCTCTAATTGAGCATGATCTTAATTTTAAATATTCATTAATCAAAGACAGAATTTTTTCTCTTTTCTTTATAGTAGGGCTTAAAGTCATGCATCTAGAATTGATTAGAAATCCTAAATATTCACAACTTTGTGAAGGGATACTTGAACTTTTTTCTTTGTTGATCACAAACCCTAAATGTTCCATTAATTTTCTTACTACTTCTGTATTATGAAGGCATTCTTCATATGTTGACCCAATACAGATTATGTCATCTAAGTATATAACTAATCTTATACCCTGTTTTCTGACATGTTCTATAACAGGCTTCAACAATTTGGTAAAAACAAAGGGGGCAGTGGAAAGACCAAAAGGTAAGCAATTAAATTCATAAAGCTTATTGTAAAATGTGAACTGTAAATATCTCTTACTGTTTTCTTGAATTGCTACTACATAGTATGCATTTTTAAGATCTATTGTGCACATAAAATCTCCTCTTGTGACTAATTTACATAGAGTCCTAATATCTTCTAGTTTAAAATGGTTGGATAAAATGAATTTGTTTAAGCTTTTAAGGTTAAGTATAAATCTATGTGATCCATCACTCTTGGGTATTGAGAATATCGTAGATAAAAATTGATCAGCTGTAGGTTGACACAGACTGATAGCCCCTAGCTCCAACAATTTATTTATTTCTTGCATGAGAATCTGTCTCTCAGATTTATTAAAAGAACTATTATAAGGAATTTTACTTTGCACAGGTTGATTGAAAAAAGGGATAAAATATCCTCTTACCCAGTCTAATATAACTGAATCGTTGGTTAAAAATTTCCAGTGAGAATAAAAATATTTAAGGCGAGCAGCAAACTTTACCTCTAGGGGTACTTGGCTCGGGGCCGGCTGGATGATGACATTTGTCTCTTGGGGTACTTCTGTGACTCGAAGGGTTGGAATCTTCTGTTGAGCGTCTGTGGTTGCCTCCCCCCTAGATTTGCATAGCCTCCTCTGTTTATTGGTGGTGGGTTGGGACGTCTGAATTGCTGGTAGTTTTTTGTCATTGACATGTTAGTGTTTCCAGTATTGATCTTTGGTTTTAATATATTGGCTGCCCTTTTCATGGCTGTAGTAGTCTTGACAGTTTCTTCTAATTTTGAATATAAGAATTCAGTACGCTTGTTGTCCTTAAGATTAAACTGTAAAGCTTTGTCAAGGAAAGGTGAGATAAGCTTCTTTCTTATATTTGTGTACTGGCAATGTAAGTTAGCTAATAGACGAGCACTCTCTCCCATGATCTTAATTATGTTTATCTTGTTGAATTCTTTCTTAGTCATATCCTGTATTGCTTGACAAATAGTGCCTATGGCTAGGCCTAAGTCTTGTTGCCTTGCTACCATGAGGGTATCTCTGTTTCTAGTTGGTGGATTTATAATTCCAATTATCTCGGTATTGAGCTTTGGTGCGTCTAGTAACTTAGCATTACTTGGTATGAGCATTGATTTGTGTAAAGATTCTCTTTGTTCCCTTGTTAGTCCCTCTGTTAGAATATTTTCAATAATCTTCCATATGTTAGGGTGTATGTCCTCACCATAATCCTGCTGTGATCCAATAACCTCACCTAAAGCAGATACAATCTCGCCGGATAGCTCCATCACATCTTCTTCCTCTATTACACTTGTATCCGACACTGGCACCTGATCGATGAGAGAATCATTTTCCTCTTCTATTGGTTCCTCTAGTTGTTGTGCTAGAGTAAAAATAATGAATTTCTTATCATAACTGACCATAATAACTCATAGTAGGTACCCGTCTGATATCCCCAACCGTTCAGAGTAATTATGTATGTAAACAGACTACAGTAATTGTAGGTTATAATTTTAATTGCTTAACAGACTAAGACAATAAAATTAGTAATTAGTGGTATGTCTCATAACCAAGGGGGGTATATAATCTTTGACATAAGTAGTTCATTCACTTGTGTAAAAAGTAATCAACATTTAGTAGGCAGTTCATTTTACAATAAGATCTTTCTTGTTTTTTAAAAGAGTTTTCTTTTATGATATTTGGCATGTAGCACCAAGAAAACATAATATAGGTATGTACCTGTAGTGGGTATAACCCTCTCAACGAGAGGTAGGTAAATGCAATTTACCAAATCATTGTTTAACTCCATGTAAACTATGAAATTGTTGTTTGTAGTACTGTGAGGACATTTAATTGATCCACAGCAAAACCCCCTCAACGAAAGGGAGGCAAAATACAAGATGCCTATTTTTCGTCCTACAGAACACGGACATGTTCGGTCTTGTGAATGTAAATCTCAAGTAGGTAGGTATTTCTGGGGTTAAACCCCCTACAAACAACATGAGTATGAACTTCCCAACGGAAAGCAGGTAAAATGTAACACATATTACCAACATTTTCTGTCCTAATAATCTTTTCGGTGAAAAATACTTACAATTATTATTGAGCTCCGCCATTTTTGGCCTTATACTTTTCAATCTTCCGTTCTAATCTCCTCCTTTTCTTATTTTCTTTATCCAGTTGACTAGTATTTTCACTGTTACGTTTCGGCATCTTTGGTTTATGTCTGATTTATAATAAATTAATAACTTTAGGAACGGTAAACTTTTTACGTTGCGTCTTTTGAGCGCGAACAAAACGAATGACAAATGACCGCTGGTGTTGCCAGGGGCTTTTTGAATTTTTTAATTACAGTATCTAAAAAATCGCGTCGAAGAGCGAGAGGACTCGACTACTACAAGTAAAGAACCTCGAACTAATTTAGAATATAATATATTAGTGTAGATAAGAATTCGGTCATAGTTGCCGTCACTCGGATTTTGCATACTCAACTCCCTCCTAGCCCCTGGACTATGTATCTTAGGACGCTATTTGCAAATGGGACTGCGGGAGTACGCGGAAAATCTAGACACGTTCCGTCCGCTGCACCGCGCGGCGTCTGGATGCGCGTCGAGACGTTGCGATGCATCTCGCGGCGCAGCGTGAAATGACAGGCCTCTTCACGCATCGTCGCGGCGCTTCGCGTCGCGGTCTGAACTGACCCTTAGTGACAAAATGGAAAAAGGGTGGTTGTGCGATTTGCTCATTTCTAATGCGAAAATACTGGGTGTCTTTTTGGTTTACCTAGGCAAAATTGATACGATTTTTGCTTTAAAAAGCATTTGATAATTTTTCGACTTGTGGCCGTTTTGAATATACCTAAGCAGCAATATGTCCGTTTTGTGAATCAAGAGAAGGAACCGTTGAACATCTCATCTTTGAATGTCAAAACTTCTTGCTTGACAGCTTAATGTTGGCACATGAGTAAAGTTGGCTAGTGAATTATGTGATGTGAAAATAATAAGTGATTGAAGTGATTTTTCCCGCCCGCCGCGCCGCCGCCCCTTGAACAGTTATTAAAAGACAAAAATAGTCTGTTACAAATAAAAACACAGTGAACTCCATTTAAAAAAAAAAGTGAAAACACAAAAAAGAAAGACTTGACCTAAAGGTCATAAAATGCCAAAAAAAAATTGGTTAGACGTAAGACGCAAATGTACTCTGTGGTAAGACGTAAAAATAGCTGGAAACACTTATTGGCATCACATAAAATCAGCCGCAAGACAATAATAATTATAAACACATATTTTCTAGTGGCAGGATACCGCAACGCCAGCATGTTCATGTACGAGTACATGGGGAGCCAGTTCGATAACGTGATCGCAGCGTGTAAGTCGTCAGCGCCGTCGGGCGCCCGAGCCTGCGCCCAAACCAACTTCAGCGGCCGCGGCAGCAAGAGCCGGCTCTTCCTCGCACGCGACGCCTCGGGCGCCTGCGGGCGCTAGCGGTCAGCCGCCGCCGCTGCACGCTGTTGCCGCCATGACTGCCGGCTGATTCTGTAATGCGTATTTTGTTGCAGTGGACGACGAAGATTTTGACCCCCATAAGTATCGGCAAGTTAAGCATCCCTGCACGTAAGTGAAATAATAATTATCCATCCGTAGTGTGTTTTGATTCGATTGTTCTCATGTTCTTTTTGGTTGGATTAGAATACAACTAGCATACATGTTATGGCAATTAATTAATAATAATATTACCAATGGTGCTGTACATTCCGAGGAAGTGTGGGGGTCGAGGCTTTTTAAATGCCAAGACCCTCCACAACCGAGAGGTATGCAGTCTAAGAGAATATTTTTTGAAAGTGGAAGTGGGTATGCACCGAGATGTGGTAACGGTGGACAAGGGACTCACCCCGCTGTCCATGGTTAAAGAGAACTGGCGCAAACCTTTGATGCTCAGTACCGAAAACCGCAAGGAGTTAGCAGGTATGGCAAGGCAAGGACCTTCACGGACGCTTCTACCGGGCTCTTCACGGGCCCGATATAGTCTTTCTAGCGTCCGTCTCCGGGCTACGTGTCGGTGACCTCTTCGGAGAAACTGAAGGTTTTGCCTGTGCGATAATAGACAAAGTTATCTTGACGAATGACTACCGGAGACATAAAATAAAAAACCGGCCAATTGCGAGTCGGACTCGCCCATAAAGGGTTCCGTAGCAGCAAGTAACATACTTAATATAAAAGTTCTTGTAGTTGGTTGTAACTTTGAAAGGTAAATTGCGGTTTACGATTTATGACGTATTAATAAAAAATTAACTACTTGATCTTGTTCAAACCAATTTTCGATGGAAGTTTGCATGGTAATGTACATCATATATATTTTTTAGCTCTATTATTCTCTTATTTTAGAAGTTACAGGGGGCGACACACATTTCCAAATAATATGCTTGTTTCTTTGGCGCCGCCTCAAAATTTATTTTTTGCTTTTCAGTTCCATCTTTCGTCGGTTTGATTTTTTTGTTAAAAAGGTATTAAGTATAGCTTATCGTGTGCACGGGCGATGTTGTAATACGGATAGTAAAATTCTAGTGCATATGTAAGAAAATTATGTAAGTATTTAACAAGAATTTGGGTTGAATATTTAAACTAAAAAGGGTAAAATAAAAAACTTTTTCAAAGCGCCGCCGGCTTGATAGCCATGCCTAACATTATTGTGTGAGTCTGTATGTGCAGGTACGGTGAGACTATGCAGCACATGCTGAAGGGCTGCCTGGGCGCCGGCTTGCTGGCCATGCCTAACGCCGTGTCGCGCCTTGGCATCATTTTCGGGCCGATCGGAATCGTTGCAATCGGCGTGTTCGCTACTTACTGCTTACAAGTGCTCGTTAGTTTACATCATATCTTTACATTTTTTTTACTAACTTACTCTGTCCCACTCCTGAGCAAAGGCCTCCTTTACCTTTACTAATATCATAGAAATATTGAATTGTAAAACGGGCTGGTGTTCGCGTGTATTTTGCGTGCGGTTATCCATCTATCTATACATATAATAAAACTGTAGAAAAGTAATTTTTGTACATCAAAAAGAAAAACAAAAAATATAGACAGGGTGTTAAAGGACAACCAATAGAAACCATTTCCAACATTTTTACAATTTTTGCTGTTTGTCTGTTTGTTTGTTCGGGCATCACGTAAAATGTACGTAAGCAATGTAGATCAAAATCAAAATCAAAAGTCATTTATTCAAATTAGGCTGATTTATCAGCACTTTTTGAAGGTCAATTTTTTACATAAGACAGTCCCCCAAAGCGCCCCCCCTTCGACACTTCCTAGTGTTTTGGCTGGGAAGAAGAAGTTGCGGAACAAACTCCCCAGCAACACATCTGTCTGTACGGTTAGAAGAACCAAGATTTTATACAATTTAATAGAACATTCACATCATACATCAATTCGAAATTACATCCCAACCGTGACTAGAAGGCACAAAAAGATAAACTAAAACTGTTTAAAAAAATAAAATAGAAAATGAAGATTTATATAAAACAAACACAGACATAAAAAAACACAAAATATACATAAAATAAAACTAAAATGACTTAACTAAGTCAAAAGTAAAAAAAAAAAAGAACAATTATATGAATTCATATAACCTGTCGGAAAATAAATTAATCTGGAGAAAGAGCATGAACGCAGTCATTATTTCAATCGAGCGACCAACTGCTCTTATCGTCAAGGTAGTCATTTATCGAATAATATGCCTTAGAACAAAGGATGGATTTGATTTTAGATTTAAAGGCATTAAAAGGTAAGTCTAACAAAGATGAAGGCAGTTTATTATAAAAAACTATACCGAGCCCTACAAATGAGCTATGAACTTTATGAAGCCGATGAAAGGGAACACGTAGATGGTGCTTATTTCTAGTATTAAAATTGTGAATATCACTGTTTTTAGTATACAGATGTAAATTCTGCCTAATATACATAATGTTAGCAAAGATGAATTGAGATGCCACCGTAAGGATGCCAATCTCTTTAAACAAATCTCTTAGAGAAACCTTAGAACCCAGCTAGTAAATTGCCCGAACAGCTCGTTTTTGCAAAACAAATATATTTTGAATGTCAGCGGCTTTTCCCCACAATAAAATTCCATAGGACATAACGCTGTGAAAATAACTAAAATAAGCTAGTCGAGCTGTATCAACGTCCGTGAATTGTCCTACTTTTCGGACAGCATAGGCGGCCGTACTGAGCCTTCCCGCCAAGCGTGTTATATGCGGACCCCATTGAATTTTCGAATCGACTTGAATACCCAGAAACACCGCTGAATCAACAGTTTCAAGCTGTTCATTACTTAGGACAATGTTAGGTCCTAAATTTCTAACATTTGGCAAGGCGAACTTTATACATTTAGTTTTTTTGGCGTTAAGAACCAGATTGTTAGCTGTAAACCAATCCGTGACCAATATTAATGCTGTATTTACATCGTCAAAATCTTGTCTATTTCTATCTACTTTAAATATAAGAGAGGTATCATCTGCAAATAATACAACATCACAAACACCCTTTAAAAGATATGGCAAGTCATTGATATAGACCAAAAATAAAAACGGACCCAGAATAGAGCCTTGAGGCATGCCTAGCTGAACATGTTGACCGTAAGATTTGGAACCATTTATATCTACACATTGGAGTCTATTTTGTAAGTATGAATCTATTACATTTAGAGCTTCATTTTGGACTCCATAATGACCCAATTTTCGCAATAGTGTGCCATGGTGTACGCAGTCAAAGGCTTTAGATAAATCACAGAATTCTCCAATTGCATTTTTACAGCTCTCCCACGCCTTATATATGTGCTTGAGCAAAGCAACACCTGCATCAGTAGTTGAACGACCTTTCGTAAAGCCATATTGTTCACTGTGCAGGAGGTTATTTACATTAAAATGTCTAAGCAACTGTTTGAGTATTATGTTTTCAAATATTTTACTAAAAGCAGGTAAGATGGATATTGGTCTGAAATTACCAATATCATTTTTATTGCCTGATTTAAATAATGGTATGACTTTACTGTTCTTCATGAGGTCGGGAAAAGTACCCTGATCAACACATTTATTAAAAGTAATTGCAAGATAAGGAGCTACAATTTCGATTATGTTACTTTTTAACTGAAATGCCCCAAAAATCACCAGTATTTTTAGATTTAAGGGTATTGAAAACATCAATTACCTCACGCGGTGATATGTGATCGAAGTTAAATATGTTACTGCATTTAGGCACACTACGATGCAAAAAGTTTTCGGCTTTAGACGGAGACGAATTTAAGGAGCGAGTTGTAGTTAATGGAATATTTGCAAAAAACTGGTTGAATGCGTCAGCTACTGCAGCCGTATTTGAAACTAATTTATTGTCTATCAAAATCTCTAATTGATTGTCTTGTTTAACCATTTTTCCAGTTTCGCTATTGATGATTTTCCAAGTAGCTTTAATCTTGTTGCTAGAATTTTTAATAGTTTCGCTTAAAAATTTTGACTTCGCGATAACACAAATCTTTTTGAATAATTTAGAATATTTTCTAACGTATTCTAGAAAAGGAGTATCAAATAATGTATTTTTTCAAACCATACAACTCGTACAATCTCGCTCTACTTTTATAAATGCCAGGAGTAGCCCATTGATTAAAGCCAACTGAGGTTCCATTTTTGTTGATGATTTTGGTCTTGAAAATGGACTGGTATTCTTTATTAATAACATCAAAAATGGCTCCATATATTTTATTAGGGTTTTCCGATTCAACTATAGCTTGCGTAAGTTTATGAGCTACATTACTCTTAAATTTGTTACATCGACCAGCTGTATAAGGCCTGCATTCAATCTTGTGTGTTTTTTTACGTAGTGGCATAGGGAAGCTAGCCAACAAACCGCAATGGTCAGACGATAAGTCATTTAACACTACTTTATTTTCAGTATCAGAATCTGTAAACATGTTATCAAGACAAGTCGACGAGGACGCAGTGATTCTAGTTGGTTCAAAAAATAAGTTAATTAAATTAAAAGATTTAAAAAGGTTAAGTAGTCTGACACTTAATGGAGTTGCATCTAAAATATTAACATTAAAATCACCACATACAACTATATTTTTATTACATGATCTTAACTTACTAAGTGAGTCCTCCATTACTGATTCAAAACTAGTAAAATCCCCAGAAGGGGGTCTATAAACGCAAATAATTACATAGTTCTCTAATTCCACACAAGACAATTCAATAACACGCTCGACAGAAAGATTTACTAAATCTAAACGCTGTTTACATTTTAACTTGTTTGAAACAAGCACCAAAGAACCACCTCGAATAGCGCCCTTTCTCACAAACGCACTTTGCACAGTAAAATTATCATCATTCAAAAATGCTAATTCATGCTCCTTCAACCAGTGTTCAGTCAGACATAAGACCTGAACCTGATGGTGTTCTATAAATAAACTTAACTCTAAAATGACTAGTTAGCCTGTAATCAATTAAGAAATTATTTATATCAAAATATGAGATTTCGTTACTGTGAAGACAAGTCCTATCATATAATAAAAGATTAAGATTATATATACGCCTATTTTGCTCATTGGACAAACAATGTGAAAATGGCAGAGAAGAAAAAATGAATTTACAATTATTAGTCACACTGAGATGCAACATCAAATCAATGCACTCTGTCATGTCCTTCCTTTTAACAGCTAAACTATTCCCAAACAACAATATTACAGTGGAATTGGAATTAATATTTGTCAATTTAATATAATTTATTAATTGGCTAAAACTGGCACCGGGTAAACAATTATTGATTATATAGTTTTGAGAGCACTGATTAAAAATACTTCCAAAACCTTTACCAAATTCATCAGAAAAAACATAAGTTGTTTTAATTAAATTATTATTTAAATTATTATTTATCAAAGCAGGTTGGGTTGCCGAGGGTGTAGGTGTGATATGCTCTGCCAGGGGTCTTTGTGAACAGCTACAGCCGCAAGAGAAGTTATTTGTCAGAGACTCATACCTCTCCGCATTTTAAGTGACCAGGTCTACAAGGTCATTGGCCTCCTGCATGCGCTTACTCAGGTCTTGTTGAGAAGCCTCATATTTACTAAAAATATCCTTAATAGCTTATTCCCTCACCAACAACTCATCCTGCAGATAAAAAGAATCCTAAAAATCTCGGAAACTATAAATGCTAGGTTAATGCAATAAATTGTATTTAATAGACAATGTAATACTCCTTAAATGAAGGTATTAAAACTTCTTAGTTATTGTAAAGTTATATCATAAAAAAATAAAAAGGGCCACTTTCGAAGATGGAACTACGAAATTACAGCATTTGGTTTTGCTTTTGTTTGTAATCTGTCATTTATCTGGGTACATAAACCATGTTGATAGTGCTCTATATTCATTATTCAAGCTGAAATTATGTCGCTTACGCCTGAAGAATGCACCAGAATACTTACAATGCTGGAAACCGGCCGGAGTCAGCGCGATACAGCCAGGACTGTAGGTGTGTCGCTGTCAACAGTACAAAGAGTTCTCCGACGTTACGAAAAAACTGGTTCTAACCTACGCAGACCAGGAACGGGCAGAACCAGGTGTACCACAGCACGAGAAGACCGATACTTGGTGAACACCATGCTTCGAAATCGCTTTCTCACAGGAACTGAACTCACCAATCAGTTTCGACGCCTCGGAGGAAGTAACCCAAGTGCATGGACAGTAAGACGTCGGCTTGCTGAATCTAACTTAAAACCCCTTAGACCTGCAAACGGCCCTAAACTGGAGCGTGGGCATCGTATTTCAAGACTAAGATATGCCCAGAGCCACGTAAATATTGGAGTATTGAAGATTGGTCAAAAGTTATGTTCTCCGACGAATCAAAATTTATGCTCTACAAGCACGATGGAAGACACAGAGTGTATCGAAGACCAGGGGAAAGATTCAAGCAAGCATGCATCAAAGAAAAAGTAGCCTACGGTGGTGGGTCTGTACTTGTGTGGGCCGGAATTTCTTCTGAAAGTCGCACAGAGCTGGTGATCATAGAAAACGGCTCTTTAACTAGCGTAAGATATGTGGAAGAAATCCTCAATGATCACGTTGGTCCATTTATGGTCAATTTAGGTGAGGATGCTATATTTATGCATGACAATGCCCGACCTCATACAGGTAGGATTGTGAATGACTACCTTCAAGAGATGAACATTACTCGTATGGAGTGGCCAGCGCGCAGCCCGGATATCAACCCGATCGAGCATGCTTGGGACGAGCTAGGCAGATGCGTAAAACAACGAAACCCTCCCCCAATCACGCTTCGTGAGCTCAAAATTGCTCTCACAGAGGAATGGGAGAATATTCCCCAAAATCGTATAAGGAACTTGGTGTACAGCATGCCAAACCGCGTAAACGCAGTAATGGAAGCACGAGGAGGCAATACGAAGTATTAAAATTCAAGAAAATCGTAATAAAGTTCAAAAATTTCATGTTTCCTATTTGTTGTGAGTAAATGTACAACAGTTCAGTCGCAATAAAATATTGGTGAAGCTAACACGTATTTCTAATTTCAAAATTCCTGTCACGCAGATAGCAACCTTATTACCTAAACCATATGGTCGCAATCGAGCCGGACTATTAGTGCAAAGTGGAGTGATCGTACCCGAGCGTCGAGAACAATAGACAGCCGCATTCCTTAGATAAGAAGCGAGCCCAAATCGTCAACAAACTCATTAGGACTTTTTGTGCAAAATTGAATAAAAATAACGTAAAAACTGTGTTCTAATACAATCCACGCGTCGAAGTTAACGTTGTGTTTTGATAAATACTGAGTTCGAGAAGTGATAAATGCTTACAAATATGTCTACATCGGAACAATTACTAGGAACATTAGAAGAAATTGCAAAATTACTACAAAAAACACAAACAAATTTGAAGAAATGCCCAAAACAAAGATTGACGCGGGGATATATCGAAGCAAGATTGAAATGTTTAGACGAATATTGGTATAAATTCACTGCCACCCACCAAGAATTAATAAAAAGTACAACACGCGAAAATCGAAGTACTATAAGCTATTTTGTGAATGAAGATTATTATATATGTGAAGATCTTTATTTATCCATGCAAGCTGACCTCAAAGATTTATGCTCACAAATTTCGTCCAGCAGTACGGCCTACAACTTAGGCGTGAATGAATCATCAGGGACATTTACATCACAACTCAGACTCCCAAAAATTGAACTGCCAAAATTTACTGGGCGATACGAAGAATGGTCAACCTTTCACGACTTATTTGTTTCATTAATTCACAAAAATAGTTCAATAAGTGATGTACAAAAATTACACTACTTGAAGTCTAGCATTAGCGGCGAAGCAGAGACGCTATTAAAACATATACAGATAACGGACACTAATTACTCGCAAGCCTGGACAGCACTGAAACAAAGGTATGGAAATAAACGACTTATAGTAAATGCCGTTCTCAAACGTTTGAACAGTCAAAGAAAAATGAATACACAGAGTGCCAGTCAAATTAAATCATTATTAGACACAACCCATGAATGTCTTAATAATTTGAACAATATGATGGTTACCACGGAGTCTTGGGATCCTATGATAATATTTCTTGTTGTACAGAAATTGGATCAAGACACTCACAAAGACTGGGAAGAATATTCATTTAAAGAGAATTCTGAAGAGTTACCTACCTGGGACTGCTTGAAGAAGTTTCTTGAATCGAAGTTCCGTACTCTTGAGCTTGTATCACCAGCTAGTGCTACTGTTCGGGATAAACCTAAAGAAAAAACATTTTCTGCCACAGCTACTACTTCAACTGAAAAAAGTGCAGTAAGTGCAGAGACCAGCATACGTTATGTCACTGTAAGCAATTTACAGACATGAGTGTCAAAGACAGGAATGATTATGTGAAGCAAAACAAATTGTGCTACAACTGTTTGTCACCGGGCCACGCAGTTTTAAAATGCCGAATCCCGTTTAACTGCCGAATTTGTAACAAGCGTCATCATTCACTTCTCCACGAGAAAAAAGAAGACACTTCAAAGACACAAAATGATACAACTACTACAAATTCAAATGTGTCGGTCAATCATACTATAGAAGAAAGTAAGGAGACAACAATAACAATGACGGCACATCACAACAGTAGAAAAGTGACAGCGCTATTAGCAACTGCGATGGTGAAATGTAAGAACGAAGAAGGACACACTATCACTTTAAGAGCGCTGATCGACCAAGGTTCCCAAGCGTGTTTCATCAGTGAGAAGGCGGCTCAGCTTCTGAAACTCAAAAGACAATCAGCGAATGGTACCGTGATTGGAGTGGGATCGACTAAAACAGATGTCAAACAAGTGGTTCAGCTACAGGTTCAATCTAGAAAAGAAGACAACTTCTGTCTTAAAATACAAGCCTATGTGATGTGTAAACAGTTGACCACTAAAATACCCCAACACACTGTCGCTGTATACAACGATATTCAACACCTACAGGGTCTAGACCTAGCAGATCCGACTTTCCATTCACCAGGGTCTGTCGATCTTCTGCTAGGTGTAAAGGAATATGCTGAAATTATACAACAGGAGCTAATCAAAGGTCCACCAGGCACACCATGTGCACAACGAACCAGCCTGGGTTGGATTTTATTCGGAGAGATACAAAACAAAAACGAAGGCAACTCTTTTCTTGTTATGCACCATCAAATAGATATGGATATTATGTTAAAAACACTATGGGAAATAGATACTGAAAACAAAAGAAAATACACACAAGAAGAGCAGTTATGTGAAGATATTTACAAAATTACACATTCAAGAAATGAAGAAGGAAGATACGTCGTTACATTACCTTTTAAAACACAAAACCCTAAATCACCAGAAGGTAATACTCGAGAGATAGCAATGCATCGTTTATTACAATTGGAACGAAGATTTGTAAAACAACCTGAGTTGAAGGAAGCATATGTAAAAGTAATGGAAGAATACAAAACATTAAATCACATGGAAGAGGTACCTACGGAAGAATTAACTAAAAGGAAGGCTGTATACTTACCACATCACGCAGTCGTCCGAAGTGACAAAGAGTCCACTAAAACAAGAGTTGTGTACGATGCTTCCTGCAAGGGTTCCAATGGCATTTCGCTCAATGATGAACTGCTAGTTGGGCCTTTAATTCAAGATGACCTCCGTAGCATCATCATGCGATGGAGAATGCACGCTGTGTGTTTCGTAGCGGACATTGAAAAAATGTACAGAATGGTACTACTTTCCAAGGACCAAACAGATTTCCAACGTATACTATGGAGAAAAAATCCATCTGATCCTGTTAAAGACTATCGTTTACTTACCGTAACGTTTGGTACCGCCTCAGCACCTTACTTGGCATGCAGAACCTTACTCCAGCTAGCAAATGACGAATGTCAAAATTATCCTATTGCTTCACAAATGGTATCCGATTATTACGTAGATGATCTCCTTTCTGGAAAAGACACACTGGAGGCAGCTATTGAAGCCAGAGAACAGCTGAAAAAACTGATGAAAAAGGGCGGCTTCTTACTTAAAAAGTGGTCATCAAATAACGAAGACTTTATGAAATCCATACCACCAGACGAGAGATCTTCGAATGCACATCTTGATTTGAATATAGATGCAAAGGTGAAGGCGTTGGGAATCCTTTGGAACCTGAAAACAAACAAATTAGAATACAAATTTACCTTAAAACCAATAGAGGGTGATATAACAAAAAGAAGCATTTTCTCAGACATACAGAAGCTGTATGATCCTTTGGGATGGTTGTCACCGGTAATTATTACTGCTAAGTTACTCATGCAAAAACTCTGGTTAGAAAAAATTAGTTGGGATGACAAAACTAGTGAAGACTTGGCAAACGAATGGTCACTCATGAGATCGGATTTCGAACACATTAATGAAATTAATGTTGACAGATGGATACATACAACTTGTGAAAACAAAGAATACATCCATTTACACGGGTTCAGCGACGCATCATCACGTGCTTATGCTGCAGTAGTGTACGTACGAGTTACTTGCCCCAACGGTGACATTTATACAAACCTGGTGGCAGCCAGAACACGAGTAGCTCCATTAAAGACGATATCTGTTCCTCGCCTCGAGCTGTGTGGAGCACTGTTGCTATCACAATTATTAAAACATGCAGGGGAAGCAATGAAGATACCAAAATCACAAACCTTTGCATGGACGGATTCGTCAATAGTTCTAGCATGGCTGTCAGGCGAGCCATGTAGATGGAAGACATTTGTTGCAAACCGTGTGGTGGAAATCCTGGAAAACATTCACTGTAATCAATGGTACCATGTATTATCCCATGACAACCCCGCTGACATTGCGTCTCGAGGAATGTCAGTTGAAGAATTAAAGAACTGTAATTTATGGTGGAATGGGCCTGACTGGTTGAGCAAAGAAGAAATTAAATTCACTCGACTGGAAAAAATACAAACTGATGAAGAAAAGAAAACTAACAAAGAATTACAAACACACCTGAACATTAACTACAAAGAAGATATAAAAATGATAGAACAGTTTAAAATTTTCAACAACTTAAAAGAGCTACTTACTTCCGTCTCCTGCTGTCGAAGATTACTAAATTATAAAAGAAGCACAATTATTCCTGAAACTGAAAAACATATCACAACGAAAGAGTTAGAAGAGTCACTAATCAAATGTATAAAAATAGCACAAGAAAATGAATTCGAAGAGGAGATACTAAAATTAAAAAATGGTAATGAAGTACATAAAACCAGCAAATTGAAATCTTTGAATCCTTTCATAGATCCAGCCGACGTCATTCGAGTAGGAGGGAGATTAAGAAACGCTGCTGACATTGTGTTTGAAAGCAAGCACCCTATCATACTTGGTAGCAAAAATGAATTGACTCGATTGATAGTGAAAAACGCACACACAGAGACCTTTCATGGAGGTTTTCAATTAATGTTGGCCTACATCAGATCCAGGTACTGGATTCTAAGAGTAAAAGACGTCATAAAAGCATGCATTCGACAATGTTTTGTGTGTGCTAGACACAATGCCAAGCCAAATCGACAATTAATGGGTGATTTACCGAAAGAACGCGTGACGCCAGCCAGACCATTTCTACACAGTGGAGTGGATTTCGCAGGACCATTCCAAATATTGGTATCTAAAGGAAGAGGAGCTAGAACCGACAAAGCGTATATAGCCATTTTTATATGTATGGCCGTCAAAGCTATACACTTGGAATTGGTCGGCAATTTAACAGCAGAAGCCTTTATTGCTGCATTTAAAAGATTCACTTCCAGGCGAGGAAAATGTTCTCACTTATGGAGCGATCAGGGAAGGAATTTCGTAGGGAGTAATAAAGATCTGATGAAAGCATGGCACGACGCACAATGTGAGCTCCCTCGAGATGTAGCAGATTCATTAGCAACGGATGGAACCCAGTGGCACTTCATACCTGCGTACAGTCCCAACTTTGGAGGTCTCTGGGAGGCCGGCGTGAAGTCCATCAAACACCACCTGAAAAGAGTTCTTAACACAAACTTAACCTTTGAGGAAATGACAACCTTATTATGTCAGATTGAAGCCTGTCTGAATTCCCGCCCTCTCACCCCTGCAGACAATTCAGATGTTGATGCAATAGAAATACTTACCCCAGGTCACTTCCTCATCGGAGAAGCTCCAATTGTAGTTCCTAGTCCAAATTTAGAAAATATAAAGGTTACTTACCTTTCACGCTGGCAGCATACGCAGAAACTATTGAGAGACTTCTGGAAAAAATGGCAAACCGAATATTTGACACGTCTCCAGCAAAGACCTAAATGGATAAAACGAGAAACAGAATTAGAAAAAGGACAAATAGTACTTATTAAAACAGACAACTTACCACCTGGAAAATGGCATTTGGGAAGAATAGTTGAAAAACACCCAGGCCCAGACGGTCTGACCAGAGTCTATAGTGTTAAGAGTGGTGAGAGTGTTGTCAAAAGATGTATTACTAAATTATGTCACTTACCTGTGGATTATGATGATGATTCTTAACGTAATAATTAACTTACCTAATTTTTCACTGTTATTTAATTTATTTGCAAAGGAGAATATGATTCAAGCATGTATAATTACCTACTTGTGAATTTAACTATGATGTTACTCGTTAGTCACTTATGTGCTTATTTATATTAACATAATAGAGTTATACTTACCTTTATGATTAAGTTTATTTAGTCTTAACCAGCCCTTTGTTATTTACCAGATTCATTGTTTTTTTTTTTTAAAGGACTCGTTGGTCCTTTGGGGGCCGGTATGTTGTGAGTAAATGTACAACAGTTCAGTCGCAATAAAATATTGGTGAAGCTAACACGTATTTCTAATTTCAAAATTCCTGTCACGCAGATAGCAACCTTATTACCTAAACCACTATTTTTTTTTTAATTTTGTGTTAATAAAATGTATGGTGGCTCATATTTTTTTTTACTTTCATTTAAGGAGTATTACATTGTCTCTCTGTATTAAATACAATTTATTGCATTAACCTATCATTTTTAGTTACCGAGATTTTTAACATTCTTTAAGTGACCCGGATTCATTGCTCTCGAGTGTAGTTTCCGCCAGATAAGTGTGGAATAAAATTTTTTTTTTTTTTTTTCCTTTGTTATTAAGAACAGACTTCTTAATAAAATAAATTACGATCTAGCCTAAAAGACTAATAAGTAATTTAACTCTAACTTAATATGCTACGTTATACATTATTTAAAAACTAAGAATAGTGTCCATTAGCACTTTTATACAAGTCCATAGCACTTTCTTAGAGTCTCTATCATTTAAAAAAAAAAACACTATGTTCGTGTGTTATATGTATAGCATATCACTGTTTTTTTTTTTTTTTCTTTATTGATTAAAGAGGGTTTGTTCACATTACGAACATGTCACCCTCATAGGAACACTTCGTTTTTACATGCAAAACTTAAGATCTACGCTTAATTCCTAAATTAACTAATTTATATATTATTTTTGCAATTTTAGAGGCTGGAAAAGCTAGTATTGTATTACATGCACCTAATTCACGAATATTAATATTAAATTCTTCCTGAATGAAATGTCTTTCCACTTCGTTCCGGTAACACTCCACCATAATATGGAAAGCGTCTTCGACCATATTACATTCTGTACAATTTGGAGATGAAATTTTGCCCATCAATGCACCAAAACTATTTAATGGGATGTGTCCGGAGCGAAGTCTCAAACTTGTCACAATTTCTTGCCTACTCATATTGGCATTATCAAACCAGGGGTAGTTAGAAATAGTCGGTTGCATCGTACGATACCAAATACCTTTAGTCAATGACTTTTCGTCAAAGTATTCTTTCCAAATATCCGAACACTTGGATTTGACTTCGCTCAAGATATCGGTCCAATGAGGTTTGTATGCTACCGGAACACCCTCAAAACACGCTTCTTTAGCTAAATGATCAACTATTTCGTTTTCTTCAATGCCAATATGAGAGGGCAACCATTGTAAAACAATATTTTTATCTGTATTTAATCTATTAATAAGATTTATTATTTTGTACGCTATCGGGTATCCATTAAAATTTCCTGTACACTTTGTCAGATGTTGGAGTGCATTTTTACAGTCTGAATATATTACCGCATTTTGAAAATTCACCGACTCAAGGTATGAGATAGCTTCAAAGATAGCAATTAACTCGGAATGTATGACAGAGATTTTTGAATTTAATTTAAACTTACAGCTAGTATTACTTTGAGGGTCGTAAAATGCGGCTCCAACACTATTTTGGCTTTTAGATCCATCTGTGTAGATTCTATAATAATTATAGTAATTACTGTTAAAATGCACATTACAAAGTGTTCGAAGGTGGGTAGGATTGTATAATTTCTTAGCTTCGGTAATCTCTTTAATTTGTGATTTAATTGTACACGACAAGTTCAGTCTGCTCATCCATATATTAAGCGAAAATAATCCTAATTCATCATTAGAGCTAATGGCCATATTATTTAGTGTTTCAGATACATGAGCTATAAGTGGTATCCTTTTGCGTCTCCAATACGTATCCTGACAACACAAATTAAGATTGTTTATAATTTCACAAGTGTCCCCGTTGACAAAAGATTTCAGTTTTAGAAAAAACTTAGCAGCTAGATAATGTCTGCGAACATGTAACGGCTGCAGATGGAGTTCACATTCCATTACATGTATGGCTGTACTTTTAATGAAACTACCGATGACCCTCAAACATTGGTTTTGAATTCTAGTTAGTTTATTTAAATGGCTTTGGCAACTATTATCATATAAAAAACTAGCATAGTCGATTCTGCTGCGTATAATGGAAATGTACAGACGTCGTAAATGAGTAGGATGTATGCCCCAACCTGAGCCAGTCAGTATTTTAAACACATTAAGAAATTTTGATGATTTGTCTCTTAACTCATTTATATGTTTGGACCATCGTAGTGATCGATCTAACCACAGTCCTAAATATTTATATGTTTCTACTACGTGGATAGAACTTTCATTTATTTTAATGTCAATATTATCCTTCCTATATCCCTTTTTAAATATACAAATTTTTGTTTTACTTGTTGAAATATTTAAACCAATGTCTTGAACTAATTTGTTAAATGAATTCAAAGCTATTTGAAGTTTGTGGGTCGCCTCTAAAATATGATTCGTAGTAAAATATAACACAAAATCGTCTGCAAATTGTGAAACACACACGTTTGTAATCTCTTTACAAATATTGATAGTAGCTATGTTGAAAAGCAACGGAGAGAGCGGATCACCCTGTGCCAAGCCCCGAGACGTCGTTCTACAGAGTGAATTGTTATCAAGTTGAATTTTTAAATTTCTAGTCTGTAAAAAGTTCCAAATGTATTTACAAATGTGTTGTCCTACTTCTAATTCATCCAAAATACGTAATAAGCTATGAATATCTACGTTGTTATATGCATTATCCAAGTCAATAAAACAACATACTGTCATTTGTTTATCAGAGAATCCTGTTTGAATTCTGGAAACTAAACTAGTGAGATTATTTAAAGTTGATCTGCACTTCCTAAATCCTATAGTATTCGGGCTTAAAATATGTTTCTTTTCTATAAACCACTCTAGTCTATTGAGTAGAATGTTATGGAAAGTTTTGCATAAGCATGAGATCATAGATATTGGTCGAAGAGATGAGGTTAAACAAGGGTCACGTCCTGGTTTGGGAATCGGCACCACTACTATATCGCGCCATTGCTTAGGTACAAAGGAGTATCTGAGAAAAGAATTAAACAAATTGAGTAGGATTTCTTTCCCATTATCAGGTAGATATGTTATCATAGAGTATGAGATCTTGTCACTACCGGGGGCTGTATCTTTACTTTTAAAACATTTAGCAAGTTCTTGGATTGTAATAGTTATTTCGAGCTTTGGATTGTGTGATGTAATTGGAGGGTTATCACGTAACACGAAATCTGGCGCTAAACTACAAAGAAGTTTGTTTGCTTTAGTGTGGTCCACATGGGATTTTGGTGAATTATATCCCTTAACCCATCTCATTTTTCGCCACAACTCACTATGTGATGAAGTTTGGTCAAGAGTCGAACAAAAGTCCTGGAATGACTTATTTCTAGAGCGACGTATATCTCTTTGTGCTTTGCTTATTTTACTTTGAAGGATTGTGAGATTCTGTGGTGTTGGATTACGACGAAATTTGGACAGTGCTAGACGGCGTTCTGCTACAACTTTAGAGAGGTTGGAACACCAATATGGTTTTGGTGTAAAATTTCTTTCTGGGTTCGTATTAATTTTAGTGAGTGGTATAAAAAGGTCTGCAGCCATGTCCAAATAGTCCACAAATAGGTCATAACCCTTTTGTAGATCATTTGGCATCGTGAAATTATCAAAGAGATCATTTAAAAGTGTTTGGTATCCTATCCAGTCAGCCTTTTTATAATTTCGCCGGGATATGTAAACGTTATCAGCTCTAAAATATGTCGCAATTTTAATAATATAATGGTCGCTCCCCAATGTCTCATTCATTACTTTCCAATTTAAACTTAGGCTGATATCGGATGACACTAATGATATGTCGGGAGACGACTGCTGGAGAACATTATTTACTAGCTTACTTCGAGTATGATCGCCACCGTTTAATGAAACAAAGCTACTACCAATAAGTGCATCAAATATTTGATTACCTCTACTGTCTACTTTATTGGACCAATTGGTATGGTGTCCATTGAAGTCACCTAAGAGTAGGGTTTTATTATTAACCTGTGAAAATAATTGATCCCAGTCTGACTGGTTAGTATTTATAGAAGGTGGGCAATAAATCGAAATAACGTTTTCAATTTGATTGCAGTTATATACTTTAACGTATATATGTTCTATTCCTGAGTTAGACAATTTTATATCATGACATATTTGCGATTTAATTGACTTATGCGTGAGAATTGCTACGCCTCCGTAAGAATCAATTCTATCTTTGCGAAACACATTATAATCTTTAACTTTAAAGCAACTGTCTGGTTGTAACCAGGTCTCGCTTAATACGGCAATGTGGATCTTGTCTTGTATAAGTAAATTCTCAAATTCACATAACTTTGGCCTAATGCTTTGTGCATTCCATTGCATAATATTTAATTTAACAATCTTACTATAGGTGTCTGCCATCTGAGAGATAATCAATAATTAGTTTAAGTATAGGCCAATCTGCCACATTATCAACTACTACTAAAATTAACCACTCAATGCAAGTTTTAATTACTCCTTTGAAAATCATTTGTATAGTGCTTCCTTTCATGAATATTATCTCTTGTAATCTCTGTAGTAATTCCTTGAAACTGACATCTCTTTGCTTTTCTTCCGATCCATTCGATTTTTTTCTCTCAGTATCATTATATTCCTCTACCTCCGTTCTACTCCACTCCATAAACTCCAACTCTGATTTATCTTCTTTCTTCTGTTTCTGCTCAAAAGGTGGCTTTTCATTTTGTTTGTGTACCTGTGCCTTAGTAGTCACTTTAGTATAAACCTGACTATTCGTATTTTGAGTAGGACCTAAATCGTCAGCTTGGAATCCTGGTTGAGAATCTGATTCAATGTCCTGTCTCTTCCCTGCAGTGAATATAGGGTAGTACACTTCCTTATGTGTTGGTTCGTCTTTAGGGACATATATAGTTAAGGCCTTTCTATATGTGCAGTTAAATTCTGACATGAGTTCTCTTAATCTTTTTTCCTTCAAAAATATTGGACACGTTTTTGAGAGGGATATATGTCCTCCTTTGCAGTTAACACAGATCATATTCGTGGTCTCACAATTGTCGTGGTTTTTTCCACATTTGGGACATACAACTTTAGCACTAGGACACTTTTTATGTATGTGACCATATTTCCAGCAGCGCGAACATTGCGACACTGGGAACACATATGGTTCTACCTTTATTCTTAGACCATGAGTATACACATAGGGTGGTAAGAAAGGACCTTTAAAACAAAGACGAACAGCTTCACTGGGTGACCACCCATCTTCCTCAAAGTTCTTACGGTTCAGCCGAAGAACGGATACTAGCTTGGCTGGTTCAGGACAGTATACATTCTCTAAAATGTTTTCCTCTGACATTTCTAGGTCAACATCTCGTATTACACCGTACGACAAATTCTTTTCCATTGCTCTGTAAATATTCCATCCTTTATCTATAAAGAATTTGCTTGTCTCTAATTTCTCGGCGCTAATTTCACTAATCAGTTCGACACGAACTCGATACGGACTGAGAAACTTCACCCTACTAATATCTTTTATATTCTGATCTTTAAACAACTTAGCCAGACTGAATTGTTTAGGTAGCTTTTCTTTGCTAGATATATATATTTCTACCTTTTCCGTATCTTTCAGTTTCTTATCTTTGCGTTTTACTTCAGTCCATTCTTCATCACTGCTTATCCTCCTTTTGTTTATAGTTTCACTATCTACAATGTCTAAATCTTCATTTGAAGTAGAAATCTCATTCATGGTATCATTATTTATTTCGTTATTATCACTCATTGTATTCAATAACAAGTCTCATCGGTAGCGAGCAGGTAGCCGGGCGGTCGGCCACGTGCCGCACCTTTTTAAGTGCGTATGTACTTGTTAAATAGTGGTCAGGGCACTCAGTCGACGTAAACAACTACTACACGACTCGCTCGCACGGATGCCGCGACGACCAGCATATCACTGTTACTATTATTCACTCACTTTACACTACACTAATTCAAAAGGTTTAGTTCTTTTTAGCCTACGCACTAAGTCTGTGTTGTCTAGGAGCTGAATAGCCTCAACATTCACATGTCGGTGTAATCTGTGTTCGTGGGCTTCAGCAAATTTTTGGATGATGGTGGTGACGAATTCCATTTTAAGGTCACGATGAAGGTCGTCATTTCTTATGTACCAGGGTGCATTCACAGCATCCCTGAGTACTTTATTTTGAAATTGTTGGATAATTTTGACGTTGCTTGGTTTAGTACAGCCCCAAAGTTGGATACCATACGTCCAAATTGGCATCAGTATTTGCTTGTATATGGTTATTTTATTATGTATTGATAGACAGGATTTCCTTCCAAGTAACCAATACATACTTTTATAACGTATGTCGAGTTCCTGTCTTTTCTTTTTGACATGAGCTTTCCACCGCAACTTGGCATTGAGAGTCATGCCAAGGTATTTGGCCGAATTGGCGTATGGCACTTGCATGCCATTTATGTAGATTGGGTGATAATCCAAGTGTTTATTTGTGAAGTCAATGTGAATTGATTTTGATTCATTCAGTTTGATCTTCCATTTTTGTGTCCAGTCATAAACTTTGTTTACAGCTAGTTGGACTTTTTCTACTGCTTCTCTGTGGCTTGACCCCGTAGCCATAATTGCAGTGTCATCTGCAAAGGTCGCAATGGTGTTGTTTTCTAGTTCTGGAATGTCACAAGTGTATAGCAAGTACAAAATTGGACCTAGCACACTTCCTTGTGGTACCCCAGCTTTTATATGCTTTAGTTCGGAATATGCGTCTTCTTGCCTTATTCTGAACATTCTATTTGTTATATAAGACTCTAATATTTCTGCGAATTCTGGCAGCATGCGCCTGAGCTTGAATATTAGACCTTTATGCCAAACTTTATCAAAAGCTTGCGCGACATCTAAAAATACCGTTGCACAGACTTCCTTATTTTCCAATGTTTTTTCAATGATGTTAGTTATTCTATGAACCTGGTCTATTGTTGAATGTTTCTCCCTAAAGCCAAATTGGTGATTTGGAATAAGGTCTTTATCTTCTATTATTGGTTTTAACCGTTTCAATAATAGTTTTTCAAAGAGTTTTGATAGCACGGGCAACAAAGAAATGGGTCTGTATGATGATGCTTCATGTGGTGGTTTCCCAGGCTTCGCAATCATAATGACTTCAGCAACCTTCCATGGCGCAGGTACATATTTTAGAATAAATGCAGCATTGATAATTTTGGTCAGCTTTACCATAGCTTTGAGCGGTAGATGTTTTAGAATTTCGCCTGTAATGAGGTCGTACCCCGGAGATTTTTTTGAGCTAATATTATTTTGGATTTCTCTCATAACTTCTTTAGGAGTCACAAGCTTAATTATCTGGTTTTGTGGTGAGTTAATGTCAGTCTCAAGTATATCTATTAAGCTTTCATTGGGTTTAAAAGTTTCTTCTAAATGCTGAGCAAACCTTGAAGCTTTTTGGTCATTACTTATGGCCCATTTTCCATCGCTATCTCTGATGGGCGGTATTTGCTTAATCGGCCTTTTTAGATTTTTGGTTGCTTTCCAAAGTGAGTAATCTGTTGATTTATCATTGGTTAGCTGCGTAAGCTTGGTATTCAGAGATGTTTCCTCATATTGTTGGATTTTTCTCTTCAATCTTTTAGTTAAGTTATTTAAAAGTGTTTTTTCTCGTGGGCACCGAGTTTGCTGCCACAGTTTTCTTTGCTTTCTTTTGTCTGATAGTAAATCCACGATTTCTTTTGGATAAGTGAACCCCTTATATTTACGTTTTAATTCTGGTGTGTTGTTCCACGCACACTGCTGAATGTTAACAATAAACTTGTTTACCTCTGAGTCTAGCTGATCTTGCTTTTTTATCGGAGTTTTAAGGTCGATTATATTATCAAGATCAAGAGAAAAACTTTCCCAATCTGTGAATTTATTAATGAGGGTTAAGTGGCTCTCTTTGAGTAAGATTTTTTGCCTTAGCATTAGTATGATCGAAGAGTGGTCAGAGTTCATATGAAAACCCTCCTCCAAGCTCACGTAATTGGCGGATATGTTTTTGCATATAAAAAAATCTATAAGATCCGGTATCTTCTGGTGGTCAGTGGGCCAATATGTTGGTTTTCCTGTGCTCATAACTTCAGAACGTGTATCTGTAACTGCGGCTAAGAGCTGCCTTCCCTTAGTCGTAGTAAGTCTTGATCCCCAATGCGTATGCTTAGCATTAAAATCACCGCCTAGGATAAATCTCTGGCCTAATAGTTCAAAGAGATGTAAATATCGCTCTTTTCTTATCATGTGCCGTGGAGGACAGTAAATGGCAGCAATGGACACGGGACAGTATCTGATTTTAACAGATAATGCCACGGCTTGAATGTCTTGTTCTTCATATATACATTGCACGAAGTGACTAATGTTCTCTTTGATTATAATCGCGCTGCCTCCTCTAGCAGAGTTGTCAGGGTGAAGCGAATTATATACAATATACACGTGTAAATCATACCACAATGAAGTGTTATACTATTTTTTGATGCTCCAAAATGCATCGATTGGATCTCGGCCCCCAGTTTACAATCGTAATTCTCGGAAAAGTCAATTAAAATGGCAATTTCTCTAATGCCCAGATTTTTAATGCAAATTTGGTATTGCCGCTGCTGCTCTTTCCAGTTGTAGTAGTGCCTCTTAAATTTTGAAAACTCAGCTTTAAATTCTGTCACTAGATCTCGAACCTTTCCTCTCTGCACTTGTTTCAGGGTTTTTTTTGTAGTAACAATTTTTTCCGCTTTTTGGTATGTATGCATAACTCTATCCCATCTGAACCATGTAATTTCGTCTTCATTTTTTTCCTCTTTGTATTGTAAGCTTCGGTTGTTGCAATTTGCACATTGTTCGTACATGCAAGCATACAAGTTTTTGTCACAAACCGACTTATTAATAGTATCTTCGAGGTTTTTATAGTCTATAACATTTTTGTTTTTCAGAGCAATGAAAAGATACTCCATGTTGCTATGCTTTACGCACATACAAGTATCTCTATTTTTGGCCGTGGGTGACAAAACGTAATACGGCTTATAGCGAAATAAAGTCGTAAAGCTGTGCGTTCCCCCTTCTTTTTTATAAATTTCATATATATTCTGTAATGTGTCAGTTAAATATCTGATCTGCATCTTCTTCTTTCCTCTAGTTTTGGTTTCTCGTTTTCCAGCTGTGTTTCGGCTTATGTCATCTCTTAAATAAAATTGCTTTACTTCTTCTTGAATCTTCTTGTTTATCACAAACTTTTTCTTACTTTGTCTTATGCGGCCTTTCAACCCCAAGCACGTAGCAATCGTTGTGACTGATCTATTAGTTTTGACCACTTGGTTTACCGCGACAGATTTAAGCAGCCTTTTTTCTGGTAAAGATTTAGCAGTGCCGTAAGTTTTGCGTAGTGACATTTCTAAAATTTCTTGCCGCGCAGTAAGTTTATCTATTATTTTTTGGAGTTCACCAACTTTTGCCTCATAAACTAATTTTTCACGATAAAGTTTCTTGCGAATTGCTTCATTTCTTAATTTTAATTTGCGAACATTTTCTAAAGCTCTTCGATAACTCCTACATATTTTATTGTAACGAATTTTTAAGACAGGAGCTGCGCTGTTTTGGGACTTCGATGAACTTGGGGTAGCTCTTTGATTTTCGTTTTCTTTTTTATTCTTTTTTACTTTCTGTTTTCTCTTTTCTTCCCTCCATTGTTTTCTTCTACATTTTTTATCTTCTTCTGTTAACTCACTTATTTTTTTCCGATTCTTCTTAAGTCGTTCTAACTGCTTCTTCCGCTGCTCTTCAAATTTTTCAGGGTTTTGTTTAAGTTTCTCCCGGTAGCGTTTAGCTCTTTCTGCTGCCGTGAGAGCCATGTTTACTGAAATGTAGCAGACATACTTATATAATATATCAAATTATATACTTCATCAATATACAGGATGATTTGTAATTCGATGCGGTCCTTGAAATTGGTGATACTAGACTTTATTTGCAACAATTCGAACGCGAGAACATGGGGTCCAAACTGACTGGTTGGTTATGGAGATATCGAACTTAAAAGATTTTTCGAAAAATTTCCACCTCTCCCTCTCCCATTAGGAAAATGAGGGAGAGAATTCAAATCACAGAAAAAAAAATGTATGATCAAAAAAAATATTACCGATTCTTGTTGATGTACTACCTTGTCAGTAACAACCCTAATTTTCTGGTAAGATACTAACTTAAAGTGGGTACTGTGGCACCATTTTAAAAAGGCAATGAGACAAGAAAGTTTTTTCTGTAATTTGTAAAACAAGTGTCATACATTTATTTTGAAAAATATGCTTTTAAAAGACAAGGGAAGTTTTCAGAAAACTTAAAACAGTAACTTTATGACACTTAGTTTCCCAAGACATGACTAGTTTTATAACAAACTTGTATTCACTAGATTCAGTCGTTCATATTCTATCAGAAAAGTATAAATTCTTAGTGGTGACCATCGTTACTTTCTAACAATAAGCACATAATAAAGGAGAGGTGGAAATTTTTCGAAAAATTTTTACAATTCGATATCTCCAAAACCAGTCAGTTTGGACCCCATGTTGTCGGATTAGAATTGTTGCAAATAAGGTCTAGTATCACCCATTTCAAGGACTGCATCGAATTACAAATCACCCTGTATACACAACTCTTAATTATTTACCGAATTACTGAGTGACTGAGGAACTGACAAACAACGCACGGCCAAAACTACTGGTTGTAAGGTCTTTGGCATGTAGGTTCCTTAGGGAATGTAGGGGAGCACTAAAAGAGGATTTTCTGAAATTCGTATTTTCGTATTCGTATATTTTTTTCATTCAAATTGGTTCAACCGTTCCGCAGATTAGCGGTAACAAACATCCAAAAATCCAATCTAACATTTTTTTAAATGTTAGAATGATTATTTATTTTATTCTTTTATCATATGTAACCTCAGCTTAATAGTTCCGGTGCGTCACAAAATGTTTCCGGCTATACAATACGTGACGATCCCGATGTGACGAATTCATACCTACAAAACTTCTAACTATAATTCAAGCTGTTGTATTCACTTTATGACTACTTCCGACTTGTTTTACAATAAGTTATAAATAGAAATATCATTGTATTATGGCAAATGACTTGAAAATTTGCTACATACCTCATAAAATCCTGTTACTATCTCGAACTCCAATTCTGGACCACCGCAACGCGCCCGCTTTAGTCACAGATTTTGTTGACACTGAGGTTTGTTTCAAAATGGAGGTTGACACCACAGACAAGATAAATGTTGCCAGAAATAAAAAATAACAATATTTTAGGGTAATATTGCGTTGAAGTATAGAATAAATAGTCGTGACGTATACCGGAATTCCGGTTCTGACATATTCCTGGGACAACAATAAATATAGTATTTTGAATTATTAAAACCCAAATTCGAAATAAAAAGCTCGAAATTATATTTATGAGTATAACATACGTCTACTGAGCCTAAAACAGTGACTCTATTTAATTTATCTAATCTTACCTGAGACTTGAAAGTTCCAAACATGCAGGTGGGACACGAATATTTTACACGTTTTTTAATGTTAATTTTATAATATTTTAATAACAGTGATAATTGGGTTGCATATTTTAGCCAATTTTATAACTTTAACATATAACTATTAAATAAATATGCAGTTTATTTGAGTACGGTGTATACAAAAATTATAAAAAATAGCTAAAGTGAGGGGACACCCCAAATTCGCTATGTACAACTTTTTTGAAAAACGCCCGTATCCTCTAAATTTCACAAAAGATTGCTTGGTGAAGTGCGTTTCGGATACCAAACACACGTCTATATTTTCTGTGTCCAGGACCGCTTGCAACTCATTTTGATGTTTGAGGAGCCCATTAGAGTTCCACGCCATTATTTTAAGGGTGTTATTCATTTTTGGTTATTTAAAGTGGCTGTTTTAGTGCTAGACTCTAATTTCTCTAATCTCTTGTCAAATGATGTAATACATTTTAAAATCTGATTAATCTTGTCCTCTAAATTCAAAGGCTGAGATCTTGGTTTTGCAGCTTCCGCGTAGGAACGAGTGTTGGGTACTTGCATGAGTTTTGCAAATGACTGGGCACCACTTGTTTTCTGTGGCTGTTTGTCAGAATTCCTTAGTGGAAAAGACGGCTGGGTAATTGGTACCACAAGTTTCTTTTTAATATTTTTGTTTTTTAATAATTGCATCTGTTTAGCTACTTCACACCCTCTATAGTTGGCAGGGTGGGGTAGCCCACAGTGAACACATTTTGGCTTCTCCTGCGGAGATTTGGTACAGTTAGCTGTAAGATGCTTGCCAGTGCATTTTACACACCTTGGCTCTTTTCTGCAATATTTATGAGTATGCCCATATGCCTGGCATCTCTTGCATTGGGGAATAAGTTTGGGATTTTTAAGTGGGTGTATTTCAATTTTACACCCTAAAATGTACTTTATGCCATAGATTTTATTGACATCTTCTTCATTATTGAATGATAAGACGAACATGTTGAGTGGTTCTTTACTCTTCCAGCTCAATTTGTTGTCTACATTTTCAATTTTCAGACCTTGCGTTGTTAGGTCGTCTTTGATTCGATCAGGTTGGCAAGAAGAATGTAACTTCTTTACAACAACTCTGATTGGTCTAGCCAGCTTGTTCTCGTACGAATGCCAATGGTAGTCTTTTTCTGTCAAAAGCCTGGCAATTACTCTATATGACTCGTCTGTTTTGGCGTTAACTTTCACACAATCACCATTTAACATTTTTGCAGTAAATGTTTCAGCTGACAAAGTTTCAGTTAGAGAGTCAAAGAACATTTGGTAGTTCGTAACTCCGTCTATTATAATTGGCGGTGGCGGGGGCACTTTTTTTACGGTAGTCTCTTTCTCAGTTTTTCTGATATTTTCATTGGGCGATTTTTGTTGGGCGCGGTGGAATAAAATAAAATAAAATACGTTGACCACCATATTTTGCAATATTTCAAAACCATTCGAAAACATGTAGAACGACCAAAAGCAACGCATCGTGGTAAGCGGCGATCTTGACCTTATATTTTATTTTGTTTGAACGATGGTGGTATGAAATTCGAACGATAGGATCAATGACCTTTATTCCAGACTTATTTGGCGGGGACTATAGCTTATATAAAATATTGTATCGGTATCCTCCAACACCGCTTCGCACTATAAATATAGATTGTTAAGTTCCGACATCCACGCGAACGAAGTCGCGGGCACAGTAGTAAGAAATAAAGAGAAAGGGCAACAACGCCTTCCTGTTACTGACGATTTTGTGTAGACCTGGGTCACCGAAGAACTTGGTCCTATAAGATGCAACCTCTGGGCAGTCTTGATGCACTAGTGCACATGTTGCTTCTGCACAAGGGTGTCCTTGGACAAAGAGGTGTTTTTTAAATGAGCAGTGGCCAGTAACGGCGGCTGTAATATGTGCAGCGTCTGCTTGCTCATCCGGAGCAGTAGTGCTTTTTAACCTATCTAAACCCACTCCTCCATGGGCATCAGCGAGTAATGGCTAACTCGCCGTCCGATCACGGAGGTCGAAGGCGCGTCGTGATACGCGCGCCTCAAAGGGTCGGGTCCCCGGGTCGTTTTAATACTCGGAAAAAGGGGCTGATCAAAAAATGTATGAAAATGACGAATCTTCGAACTTGTATAACTTGGCCGAGAGCAATCCTAAAATTTTTGTGCCATAGTAACAATTGCTCAAAATGACTAGTACTACCCATAGGTAGGTATCTAGGTACTACTTTTTTTCTTTGGAGCGTAAATGTTCTCCTTTTGCATGCGATTCTGTTTAGGACGTAGATACTCACTAAAACAATTTAATTGGCGCGGACGAAGTCGCGGGCGAAGTACTAGTAATATTTAATAAACTCGCTTTTGTTGTTAACTTTAAGGATCGTAATGAACGTTTTAATTTTAATATGGAGTTGAAGTATGATGTGCAGTTGAGTGAGAGGGGTGCGCTATGTGCAGATCCTGGCTCAGTACGCTCTGTGCAAGAAGATGCGGCGAGGCTATATGGCATACACCAGCAGCATGCGAGTGGCTGTGGGCATGGGCCCACCCTTCATGCGCTGGTCTGCGCGCTACTTCGCAGGCATGGTGGATTTCTTCCTCGTCTTCTGGCAGATTGGTATCTGTGCTATCTATTACGTGTTCGTCGCCGAAAACACAAAGCAGGTAATAATCGATTTCGTCGTCCCGCGGCATTTTGGTTAGTCGGACATCGTATGTGTAATGTTTCTTTAACTAATTGTCTTTATGTTTCTGTCGACAGATAATTGATTTTTATTATACCAATTCGTTATCGGTGCGGATGCTTATTTGCATTTGTTACCCCATGGAGCTCGTCATCTGTATGGTAAAGAATTTAAAGGTGATGACACCTATCTCAACGATCGCTAACTGGTTTATTATGATTGGACTTCTATTCACGTTCTTTTATTTGATAGAAGATGATATAGAAATTCATCCGTATCAGTATGCCATAAAGGGACTTCTAGATATTCCAGTATTCATCGGCATTACCTTGTTCGCGCTGGAGGCAGTGGGCGTGGTGAGTAAGCAAACGAGTGCGATTGAGTGTGAAAGAGCACGTTCAATGACGACATTTATGTTTGCAGATCCTGGCGCTGGAGTACAACATGGAAAATCCGCGCGAGTTCACCGGTTTTTTTGGACTCCTCTCCGTCTCAATGGCCATCATTCTCGCTACCTATGCGTTACTGGGAATCGCTGGCTTCCTCAAGTATGGCCAAGATTGCAAAGCGTCTGTTACGCTGAATCTGCCAGAGGAAGAGAAGTAAGGGCCTTACTTATAAACATTGATTAGACGTTACTTATCTTAAATAGCTCTTAAGTCACTTGCCATCTCTATTCATTAAAATAGAAATGACAAGGACAGGTGATATTTAATCGGTAGCTAAGCAACACAAGTTTTTATAAGTAAGGGGGTAAGTGTTTATATTCATTATCTTATTTGCATTTTTTCTGATAATAGTGTTATAGCTAGATACAATGTGGTAGTTTACTGAAAAAATGTAATAAGATCGTCAGTTACATTATCAAAAAATATTTGACCCACCCATCAGCGAGACATTTAAGTGAAACCAACCAACCACTCACAGTTAAACTACAGAATGGCTAATTTTGAAAATGGTGACCGAGTCGCAAAACGATAAGTTCTCAAAATGGTAAATTCTCTAAAAGCTTAGTTCTCAAAATGGGTTAAAAGTGTTCATCATGTACCGATGTCGGAGCTGATGAAGATTGTAAAACCACCTTTGCATTGTATAGATTCAATTTTCCTAGTATTATATAGCTGCATAACCAGCATTGTGTGAGTGCCATGTACTTTAGAGCCATTATTGATTAGATACTTACGTGCTTCACTTTATTGACTTGAATAACCCTGGCGGTTGAAAGTTATGTCATGCTCACTCGAATGTCTCGCTGATGGTGGCGCGTGTGTCGGATCATTTAGCTCCCTTCAAAATGGTTGAGCTGAAGTGTGCTGATATATGTGTCATGTTCGCGAACGGGCGCTGTCAGTTGAGACTGGTCATCTCTTAGCTGCCACGGTCTATTTTAATTATTAATAACTTTATTTTTGAATTGTCTTTCTTATATTTACTATGGACACTAATAACTTGCCACATCGTTCTCACATAATGTACCATCTGATGATGAATGATGTAACAAAAGTTCTGTAATAATTTTGGCGATTGAAAAAGAGTGTCCATGGAGTTTCTTGCTCATTCTTCTCCATAGAGATCTACGCTTTGGAATGAGCACCTACGGTACTTTCACAGTCTTTATGTCTTGTGACTGGGACTGTAGCACCATAACTATTTTTGTACTATGTCTTTTGACAATTCAAAAGTGCCTGTAATGGCCCAATTGAAATAAACGCTTTGATTTTGATTTTGATGGCGCACGTCTAAGGCTGCCTTTCCACCTGAGATGTGCTATGCTACGTTGCTGTGGATGCGTTTGATATCCACCAATCATGTTCATTGGTGCACATAGCATAGCACTGGAAACGGATTCAACTTTTTTTTTATCGTGGTAAAATCATCAAATGAGTCCTCCCACCCAGGGCCAGGCGAAAGGGACTGTCAGACTTGTACTGACTAAAATCCACGGTGTCCTTCAGTAGCCCTTTGTGTTCCAGGGTCACGGTTATGAGATAAGTCCCGCAACCCCGGCAGGCTTTGGCCCTCTAGAGGGGGGCCCCGTCATCATGCTGACGCTCTTTGAGGCGCGCGTGGAACACAACGCGCCGCTGACCCGGGCATGGTTCATGGTCGGACAGCGAGTCGCCCATTACTCGTCGCCCGCATGCCCGCGCCTACGGTGGCCGGCGATCGCCTTGCGACGTCCGTCGCCGTGGGCGTCTACCACTGCGGCGTGGGTGAGGGGTGGACGCTGTCCTCTCCCTCGCGCGTCCCGCCTCCTCCTTCGCGAGCATGACTGCTTCGCAGAAGGAGGCGACCGCTTCCCACTCCGTCTCGCCCCGCAGCATGGCCGCAACCAATGCCGGGCGCGAGAGGTCGTCACCTATCGCCTGCGTGAGGACACGGCGGTGTTCTGTCCAAGCGGGGCAGTCCTGCACCGTGTGCTCCACCGTGTCCTCCGGGCGATCCTCACAGTGATGACACCCGGGCGTTTCCTCCTTCCTCATCAGACACAGGTACCTCCCGAAACTTCCGTGTCAGGTGAGGACCTGCGTCATGCGGTAGGTCAGGACGCCATGTCGCCTATCCAGCCACTCCTCAAAGAGGGGTCTTACCGCCGCGATTGCGGCGTGCCCGAACCTCGGTTGCGACAGTCGTTCCCTCCATTCTGCCCTGAGATCGCGCCGGACCTCTTCCCGCCGCGCCTCGACTTCTCGAGGCAGCGGAGATACACCTCGGCGCTGCGCCTCTACGCGCCACTCATAGACGCGCTGGAGGGCAGTTGCCTCCAGATCCCAGGGCAGCAATCCGGCAAGGAGGTTGGCCGATTCGCCGGCGATCGTGCGGTATCCTCGGATCATCCGGATAGCGATGACCCTCTGACATGCGACCAGCTTTAGTGGTCGCGTCCGAATGCTCAGGGCCCACACTGGGGCCCCGTAGAGTGCCATGGACCGCACGACACAGGCGTATAGCCTTCGGCAGGGGGCGTTTGGCCCGCTGAGATTGGGCAAGAGACGCCTGAGGGCGGCTGCTGCCCGGTTCAGCCTTGGGGCCAAACGCAGGAAGTGCTCCCTGAAGTTCCACCGGCTGTCGAGGACGAGTCCCAGGTACTTCATCGTCCTCCCGACGCCGATGCGAACCCACCCCACCGTTATGTGGGACTCGGACCGTGGCGCGTTCAGACGGCCATGAAAACACATGGCCTCTGTTTTGTGCAGCGCCACGTCGAGTCCCGGATCACTGCCGGATCCTTTCAACGACTGTCGCAACCGCTTACGTTGCCAGGTCGGCCGCCGCCTGGTGCGACTCTCCCTCCGCCAGGACGAGCGTGTCGTCAGCGTAACATACTACGCTGACGCCGTCAGGGAGGTCGCCGCGCAGCACATAGTCGTAACCGATGTTCCACAGGTGCGGCCCCAAGACCGATCCCTGTGGAACACCGCACGACATCTCTCGCCGGTTCCATTCTCCCCGGTGACCGGGGTAGATGACGGCTCTGTCCGTCAAGTAGTCCTCGACTATACGACGGAGGTAGGTCGGCACCCGGTGATACCGGAGTGCCTCCCTGATGCAACTCCAGGGCAGGGTGTTGAAGGCATTGGTGATCTTTCTTTCTTTCTTTCTTTCTTTCCCCGGGATACCGCAGCCCCCGTCGTGAGGGCTCTCACGCGCATGATGGCATCCACCGTCGAGCGCCCCCTGCGGAAGCCAAACTGGCTCTCCGCAAGGTCCGGACCCACCCGATTCAGGTGCCCGACGAGGCGGTCTGCAATGACTCTTTCAAAGAGCTTGCCCACCTCGTCGAGTAACACGATGGGCCGGAATGCGGATGGAGAGTCCGTAGGGCGCCCGGCCTTCTGGATGAGGACCGCCGCACCGCACGCACGTGGGGACAGAACCCCTGTTCTCAATGACCAGGCCCTGCGCCAGGGCCCAGTGCTCGAGCAACCTGCCCCGCGCAATGTCCGTGTACCGGGAACCCCAAGCCACATTCTTGGCGTTGAAGTCCCCGAGGACGAGCACGGGGAGGGAACCGAATGCAACGACGACGTCTCCCAGCTCCGATAGGGAGTCCTGGAACTCGGCGAGAGTTCGGTTCGGGGAGAAATAAACGCCTACCACGGCGATCTCCCCGAACCGTGCTGCGACAATCCCGCGCCCTCTCTCGACGCGATCGAGGGGCGGGGTACCGGCGGCGGCCGACGAAATAAGGGCCACCGAGCCGTCCAGGTCCGCCACCCAGTTATTCCTAGGCAGGACAAAGTACGGCTCGGCGACCACGGCGACGTTGATCAACCACTGCGCCATGCTCTGGAGCAAGAGATCCTGAGCAGCGGCGCAGTGGTTGATGTTCGTCTGGAGGAAGCGCAATGGAGACATTAATCTGAATCCATTGCAGCCTCCTCCAGGGCCCTCTGCGAGGGCGAAGCCACGGCGGCGGCGGCGGCGGCGGCGGGGGCGGCAGCAGCCGTAGCGGGGGCAGCAGTAGCGGGGACAGCGGCGGCAGAGGGCCTACCTCTGCTCCTGGTCTTGGCGGGCGGGCCTTGCCCCCTGCCCGGTGATCGGCCGGCTTACCAGCCGCCGCACATGCGAAGCAGTGCGGCGGGGCACTACACGAGCCGGCCTTGTGACCGGGCTGACCGCAGCGGAAGCAGTTGTTGCTGCGGTCTACCTCCGAGGTGCACTTGCACGCCGTGTGGTTACCTACTTGGCAGCGGAAGCATCTCAGAGGCCAGGGCTCCAGTAGTTTTACCAGCGCCAAAGTCCAGCCAACCAGGAGCTTTCGGCCCTCCTCGATCTTTTTGGCCGCCGGCACGGGGCAGCTACGAGTAACTGTGGTTGATAGCAGCCCCGCGAAGTCAGGGCGTAGGGTGCCTGCCTTGACTTGGTCAGCAGGGCATTCCCCAGCCCTTGCAACGGCGGCCACCACGTCCCCCTCCGTGATTGAGTCGTCCAGGCCCATTATGCGCAGGTCAGCACGCTTTACGGGCCTGGACACTCGGGCCTCCTCCGCGTCTAGGGACGCTCTTAACCGTTCGGCCAGAGCGTCAGCGGTAGGGCCGCTGGCCGCGCCGGGGATCGACAGCAGCCTGGCTCCCGTCGCGGTGACGTGCACCCGGAGGCCCCCGTCGACACCCAGCTCCCGGAGGTCCACCGCCTCCTTTCGCCTTTGCGAACACGTCGCGGTAAACGGATTTAACTAAGATATGTTTTTTATATGGTAGGATGCGTGCTATGGATGTGTGCTATGGATGCGTGCTATGGATGCGTGCTATGGATGCCTGCTATGGGTCGTCTTCCCTACTATCGATACATCAGCTCGAGCTGCGTTTCTTCCTCGCGCAGCTACTTTGCGGCAGCGATCTTCATAGCACTTCTTACTCGCACCGCTACATAGCTTAGCATCAGTGGAAAGGGTCACATAGTTTCGTAGCTCAGCTTTTACATTCTCGCAGCATAGCTGCATAACACATCTCTGGTAGAAAGGCATCCTAGTCCTAAAATAGGACAGGCGTGATCAAATTCTGCAACACATACTCTCCGAAGTGCAACCCCTTAAAAAACCGACAGGCTGGCAATTAACTTAGCGTCAATGATCAAAGCTGTGGAGCATTGAGTCGACTAGAGCATCGTTGCCGATAAGCCTCCTGGCCCGTTAATCAATCGACTCAAGGTCAAAGTAACGTCATCCTAAGAAGGTCAAGATGGTCCGTTATTTTTAAGGTTTCTCTTCAGAATGATAGAACCGGGTGGAACTCGCTTCTTTTTGCGTCACCCCTGGGTCTTTAGCAGCATTAATCCTGACTAGATTGGCGTCACCCCATTCGGAGACTACCTCCAAAGACAAGTTCAAGTGGCCGTTTGAGCGGCCACGGTTCGTTTGCCTGATATTTGTGAATTGGTCAATTATCCAACTGCGGCAAGTACCTACGGAATATTTTAAGGGAAGCCCCGCGATCTCTCTCTGTTTATTTCGAAAGGAATGTGGCAAAGGCTGATGTTGTTTTCTTTCCGGTATACGAGTATGCCTCGTATACCGGAAAGAAAACAACATCAACGCTGTCCCGTTTGTGTTTTGTTTTTATTCGTGGGGCATCACTATTTATCATCATCGTCTTTACCGAAACTGAGTTCTTTCATTTTGTAATAGCGCTCTTAAATGATACTAATCAACTTAATTTAAGGATATATCAAGGAACATATCCGTGATATATCCTTAACTTAAGTTGAATGATTAAAAATATTTACCTAAAGTAGCACTTTTTTTTACAGAAGAGCGCATGTGGCAAAAGGTTCATTTACATTAGCACTTTTTCTGTCATATCCACTACAAAACTTTGTGGCGTGGCAAATATGTTGGCGTCTTGCGGGTCCGAGGTTCAACCACAGCGTGGTCTGGGATATGGTGTTCCGCGCCATTTGCGCCACTCTGCCATGTAAGTTCCAACCGCGCCGGCTGGGCTCGTACTCATACACAATGCCAAAATAGGTTCAGTACTTCCAGAGATCAGGTACCTACTTAAAATATTTTCAAACTAATATCCAACTAAAATTAATGTATAGTTGGAGATACATTTTACAAAGCTAGGTACCTTTTAAAAATCTGAATTGTGTTAACTGTCAACTTCACATCGGCGCGCGGCGGGGCGTGCAGCGGCGCGTTGTTTAGTTAGAGCGTGCACGCTGCTCTCCTGAACGTATGGATTTCTCTCTAGGTCTATTCGTAGCAGCGTTTATAGCGTGTTGCTCAACAACACGCTATAAACGCTGCTACGAATAGGCGTGATCAGTGTTTTGGCGTTTTAACGAGCGTTTACAAGTGATATTATATATTTTGTTCAGTGTGTCAAGATTTATCAGTAAAAGAAGTGGTGTGTTCATAAATAAAATATGAAATGGATATTGGATATTGACGTATCATTAGAAGAAAATTCAAGAAAAACTAAAAGTAAAACTGATCACGCCTATTCGTAGCAGCGTTTATAGCGTGTTGCTCAACAACACGCTATAAACGCTGCTACGAATAGGTGTGATCAGTGTTTTGGCGTTTTAACGAGCGTTTACAAGTGATATTATATATTTTGTTCAGTGTGTCAAGATTTATCAGTAAAAGAAGTGGTGTGTTCATAAATAAAATATGAAAGGGATATTGGATATTGACGTATCATTAGAAGAAAATTCAAGAAAAACTAAAAGTAAAACTGATCACGCCTATTCGTAGCAGCGTTTATAGCGTGTTGCTCAACAACACGCTATAAACGCTGCTACGAATAGGCGTGATCAGTGTTTTGGCGTTTTAACGAGCGTTTACAAGTGTTATTATATATTTTGTTCAGTGTGTCAAGATTTATCAGTAAAAGAAGTGGTGTGTTCATAAATAAAATATGAAATGGATATTGGATATTGACGTATCATTAGAAGAAAATTCAAGAAAAACTAAAAGTAAAACAATTGAACAAAGAGATTCTTTAGGAGAATTTGCAATATTATGAAGCATTACGACAATCCGAATCGTTTTTAGGGTTCCGTACGTCCGAATACAAAAACGGAACCCTTATAGGATCACTCGTGTGTCCGTCTGTCTGTCGCTTACAGTCAATTATCTCCGAATCTACTAGACCGATTGGGTTGAAATTTGGTACACATATCAATACCTGTGACCCAAGAACAGAGGTGTGACGTGAATAGATGAAATCTGTATGTGGGAGGTAATTTTTGGGGGGGAAGGGGAATATGAAAAAAAAAAGTTTTGAAAACTGCATCGTGTGACATATCAAATGAAAGGTCTTGTTGAGACAATCTTAAACGTATTTGTTTTTGTAATTTTAAAATAAATAGTTTCCAAGTTATTCAAGAAAATAGACGAAATTTGACCATTCCCCCCCCCCCCCCCTTATCTCCGAAACTACTGAACCTAAAATTTTGAAAAAAATACAGAAATTAGTTTTCTACTTATAGATTATAGGATAACCTATAAGAAGTCCATATCTGTATATGGGAGGTAAATTTAATCCCCCCTTATCTCCGAAACTACTGAACCTAAAATTTTGAAAAAAATACAGAAATTAGTTTTCTACTAATAGATTATAGGAAAACCTATACGAAGTCCATATCTGTATATGGGAGGTAATTTTTGGGGAGGAAGGGGAAAATAAAAAAAAATATATTTGAAAACTGCATCGTGTGACATATCAAATGAAAGGTCTTGTTGAGACAATCTTAAATATTTTTTTTTGTACTTTTAAAATAAATAGTTTCCAAGTTATTCAAGAAAAAAGACGAAATTTGACCATTCCCCCCCCCCCCCTTATCTCCGAAACTACTGAACCTAAAATTTTGAAAAAAATACAGAAATTAGTTTTCTACTTATAGATTATAGGATAACCTATAAGAAGTCCATATCTGTATATGGGAGGTAAATTTAAAAAAAAATTGAAAACTGCGTCGTGTGACATATCAAATGAAAGATATAGTTGAGACAATCTTAAATGTATTTTTTTGTAATTTTATTTTGCATTCAATTACATTTTTTATAATAATTGTAGGTACCTAACATACACACATCAAAAGTGTCTAGGGATCAACATATATTTTTGCAATAACTTTTCTCCTGATTGATATTAATTAAAATTTTCTTTAAGGATTCATCAAATAAAGTGTTTTCGTTTGTCACAGTAACGATAAACCAAGTCACCTTTGCATTAATAAAGAAATTTGCCATTTTCCTAATAAAGGGATTTTTGACATTTGAACCACTAACACAAAAGTTCGAAAAAAAGACTGAAATAACAGTTTTCTTTAAAATTTTATTGGGTAACTTAAACAATTAATAATCCGTGTTTCTACTGCGAACACTAACAACACAAGAACATCGGTTTGGCATACTCAAAATGAGTTCATCCAAATCACGCTGTGGAATGGCCGCCCATGTTCGTTGCAACAACAAAAAAAGGTCTTCTTGCGACTGGATACCCTCCATATTCGGCAGAGCTCTTCTCTGTAGCATATCCCATGCATGCTCAATCGGATTCAAGTCTGGCGACTGAGCAGGCCAGGGCAGGACATTGATGTTAGCTGCGGCGAGAGTCTGTCTTACAACTCTTGCGGTGTGCGGTCGTGCATTATCATGCATTAACTGAAATAAGGGACCGATTTGCACTTGTAGAGGAACGATGACGTCTGATACAATCGTCTCAGCATAAATTTGAGCGTTGAGGTTGCCTCTGATCCAAATCAACTCAGTTCTTCCGCCGATCCAAATACCCGCCCATACCATGATGGTTCCACCACTATAAGGATGGACTTCCTGGCAGGATTTTAATCGCTGTTGGCGTCCAGGGGTTCTCCAGTGTCGTATACGTCTTGTATCCGGTCTCATACCGAAACGAGACTCATCAGAAAAGCACACGAAACGCCATTGTTCTTCTGCCCAATTTCTGTGTTCAAGAGCCCATTGATATCGAATCCTACGATTGTGCATTGCTATAGGTGGTACCCGTAGCGGTCTTCGGGAATGAAGGTTCACTTCATGCAAGCGGTTTCTGACTGTTTGGTCGCTAATTAAGTTCCCTGAAGAGTGATGAAGCCTCACGGCTAACATCATGGCGGTTATTGTTGGAGCTCTTCGAGTTAAGATTTGAATGTATCGGTCTTGTCTCCGTGTGGTGCAGCGATACCGTCCTCCATGGCGCTCAGCCACGGTACCAGTGCTTCCGTAACGTGTCCAAAGTCGACTGATAACACTCTGACTTGTATTCAGAGCTAAAGCCACAGTACGTTGCCGGGAACCAGCTTCTATCATTCCCACGGCTCTGAGCATTTCTTCCCTGCTTAAATGACGTCGCCACTCCATAATAACGTTGGTTTTAATCAGTAGTAGGGAAACAGTAGCACTAATAATGTCTTCAATGCGTTGTATGTTTTTATAGGGAAAATATTGACAGCTGATTTTCATCTTTTACTCGAATTTGATTCACAGTTCCTGATTCAAATTATGAAATGCACCAAAAAGGATCCATATAAAGGCCAATACCCATTCTAGGCCCACAGTGGACAGCACACTAGAGAAAAAATACTACTTGCATTAATTTTGCCATAAAAATATAGGTATTTGCGTTTTTCCAATCGACCGCCACTACAATCTACAATAATTCGTTTAAAAATTGTAACTCTATTGAAAAACGGAAGTTTTCTGGATTTTAACGCTGGTAAAATATTGCCAGCATCTAATGACATTTAAAATATTTACATTAATCAATCGATTTGAATCGATTAATAAACAAATACAATAACCTCACAGGCATACCCATTTGTTTTTTCTTGTATTGTAATAAAAACTAACTAAAATAAAACATGAAAATACAAACTAATGTGCATTCGGAAAAAAAGCGTTTATAAAATCAAAAATCTGTGATTGTGACTGTGATTAAAAAGTAATCGGTTAGTTTATCGATTTTTATTATTTTTTGTGATAGTGACAACACTGAGTTTAATTATACTGACACCAACTGACACTGACTGACACTTGTGTCATGTTGCGCTCAATGTGGATGTGTTTTGATTTTTCTTCAATTTCTTTTACTGGCTTGTTTTATGGACTAGATTCAGATTTTGGATATCGATGTATAACGTTTTCTACAATTACTGAAGAACATTAAGTGAATTGAGGTTTTAACCGAACCGAAATTCAAAATCATACGTACCTATATTATATAAATATGCATCATACAGCAGTTGGTTGCGACAAGGCAGGTAAATATACATTCATAATTCATAAAATGATTTTGCTATAGCCTACATCATAATTAAATTATTTACCGATAATAATATTATTGTTTCAGGTATCAAGAGATAATCTTGTTTGACGCAACCGCTGGTTATTTAGTAGCAACTGCTAGCCTTGCTCCGCAACAAGATCTGGAAGGATCTGTACGTCAAAGCAGCTGCATTATTTGAGGACGTTGTGTTAGACGGATAAGAAGCCACCTTTTAAGAACAGAAACAGAGAAAGTCTCATAAAAAATGTAATTATTAAATGGATGGATTGATTGATTGTTTTTTATACCCTACTACCTATAATTAGATAAAAGTATATTAGAAACTCCCCCCCCTACTATCATTATCAATAATCAAGTATTAAAAAAAGAAAACTTCTTGTATCTCACAGTCCCACACTTTTGCACATAGAAAATTAACCTCAAAACATTTGCTTTTTTTAAACATTTCTAAAATAGTGGCGTCATGTTGAATATATTTTTCAGATATCCTATATTATTAAGATTCTAAAACACCCCAATTTTAGACTAATATTTGATGTCCGTTTGGGCCTAGGGCACTATGGAGCCTGGGCATTCCCCTTTATAAAATAATAAATTTATTACAAAGCCACATCTCAATTTCAAGAAATCCGCATAAAAATGCTTGATCCCTAGACACTTTTGATGTGTGTATTTGCACGCCTTGAGAAAGGCAGACAGGTCATGACTCACGCTAATTTAAGATCTTGCATGCATGTATTAATTTAATTCTGTATGTACACACATGTTTAAGCAAATAAAATTTCTATTCTATTCTATTCTTTAAAATAAATAGTTTCCAAGTTATTCAAAAAAAAATAGACGAAGTTTGACCATTCCTCCCCCCTTATCTCCGAAACTACTGAACCAAAAATTTTGAAAAAAATACAGGAATTAGTTTTCTACTTATAGATTATAGGATAACCTATAAGAAGTCCATATCTGTATATGGGAGGTAAATTAAAAAAAAAATTGAAAACTGCGTCGTGTGACATATCAAATGAAAGGTATTGTTGAGACAAACTTAAACGTTTTTTTTTTGTAATTTTAAAATAAATGGTTTCCAAGTTATTCAAGAAAATAGACGAAATTGGACCATCCCCCCCCCCCTTATCTCCGAAACTACTGAACCTAAAATTAAAAAAAAATATATATAGAAATTAGTTTTCTACTTATAGATTATAGGAAAACCTAGAAGAAGTCCATGATATTAAAATTACATGGTAAATCACTCAATATTGTGCGTACCAATTTGGGTCAGATTTAAAAAAAACGTGATAGGTAACATCGTACGGAACCCTCTTCACGCGAGTCCAACTCGCACTTGGCCGGTTTTTTTTAACCGTACAATAATGTCTATAAAGTGCTTTGATTATACAGGGCGTCCCACGACAATGCCACATGGAGGGAAAGTACCTTAAATATTGTAGATAGAAAAGGGTGTGAATTTGAAAGAGAACTCACCAGAAAACTCCCGTCCACTGCCTCGCGCTCCTAGGGCTCGGCGGTGTGGCATGGCGCCACTGCGCCGCTGTGCCGTCAGCCAATCGGATTGCTCAGCGAATGGAGCGATGAGAAATCCGGCGGCCAATTCAAATCAAACCACAGTCCTTTTACACATAAAAGTCTAGTAATCATGTTGTGGGGTGAAAACTATATTAGAAAAATCTCCCCGAATGAATGCAAATATGCAAATATTATTATAAATGGAATGGTACGTAACATGCCGCAAGAATTAAATTCTTTTAAGGCGAGCTTAAAAGAATTTAATTCTTTTAACCTTATGTTAAAGAAAAATGCTACGAATGCCTGAAAAACTTAAATACTTAAAATTTAAATGAATGTTAATCTAACTTTAATAAAAGTAAATACTTAACCTAAGATTCGTAACAACATTAACTTAACGTAAATTATTATTCGATGAGCAAAGGACATACTTAACACCCTGCAAAATTTGAATGAGGTTGTTCTTACCGGTTGTACTTATATTTGTAAAATGTATTAAATTTGCAGCGTTTTGCAACATACGGAACATTGTTTATTATCAAAAACCGGCCAAGTGCGAGTTGGACTCGCGTGAAGAGGGTTCCGTACGATGTTACCTATCACGTTTTTTTTAAATCTGACCCAAATTGGTACGCACAATATTGAGTGATTTACCATGTCATTTTAAAATCATGGACTTCTTATAGGCTTTCCTATAATCTATAAGTAGAAAAGTAAATTCTGTATTTTTTAAAAAAAATTATGTTCAGTAGTTTCGGAGATAAGGGGGGGGAATGGTCTATGGCGTCTATTTTCTTGAATAACTTGGAAACTATTTATTTCAAAATTACAAAAACATACATTTGAGATCTTCTCAACAAGACCTTTCATTTGAATTGTCATACGATGCAGTTTTCAATTATTTTTTTTTATTTCCCCTTCCCTCCCAAAAATTACCTCCCATATACAGATATGGACTTCTTATAGGTTTTCCTATAATCTATAAGTAGACAACTAATTTCTGTATTTTTTTCAAAATTTTAGGTTCAGTAGTTTCGGAGATAAGGGGGGGGGGAATGGTCAAATTTCGTCTATTTTCTTGAATAACTTGGAAACTTGTTTTTTGACGCCCTATAATTGTTTTTTTTTTTTTTATTATTATTATTTTAGTTTTAGTTTAGTTATTTTTGTAATATTTTACTTTTAGTTTTAGTTTTTAAATATAGTATGTATTATATTAGAACCTACCTATAGATTATTATTGTGTTTAATAAATCACTTGGAAACTAATTATTTTAAAATTACAAAAAAAAATACATGTAAGATTGTCTCAACAAGACCTTTCATTTGATATGTCACACGATGCAGTTTTCAAATATTTTTTTTTAATTTTCCCCTTCTCACCCAAAAATTACCTCCCATATACAGATATGGACTTCTTATAGGTTTTCCTATAAGAAGTCCATATCTGTATCTGATAATAATAACACGCTGCAAAGGGGTTTGAAGATTTGTGGCATACCTACCGCCGCCATTTTGACTTTTTTTCAAAATCGCGGCCAGCTATGAAACCTTTATAAATCGATAGCTGACATCAATAACAACAAAAAATATTATGACACCAACCCTCGTAAAGTGTCCAGTTTCTGAGATAATAACCGTGAAAGTAGATCACGTGACATTCACAATTCTAAGCTAGTGTATGTGTTCGAATGTATCAAGATGTTAAAAATAATAACTTTTTGAACGTAATATGTATGTTGCATTATATCTGGATGTTATTTAAACATTATACGTCTGACATAATCTACTTTTTGAACTTAATAACTTATTTTTAGACCGTCTACACTTGTTTGAATGTAATATCTTCATATGATTTAACTATCAATACGATAGTTATACGATAAATGTTAAACAATGTAAATGTATGTAATACATGAGACAGGTTTAAACATTCAGTCTAAAATACAACTGACAGTACTCGTTACATTTATATTGTGTGATGGTTCTGTGGTTACTACAATTTCTAATTTTAAGCATTATAAACATTATAAACTGACGTCAACTCGCGAAAATTGTCTTCTATTGGTTGCATAAACCTGTCTCTCTTTCTAATATACTGGCACAAATAGGGATAGAAAAATTAAAAATCCGTTGTAAGAACATTTTATTGTCTATCAAACAATTTTAGGCGTCATGTTTTTATTTTATTGTCATGGCATGTCACCTTTACTTTTTGCAATTTTGGTAGGGATGGTTAGATTTTGCCACATTTTTAAATATCGTATTTTCTTGTTTGTACCTGAAGCCATAACTTAGCCGTTACATTGTATCCTTATCATCAACAATTATGACCACTACAGACTTGGATTGGCTTGTACCGGAAGTGTATTTACTTCGCATGTAAAAAAAGGAGATATTTTGATTTCTTTTAATGAGTCCGCGCTCGAATATTCTCGCAGTCAGAGGTACATACAAAAAGTAAAAAATGCCTAATTGTGCCGTATTGAGTTGTAGAAACAATATACAGAAGTGGGACGACTATGACGAAGTTTGTATACTAAATTACAGTTATATCATCAAAATATCTATGCAAAATATGACACGCTCGTCTAGATACAAATTGAAGAACTTCTTCGCTTCTATCCAGATATATTGGTGTGATGGCCACAGTAAGCACAAACATCATGAGGCATATCATCATCATAACAGCCGTAGAAAGTCCACTACTGGACTAAGGCCTCACCCAAGGATTTTCCATTGGATGGTTATTGCCATACTCGCCACGCTTGGCAGGCGGGTTGGCGAGCACATTTATTTCAGCTTATTAGTCTTCCAACGCTGCTGTCCATTGAAAGAGTTTTAAGCTGAGGGGCTATAGATCTTACATTTTGCCCTATCCGTCGACCGACTTTTACGGTCTGCCCGGGAAGAGAAGCAGCTGGCACATTCTACGTTTTTCTTTTTCTCCCAGACCAGGATTATCAATTACTAAAATATTTTATAAAAAAATATTAAGCCTTTGTTATTCCGAATTAATGTGGTCAACTTTAACACTTTATATCTCAGAAACCGGACACTTTACGAGGGAGAATTACACTTTACTTTACTAAAAATAAGTTATTAAGTTCAAAAAGTAGATTATGTCAGACGTATAATGTTTAAATAACATCCAGATATAATGCAACATACATAATACGTTCAAAAAGTTATTATTTTTAACATCTTGATACATTCGAACACATACCAACTTAGAATTGTGAATGTCACGTGATCAACTTTCACGGTTATTATCTCAGAAACCGGACACTACGAGGGTTGGTGTCATAATATTTTTTGTTGTTATTGATGTCAGCTATCGATTTATAAAGGTTTCATGGCTGGCTGCGATTTTGAAAAAAAATCAAAATGGCGGCAGTAGGTATGCCACGCTCCATAGTAAAATCTTCAAACCCCTTTGATATACGTTACAAAACGGTAAAAAAACTTAATTTTTACAGCGACACTCTGCTGTTACTGATGAAACATGTGTGTTCTACGCTTTAATTATCTGTTAGCATAGAGCATACTCCCTCTATACAATCTCAATACTTTTGAACTTCCTCTTGTCAAAATGTCATCTTGGTGAGAACACGTTTTTTCTCTGCTCTTTTTAATATAATCCTATTTTGTATGTGCCTATTAAGTTTTAAGACCAAATATGTTAGTAATGACTCGCTATTCGTGAACTGCTTGATAATCAAGAAATACAGGAATAGTTACCAGAACATTGTTTTAATCTCACCGCATGCCACCTTGCCTGCCAGTAGATTGCACTGCCACCTCTTGAAACTCATGTTATAATAATAAAACGTACTCCACTGTGCGGTGCGGACAACCACTATATTCAGATAGTCCGTACTAACAGGTTATGGGCCCAGAACCCAGAAAAGTTTTAAGCAGAGGAAGTGATTACGAGGCGAGTGCACGCGGACAAAACATAACCTTTTTTTATTACTACTTGGCTGTGGCGCGGTGGTGATTTTGCGTAGTTGCTAAGTGGTGAGCTTCAAAATGGCTCCGCCTAGTAATCAAGAAGCGAGCAATGGAAATGCTGCTTTGTAAGGTATCTATAGCTTGTCATCGTCTATAGAAAAATTAGGAGTATCTAACTATTTGAATTGGAAATTTGCAATCAGAATGCTGCTTACCATGGATGGCATGTGGAATGCAATCGAAGGTACTGAGACTGATCTGATGAAGGATCAGCGTGCTTTGGCGCGTATAGCTTTGAGCATCAAGCCGGCACTTTATCAATATATCAGGAATGCTACTACAGCAAAAAGTGCATGGAAAAATTTAGCTGATATATTTGAAAATAAGGGCTTGTTACGGCGTGTGCTACTTTTGAGACAGCTGCATAGAATTGAATATACTCAGTATTCAAATATGTCTGAATACATACAGGGTGTCATGACCCTTGTGCAGCAGCTCTCGGATATTGGCCGTAAGACTGATGATGCTGAAGTCGCAGAGATTTTATTGAGCGGTCTTCCTCAAGAATTCGAATACTTGGTTTCTAATCTTGAAACAGTATGTTTAACCAATAATCTCACCAGCGAGATTGTACGAACTCGACTTTTACAAGAAGAGCTGCGTAGAAGTGATGGTGCATCGAACAATAACAACAAAGCTTTAATCTCGAAGAACTCTTCCAGGAAGAAGACTATAGTCTGTCATTACTGCAATAAGCCTGGACATATTAAGGCCAAATGCTACAAGATGAAGAATGACAAGAAGAATGAGTCTACAAGCTTCGCTTCAGCTTTGTTTGTTCATCAAAGTAGTGCATGGTTCATCGACTCCGGTTGTACATCTCATATGACAAACTGTAAAGACAATATGGTGAATTATAAAGACTTTAATTGTAATCAAAAGCACACTACAGTTGCTGTAGCAAATAATGAACAATTAAGATGTAGTGGTGTAGGAGATTTAATGGTTAACTTTGGAAATGAGGTAAGACAACTTAAAAATGTTTTGTATGTGCCACAAATAGCCACTAATTTAATGTCAGTAAGTAAATTCATAGAAAGTGGGCTTACTGTTGTATTTGATGGTAGTGGGTGCAGCATTTATGATGGTAAAGTCTCTGGCAACCGTATAGCTCTTGTGGGATGTGAGAATGGAATTTATAAACTTAATTGTAACATTGTAAAGCCTTTGCACAATAAGGTGTATTCTTCCAAACTTTTGTGTAGTGTGCAAAAGACAGAGAGTACCGCAGTAGCTGTGTCAACTGAGCTATGGCATCGCAGGTTGGGACATTTAGGTCTGAGAAGTATGAGTACTCTGAAAGGTCATGTGTCTGGAGTAATGTTTCAGGATAATTCCCAGGACAGTCTAAAGGAATGCATACCCTGCCTTGAAGGGAAGCTGTCAACACAGCCGTTTCCCAAAGGAGAGGGCAAGCGTGCCGAGCGACGAGTGGAGTTGGTACATTCGGACGTCTGCGGACCAATGCGTGACTACAGCTGGGGGGGTGCAAAGTATTTGGTTACATTTACAGATGATCACACAAGAAAAACGTTTGGATACCTAATGAAGTATAAATCCGAGGTAATGTCCAAGTTTATTATTTTTAAGGCTATGGTTGAGAGGCAAACTGGATTGAAGATTAAATGCTTACGTTCTGACAATGGTGGCGAGTATGTCAATCATAGGTTTTCTGGATTCTTATGTAAAGAAGGTATTATACATCAGACTACAGTTCCTTACTCGGCCCAACAGAATGGTGTTTCAGAGCGTCTTAACCGGACACTCATTGAAAAAGCGCGTTGCATGCTGCAGGAATCAGGTCTTAGTAAGCCTTATTGGGGAGAGGCGGTAAATACTGCCATTTATTTGTAAAATCGGTCCCCTACTACGGCTTTGTCTGGACAGATTCCTGAGCGCCTGTGGTCGGGATCTAGGGTTGATCTGAGCCACTTGAGGGTTTTTGGTTGCATCGCTTATTCTTTGGAGCCTAAGCATAAGCATGGTAAGCTTGATGCTAAGAGTAAAAGTATATATTTGTGGGGTATAGTGAGACCTGTAAAGGGTATAGACTATCAGATCCAATGAATCCTAGAAAAATTGTGTTTTCAAGGAATGTTGTATTTTTAGAAGATAGGTTTTGTAATGGGAATGTAAATGAAAAGGATAATGATGACATTAATTATAATGAAATTATTTTACAGAATAATTGTTTTGACAAGAGCAATGAATTGGTTATGAATAATGATAATTTAAATAATTGTAATGAAATTAATTCTAGTCAATTAAATAATATTTTAAATAATTCAATTGAAATTAATTCTAGTCACATTTTAAATGAATGTAGCAATGAGGATAAGACTAGTGACACAACCAATTCGTTGGAATTAAATGATGGTTCTCAAATTTCAGGTGCCACAGACGAGGAGCATTACTGCACAGGCAGTGAGGATGAGTCCCGCTGTGCAGACTCATCGTCAGCGAGCCACGAGTCTGTGACTTCGTCATCGCCGGACGCGTCTGTTCGAGGGGAAGGAGAGACAAGTACAGAGGTTCCCCGGGCTGAGGCTAATACCCGCCCTGTACGAAGTACTCGTTCAATTCCGCCATTGAGGTATCGTGATTATGACATTTCCATGTATGTCGGCAATATTGAGGAACCATCTAGTTATGAAGAGGCTATCTCTTGTTCAGAAGCCACTGAGTGGCGTGCAGCGATGCAGAGTGAATATGACTCGTTAATTGCGAATGAAGTATGGAAGATCGTGAGTCGCCCTATAGGGAAAAATGTTATTAAGTCCAAATGGGTATTTAAGCGTAAACACGATGCTTCTGGAAACTTCACAAAGTATAAAGCGCGATTGGTTGCCAGGGGGCTTACTCAGAAACATGGGGTTGATTATAATGAGACTTTTTCCCCAGTGGTTAGGCACTCTACTATGCGAATTTTGTTTTCATTGGCAAATGATTTAAATCTCAGTATAGATCACATTGATGTAGCTTGTGCTTTCTTAAATGGTAACCTAAACGAAACAATATTTATGGAACAACCTGTTGGTTTTGATAATGGAGATAACTCCAAGGTTTGTTTATTAAATAAGAGTATCTATGGCTTAAAACAAGCTAGTAAAATGTGGAACAGTAAAGTTCATGATTTGTTAAATGTGAACCATGTGTTTATGTAAAGAGAGAGAAGAATGATTTAACCATAATTGCTCTTTATGTTGATGATTTCTATATATTTTATACTGAGAAGAGTGTTATTCAAAAAGATTTAGTAAATCTATTAGAAAAGGAATTTAATGTAAAGAACCTTGGCCCATTAAAAAGCTGCCTTGGTATAAATGTAACAAGAGATAGGACAAAAGGTATTTTAAAGCTGGACCAGACAGATTATATTAAGAAGTTATTATTGCGGTTTGCTAAGGGTAATTGTAAGACTGTATCTACACCTATGCCATTGAATTGTAAATTACTGAAAGCTGAAAATGTAAGCGAGGGCAATGATAATTTCAGGCAATTGTTAGGCTCATTAATGTATTTAGCTGTATGCACTAGGCCTGATATCGCTTATGTATGTAGCCAGTTGAGTCAATTTAATAACTGTCACGATAACAGTCATTGGCAAGCTGCTAAACGTGTTTTACGTTATTTGGCGGGGACAATTAATTATATTGAGTTTGGCTGCTTATACTGATGCAGACTGGGCTAATGATATAACGGATCGTAAGTCTTATACTGGGTACGTAGTCAAGCTAGGTAATAATACAATAAATTGGGAGTCACGGAAGCAACGCTGTGTTACTTTATCTACTACGGAGGCTGAATATATTTCAATTTCTGATGTTTGTAAAGACATATGTTTTATTAAGAGTCTGTTGTCAGAGATATTCTGTTTAAATGTAGAGTCAATTGTTTATAATGACAGTCAAAGTGCAATTAAGTTGTTGGAATGTAAAGAGTACTGTCATAAACGAACAAAGCACATAGATCTCAGATATCATTATGTAAAAGACCTCATAAATAACAATATTGTAAATGTAAATTATTTACAGACTGAGAAGATGATAGCAGATGTGCTTATCAAACCGCTTAGCTCTAAGAAACATGTAGATTTTATTAAGGACATGAATTTATGTGTTGTGTAGCATGTCTGTGTGTTTTTTTTTTTTAATTGGGCATGTAATTATTGACTCTATATAAATAATAATGTAAAGCGTAAGGGGAAGTGATGAAACATGTGTGTTCTACGCTTTAATTATCTGTTAGCATAGAGCATACTCCCTCTATACAATCTCAATACTTTTGAACTTCCTCTTGTCAAAATGTCATCTTGGTGAGAACACGTTTTTTCTCTGCTCTTTTTAATATAATCCTATTTTGTATGTGCCTATTAAGTTTTAAGACCAAATATGTTAGTAATGACTCGCTATTCGTGAACTGCTTGATAATCAAGAAATACAGGAATAGTTACCAGAACATTGTTTTAATCTCACCGCATGCCACCTTGCCTGCCAGTAGATTGCACTGCCACCTCTTGAAACTCATGTTATAATAATAAAACGTACTCCACTGTGCGGTGCGGACAACCACTATATTCAGATAGTCCGTACTAACAGTTACAAGTTGCGTAAGTTCGTCCAGTAATAATAATTATGATGTTTGCAGTCTGCATGGCGGTGTGTGCGCCGAACCTGGGCGCCTTCATGGGTCTTCTGGGCGCGCTGTGCCTCTCCCTGGTGGCCATCCTGTTCCCGGCCATCCTGGACATCTGCGTCTACTATCCCGACCAATACGGACCAGGCCACATAAAGTTAATTACGGACATCTTAATCATTGTCTTCGGTTTCTTCTGCTGTTGCTCCGGTGTTTATACTAGCTTACTAGAAATGTACGAATCATATTTTGACTAAGATAACAATTAGTAATAACTTGAATGCATTTGTGTTCTAAATGAAGCGAATTAGAATAAGGCAATTTGAAATCATTTTATTTGTTACACCTGGGGGCGTACTACAACCATTTTTAATTCCGGGCAGTTCAGTTTACGGCCTTTAATTGGCTTGTCCTATGTATTTCGTATTATGACGTACGTAATTCTGAAAGGAATCATCTTGGATTATTTGTCTCTGGATGATTACGACGGGCTAGCGAATTCGTTCAAAAATCGTCGATACCGATGATTACTGGCTTTATAGTTGTGTGTGAAAAAAAAAACTTTTTCATTGTTTTGAACAAGGTTCAAAATTGTATGGACACCGTCCCCACCCTTGTAGCACCTTATAACCTATATTAATCGAAGGGCTATAACCATCTTATCATTTTATTGTACTACGGCGAAACTGAAATGTGCATCCGAAAAAAGTTATATCGACATGAAGGAACCGGAATCAGTCCCAACGTTCTTACCGATGACGATAGTTTTCTTCTTTAATTATTACTGTGGGATGATTTTGTTCGTTCGTGGCTAATTGAGGAGCTCGTGGCTAAATAACTACAGCCGCACAGGCTGATCATTCGGGTTAAGCCGCGCTTGTAAAGGTTGGTTTGTGGATGGGTGACCATCTATCGTAGCGAGTTACCTCCGTGTCTGGGAAAGCACGTAAAGCCGCCGGCCATCATTTGTAGATCTTTGACAGTCGTTACTGTTAGTCAGACCACCAGTCTTACCATGGGGTATCGTATTACCCAGTTACGTGGATGTGGAGGTCCGATAGGCAGTCGCTCTATGTAAAATACTGATATCCGGCTGCATCTAGTTCGACTGGAAGCCGACCCCAATATAGTTGGGAAAAGGCTAGGAAGGTGGTGGATGATTTTGTTCGGAGTTTTCAAACAACTCTTTGGAACTAAATGGTGACTTCCGCACGGGAACAACTCACGGAGCAGGAAAAAGTTCAATGAAGAATTCTATTGAATATCGTTATGAATTACAAAGATTAGAAATACATTTTGATTTGAAAACTCCTAAAAAACCAATGGTAACCATAGGTTTTTTAGGAATTCTTCATTCTAATCTATCTATTTTTTATATTATTCATTATATAGATAGATTAGAATGAAGAATTTATATAAAAGAACAGGGTATGGTTTTAAGACTCGACTACAGCCAAAACCGCTAAACGCAGAAACTTGAATTTTGGACAGCAGTTGCCGTCTACGATGCCGTGGGCGTCTTTCGCGGCGTCTGGGTTGTGAGGTTGAGCTGTCCTATCCCTCACGGCACCTGCCTCCTCGTTCGCTAGCACGCCTATCGCCGTCGTGAGGACACGGTGGTGCTCTGCCCAAGCGAAGTAGACCAGAACCGTATGCTCCACCGTGTCCTCGTGGCGATCCTCGCAGTCACGACACCCAGGCGTTTGTTCCTTCCCTATCAGACACAGCAACCTCCCGAAACTTCCGTGTCCGGTGAGGACCCGCGTCAAGCGGAAGGTGAAGACGCCGCCCGTAGCGCCTCTCCAGCCACTCCTCAAAGAGGGATCTTACTGCCGCGATTGCGGCGTGCACGGAGTGATGAGGGTATGCCTGGGGCGGCGAATTGTACTAATACGCGATGGGTCGTGTCGGGCGGCCGATGATGGAAAGGGGAAAGGCGTTTTAAGAACTGAAGAATTGTGGGGATTTTCCCCGTGACTTTCCTGAGGAACCGGTTTTCGACAGTTGGTGCCTGCGCGCATGTCGTCAGTAGTAGTCGTGTGGTACTGGAAGGCATATAGAGAATTTCGTCGGGCCAGCCAGTGCCTGGGACAATATTGCAATAGACACTGAAAACACCGAATAATGTATTTGGTGTGATAAAAAGTAAACGGTTTTATTTATTATGAGAATTAGAAAGATATTTTTATTTGAAAAATCCTAAAAAACCGATGGTTACTTCATAACGATATTCAATAGAATTTTCTTCATTGAACTTTTTTCTGCTCCGTGAGTTGTTCCCGTGCGGAAGTCACCATTTAGTTCCAAAGAGTTGTTTGAAAACTCCGAACAAAATCATCCACCACCTTCCTAGCCTTTTCCCAACTATATTGGGGTCGGCTTCCAGTCGAACTAGATGCAGCCGGATATCAGTATTTTACATAGAGCGACTGCCTATCGGACCTCCACTCCCAGTAACTGGGTAATACGATACCCCATGGTAAGACTGGTGGTCAGACTGGTGGTCTGACTAACAGTAACGACTGTCAAAGATCTACAAATGATGGCCGATCAACGGCTTTACGTGCTTTCGAGACAGGGAGGTAACTCGCTACGATAGATGGTCACCCATCCACAAACCAACCTCGGCAAGCGCGGCTTAACCCGAATTATCAGCCTGTGCGGCTGTAGTTATTTAGCCACGAGCTCCTCAATTAGCCACGAACGAACAAAATCATCCCATCAAATTAAAGAAGAAAACCATCGTCATCGGTAAGAATATTGGGACTGATTCCGGTTCCTTCATGTCGATATAACTTTTTTCGGATGCACATTTCAGTTTCGCCGTAGTACAATAAAATGATAAGATGGTTATGGCCCTTCGATTAGCATAGGTTTTAAGATGCTACAAGGGTGGGGACGTTTTGGGCATTGTTCTTTATAGTCCAGTCATTTAAGCTTAAATTGGGTAAGAATCTTGGAATTCGAGATACCCAGCTGTAAGTCTGTAAATACCTTGTATATTGAGTTGTCTCAAAACCTTCATAATGAAATGAATTTTAAAAGTTGCGTACACCCTACGGTGTACGCAACTTTTAAATTTCAAGGTCACAAAAATCGGGTTTTTGCGCTTTTTTAGGGTTCCGTAGCCAAATGGCAAAAACGGAACCCTTATAGATTCATCATGTCTGTCCGACTGTCCGTCCGTATGTCACAGCCACTTTTTGTCGAAAGTATAAAAGCTATCCTGTTGAAACTTGGTAGGTAGATGTATTATGTGAACCGCATTAGGATTTTCACACAAAAATAAAAACAAAACAAATTTTGGGGGTGCCCCCCATACTTAGAATTGAAACTCAAAAAATTCTTTTTCACCAAACCCATACGTGTGGGGTATCTATGGATACCCCACACGTACCGCATGACGCTGGTCCTCACCGGACACGGAAGTTTCGGGAGGTACCTGTGTCAGATAGGGAGGGAAGAAACGCCTGGGTGTCACCACTGCGAAGATCGCCCGGAGGACACGGTGGAGCATACGGTGCAGGACTGCCCCGCTTGGGCAGAGCATCGCCGTGTCCTCACGGCAGCGATAGGCGGAAACCTCTCGCGCCCGGCATTGGTCGAGGCCATGCTGCGGGGCGAGACGGAGTGGGAAGCGGTCGCCTCCTTCTGCGAAGCAGTTATGCCCGCGAAGGAGGAGGCGGGCCGCGAGAGAGAGAGGGCGGCGTCCTCCCTCCGCCACAGCAGCAGTGGTAGACGCCGGCTACCGTAGGTGCGGGCATGCGGACGGCAAGTAATGGGCAACTCGCCGCCCGACCATGAACCATGCCCTGGTCGACGGCGCGTTGTGTTCCACGCGCGCCTTAAAGAGCGTCAGCTAGATGACGGGGCCCCCCTCTTGAGGGCCAAAGCCTGCCGGGGTCGCGGGACTTATACCTACCATTACCGTGACCCTGGAACGTAAAGGGCTAATGAAGGACACCGTGGATTTTAGTCAGTACAAGTCTGACAGTCCCTCCCGCCCTGCCCTGGGTGGGAGGACTCATTTGATGATTTTACCACGTAAAAAAAAAAGGTACATAGGGCAGTCTTTGATGTATCAACAGACATGGTACCACAATTTCAAGAGCACTAACATGGTAAGAACTAGGTAGGTACAATGTATGTATTTCGGTTTGAATAAACGTCCTAGGTTTTATCATTCCTTCCCTTGTTGAAACATTTCTAGCTTCAATCTTACGTGCCTCTTTGATTTTGGAGCCTCTTGCTTTAAAATGAGAACATTGTTGGTATAGCTCCGTTTTCAATTTCTTCCGCTCATGACTTAGTCCATTGTTTTCTTACTTTCTCTGCGGCAGGAAAACGGTGTGCTCCTTTATTATTGCACTAAAACCGGCCAAGTGCGAGTTGGACTCGCCCATGAAGGGTTCCGTAGCAGCAAGCATAGATTAGAGATATAATTATATTGAGATTAGTAAGTAATATACACAAACAATAAAAATAACTTTGTTTTTCATAGTATTTGTATGAATGGCAAAGTTATATTTGCGGTTTTTGAAAATGTACTATATCTCAAAACCTGCTAACTGTATCTCATCCAAACCAATTTTCGTTGGTAGTTTTGGTTGAGGTCTACATTATACAGGGTGTCCAGTAATGAATGGATAGTAGAACTAAAGGCGATTCAGAAAAAAATACAAAAAAAAAATCAATACCGAGTATTTCCTAAGATATGTCACTTTTAAGAATATTGAAAATTTTTGGTACCCTACTTTACATTCTTGCACACCACGGCCACAAATTTATGAATTTCATCATTTTTTTATTGACAAAATAATCTAAATTAACTGAGCTAATAGACGAGCAGTAAATAGTAACACAGCTACTTAACAGCTTTTTAAAAAATGAACTCGAATAAGTACTTTAGTGAAAAAATTGAGAAAAATTTTCATTGAGACAAAGTTTAAGCAACCATAGCATGAAAAAAACGTATGGCAACACAGGTGACCAATAAATTTAAAATAATATGCACTTAATGCAAATTTAAAAAAGGTATTACTTATCATTGTACCTAATGTAAATAATGAATTATTGCTAATTGAGTTTGAAAGGAGAGAAAATTACTGCTGAGAAAAGTTTGAAATATTCAGGTAGTCCAGGTAAACCCCACACATTTTAAGAATTTCACCGAAGAAAAAAAAAGTCTCATCTTCTAGACGCTTCGAATGACACCTATTTCAAATCTGTTGGATACCTTCACCCACCTTCACTCAGGTTAGGTTAGGTAAGCCAATTTCTCTCCTTTCAAACACAAATAGCAATTACTCAATATTTTCAATAGGTACAGTGATGAATAATACCATTTTGAAATCTGCATTAAGTGCATATCATTTAAAAATTATTGGTCACTTGGGTTGCCATACGTTTTTTTCGTCATTGTACCTATTGAAGATAATGAATAATTGCTATTTGTGTTTGAAAGGAGAGAAATTTGCTAATCAACCTAGGTGAAGGTATCCAACATATTTGAAATAGGTGTCATTCGAAGCGTCTAGAAGATGAGACTTTTTTTTACTTCGGTGAAATTCTTAAAATGTGTGGGGTTTACCTGGAATACCTGAATATTTCAAACTTTTCTCAGCAGCAATTTTCTCTCCTTTCAAACACAATTAGCAATAATTCATTATTTACATTAGGTACAATGATAAGTAATACCATTTCAAAATCTGTATTAAGTACACATTATTTTAAAATTATTGGTCACGTGTATTGCCATACGTTTTTTTCATGCTATGGTTGCTTAAACTTTGTCATAACGACATTTTTTCTCATTTTTTTCACTAAAGCACTAATTCGAGTTAATTTTTTGAAAAGCCGTGTATTAACAGTGTTACTATTTACTGCTAATCTATCAGCTCAGTTAATGTAGATTATTTTAACAGTAAAAAAATGATGGAATTCATCAATTTGTGGTCGTGGTGTGCAAGAATGTAAAGTAGGGTACCAAAAATTATCAATATTTTTAAAGTGACATATCTTAGGAAATACTAGGTATTGATTTTTTTTCGTATTTTTTTCTGAATCGCCTTTAGTTCTACTATGACACATTCCAAGGTTATCCATTCATTACTGGACACCCTGTATATTTTTTTTAGTTTTATCATTCTTTTATTTTAGAAGTTACGGGGGGGGGGGGACACACTTTTTACCACTTTGGAAGTGTCTCTCGCGCAAACTGTTCAGTTTAGAAAAAAATGATGTTAGTAACCTCAATATCATTTTTAAAGACCTATTTTGGTGGTTTGGTGAAAAATTTTTTTTTGAGTTTCAATTCTAAGTATGGGGGCACCCCCAAAATTTGTTTTGTTTTGATTTTTGTGTGAAAATCCTAATGCGGTTCACATAATACATCTTTCTACCAAGTTTCAACAGGATAGCTCTTATACTTTCGACAAAAAGTGGCTGTGACATATACGGACAGACAGACAGACAGACATGACGAATCTATAAGGGTTCCGTTTTTGCCATTTGGCTACGGAACCCTAAAAAAGTACTACTACATACTGGCGTGATAAAAAAAATATAAAACGATATTCTTGTTTACTTGTTTGGTAATCAAAACCGCCACAGACTAAAAAAATATCGCAATATGATCTTTCAGAAACAAGCCCCTTTGCGAGAGTTGAATATTTAGTATTAAAATTTTTTGCATAAAATGACAGTAAATGTTGCTCAATTTGATTATAAATATTTAAATTGTTATCAAAATACAGTTTAACTCAAATATCTCCTAATAGTCCAGTAATTATAGTAAGTTCACCTCGGAATTCGAGATAACCAGCTGTAAGTCTGTAAATACTTGTATATTGACACCCTAAAAGTTGTCTCAAAACCTACATATGGTAGGGTGTACGCAACTATTAAATTTCAAGGTCAAAGGTCACAAAAATCGCTTTTTTGCGCTCTTTTTGTAAATAGGTTCTCATTTCCTATGGGTTTCCTATGGCCCGTCCCTGCTTTGCACGGGTAAGTATATTAAGAACCGCTCGTCCGATTTTGTGCAAACTTCACATAAAGCATCTACTAAATAGTTCTTTCTAACAAAGCCTAAAGATTTGGTTTGGATAGGTGAGCCCGTTCTTGAGTTTACCAGTGCGGGACAGCGCAGGTAGGAGCTAACACGCTGCTACGACCTGCAGTACCGACGACGCAGCTGTACGTGTCCCGTTTGTACCACGCTACGAAGACTGAGGACATTGTGGAGTACATACGAATGAAGACCAACTGGACCTTGAGGGTGGAGAAGTTGGAGGCGCGCCATAACACTAATTTCAAGTCGTTCGTGGTGCGCGTTCCAACCCAGTATTTGGCGATCTGCCTCAAGGAAGATTTTTGGCCGAAAGGTGTGTGTCGAGGCCGGCTACGCGACACCTCGCAGCGTAACACGACGCCGTCACTTCGTGTGCAATACTCGTAGTTTTTAAGTTTATTATTTTATAAAATATGTATTAGTTAGTTATTATTTGTTATACTTATATATGTGTTGTGTTTTTATGGACCTTAGAAGCCTGAAATAAAGGATAAAATAAAATAAATAAAATAACATTATGACAACGAAAAGTGGCATTGATTTTTTATAGGTATATTAGAAGATCTGTAGAGAGGTCAATTCTGTACATGAAATATATTTCCAAAATAACTATCAGGGGGTGATTAGGGATCTATACGGATGCCAAAAATACAATCAGTAAAATTTTTGTCTGTCTGTATAACCGTTATAGAAACAAAAACTACTCGACGGATTTTAACGAAACTTGGTACAATTATTTTTCATACTCCTGTGCTGGTTATAGTATACTTTTCATCACGCTACAATCAATGAGAGCAGAGCAGTGAAGGGAAATGTTGGGAAAACGGGAGAAGTTACTCCATTTTTTAAGCTCCCGTCGCGTGTTCCACCTTAATGGTTAAAGCTACACAGAAATCATTTATGACGGAATAATTTATCTGGGAAACTTGAACACCTGGTGCAGAACCGCAACAGACCAGCTAAACTATAAGAGATACAAAAATGATGCGATAGCAAAAATTGTTCCACGTGAAGAGCATTTTCTGCTGAGAGAATAAATTTGAAGAACTGGAACACCTGATGTGGAACTCCAAGAGCCCAGGTACACTATAACATATATAGGAATGACGTCTTAGCAAAGTTGTTCAGCCTGATGAGCACTCTCTGTTGACGTATAAAAATTAAAGATCTGGAACACCTGATGTGCAACACCGAGAGCCCAGCTACACTACTAACAATACCGGAATGACGTCTTAGCAAGAGTTGTTCAGCCTGATGAGCATTATCTATTGATTTATAAAAATTCAAGATCTGGAACACCTGAAGTGGAAATCAAAGCTATCACTAATTTCTCTGTATAATCCACACTAATGTTATAAATGCGAAAGTAACTCTGTCTGTCTGTCTCGTTTTTCTGAACCGATTTAAATGAAACTTGGTACACAGTTTAGACCCTGAGAAACACATAGGCTACTTTTTATTGCAGGGTACTTTTTATTTAAGGGGTTGAAAGGGGAGGATGAAAGGTTGTATGGAAGTATTGCCATTTTTAATGCTAGAATGATGAAACTATTCCATATATACACCGTGTTCCGGACGATATACATAAACTTCGACCAGATGTTCAAACCACGGAAGTAAGCATTTTTCATTATGGACACATTAATAAATTCTTATTTTTTATTTTTTGTTAATTTTCATACAAACTAAATACCTAGACGTAAATAACCCGATATGCATGCCTCTTTATCCGAATTGGCAACGTCATTCATAACATTTGGCGGGCTGAAACAAATGAAATGCAAATAGTATTTGATAGATTTCAAATTAAGATACTTTCTCACTACATAGCTCAATTAAATTTCATTAAATGAAATTACAAATATCTTTGTAACGAAGCCTTTTTAAGTACTACTTCCTTTGTTGGATTTGATTTGTAAAAGCCATAGAAGTATTTGCTAAAGTTTATGGATAACGTGAAGAACACGGTGTATATAGCTATGACGTCTTAGCAAGAGTTGGTCAACCTGATGAGCACTCTCTGTTGACTCTCCAAATTGCATGCAAAGTCTCAGTCCGATCGGTTTAAAATTGACAAAGTTTCATGCAACCTTTCTTCCCCTTTTTTATCCCTTGGGGGTAGAATTGATCAAAATCCTTTCTTAGTGGATGCCTACGTCGTAACATCTACGTGTATGCCAAATTTCAGCCCGACCCGTCCAAAATCTAAGAAGATTTATACAAACTTTCATCCCCTATTTTATCCCCTTAGGGGTGGAATTAATCAAAATCCTTTCTTAGGGGATGCCTACGTCATAGTAGCTTTATGCATGCAAAGTCTCAGCCCGATCGGTTAAAAAATTGACAAAGTTTCATACAACCTTTCATCCCCTATTTTATCCCTTGGGGGTAGAATTGATCAAAATCCTATCTTAGCCGATGCCTACGTCGTAACATCTACCTGTATGCCAAATTTCAGCCCGATCCGTCCAAAATCTAAGAAGATTTATACAATCTTTCATCCCCTATTTTATCCCCTTAGGGGTGGAATTTATCAAAATCCTTTCTTAGGGGTTGCCTACGTCATAGTAGCTTTGTGCATGCAAAGTCTCAGTCCGATCGGTTTAAAATTGACAAAGTTTCATGCAAACTTTCATCCCCTATTTTATCCCTTGGGGGTAGAATTGATCAAAATCCTATCTTAGCGGATGCCTACGTCGTAACATCTACCTGTATGCCAAATTTCAGCCCGACCCGTCCAAAATCTAAGAAGATTTATACAAACTTTCATCCCCTATTTTATACCCTTTGGGGTAGAGTTTATCAAAATCCTTTCTTAGGGGATGCCTACGTCATAGTAGCTTTATGCATGCAAAGTCTCAGCCCGATCGGTTAAAAAATTGACAAAGTTTCATACAACCTTTCATCCCCTATTTTATCCCTTGGGGGTAGAATTGATCAAAATCCTATCTTAGCGGATGCCTACGTCGTAACATCTACCTTGTAACGTTGTGAATTATCAACGTTTTCCTTTTGACCTATAATCAATTCTTTTATCAACGTATAACCACTTGGTATTTATCTACTAACAACTCCACGTCTAAAATTTTAACAGAAAATATATATTTAAGTAAATAAACTTAATTAAAAATGTGTAGTGTTCGCCCCGGTTTTATTAGGGTAAGTGCCAAAAGCAAACCAAACAATTATTATAACCGCTAGCTGCTCATGTATTGTTTTTTTTATATTGAGTAGGTACCTTCGGACTCAATTATTGTGTGTTCTTATTTTTTCTTTGCCCGTTGGTTTTACTTTTTTTTAAGCCTCGAGTATTTCATACGCTCGTAGGCCTTTCTATGATTTTATGTGTTAGTGCTTCACGCTAATGTAACTATTGTTCCTGCCATGTAAACTCCGATCTGATGACGACCAATAATCACAAACACCCTTAGTGCCGTACGTCCTAGCTTTCGCTTATGTTGTGAGGTCATCATCAGAAAGGATTAGCAGAGGACTTTTATTTACCGCTGGACGTTGATTCCAGGGAACAAGGCTGGGACTGGATTTCCCATTTTCGACGTTCGTTGAGTTCAGCTGACTCACCCTACAGAACGTTCGAGACCTGCGCTCACTGCACCAAGCGGCACACACACCAGACCTGCCGGCGCATCCACCACATCGTCCCTGCGGTCACTCTCACCTCAGGGACACCTCCACGGCGTCGCGTCGCTCCACTTACGCGATAGCCAGGGCAGTACTAGTGCGCCTACTTCACGGAACAATAAAGAATTACCAAGTGACGGCTGTGAACCACGACCTAAATAAAATTTCTTGATAAAGTTGGTGAGTTTTTTTTTTTAATCTCACCCTCATACGTTACAACCTGTATGCCAAATTTCAGCCCGATCCGTCCAAAATCTAAGAAGATTTATACAATCTTTCATCCCCTATTATCCCCGTGGGGGTAGAATTGATAAAATCCTTTCTTAGCGGATGCCTACGTCATAACATCTAACTGCGTGCCAAATTTCAGCCCAATCCGTCCAAAATCTAAGAAGATTTATAAAAAAAATTCATCCCCTATTTTATCCCCTTAGGGGTGGAATTTATCAAAATCCTTTCTTAGGGGTTGCCTACGTCATAGTAGCTTTGTGCATGCAAAGTCTCAGTCCGATCGGTTTAAAATTGACAAAGTTTCATGCAAACTTTCATCCCCTATTTTATCCCCTTGGGGATAGAATTGATCAAAATCCTTTCTTAACGGATGCCTACGTCATAACATCTACCTGCATGCCAAATTTCAGCCCGATCCGTCCAGTGGTTTGGGCTGTGCGTTGATAGATCACTATATCAGTCACCTTTGAGTTTTAAATAATCAGATAAAGATTATGTTATGTTATTGTTAGATCCCTGTTATGTTGTGAAGTCAGTCCCAAGAGTTCCTCAACAGTAAACAACAGCTATATCGTATTTGGGCTCATTTCACTCCGCTTGATAAGAACTTTAGACCCAGCTGAGGTATCATTGCCATCGAGGGTCTGAGGATGGTGACGGAAAGCAGGGACAAGAGGTCTTCAACAGTTAACAGCACCTATATCGTGTTTGGGCTCATTTCACTAGTATTGATGAAAACTTTAGACCTAGCTGGGGTATAATTGTAATCGAGGGTCTGAGGATGGTGACAGAAGGCAATAGAAAGAAGAAAGAAAGAAAATTGAGTTTATTGGCACAAACTTAAAACTAAACGATACAAATAAAGTTATAAAAAGAGAGAGAGTAGGTAGTTAAAATAGAGGAAAATAAAAAACTTAACAATTTAATGCCGAATGGCCTCAGCTCAGCATATGCAAGATGGCAACACAAAGTTTGCCACCTGACGCTGATTTTCAGCTGCAGCCCACGAGTGCCATACGCTCGAAATCAAATACGTAAATTAAATATAGGTACTGAGTCAGTGTGTAATCAAGATGTACTAATATTAAGTATAATAAAATATGTGTATAAAAACAAATACAAAATGAAAAAAAAAAAGATTCAGTGCAACAAAAACAATTCAAGGAAATAAAACCAGACTAAATAAATGAAATAAAAAAAAATAGACCCAATATTAATAATAATAATTATAATATACTCATAAAAAATAAGTACATTTCGGGTTTCTCAAATAGCTGACATGTCGGCTCGAATGTCTTCAAATTCTTTCTGGTGAGTTAGTAAAAATTGCTTCAATTTTGACTTAAATGTCGAGGAACTTTTACTACATTTAATGGGAGGAGGGATATTGTTCCAACACTTACTAGCTGCGTACCGAAAACTGCCTCTAAAAGCCGCCGACTTATGCTGTGGGAATAGCAAGAGATCCTCAACAGTTAACACCAACTATATCGTATTTGGGCTCATTTAATTCATCATGATAAGAACTTTAAACGTAGTTGGGATTTGACAGTCGTTGACAGAGTGGAGTTTTTAGTTGCAAGTTACAGGTCCTCGACAATACGAATTACTGTGACGGAAAGCTCGTCAGCCGGCATTATATATCGTGTATTCACTCTCCAGATATTCCGTAGTGCCTCCATTATTAATAATAAGGTTTAATTTAGGTAGTTCAAACTGTTTAAAGACAAATTGAAAGAAACAAGTCAGTAAAAGTTACTAAAAAGTGGTGTAAACTGAATGATCTAAGAGATGTCAATTTTGACAGTTAATCCGGCCTTGAAATGTCATTATGTAGCTTGTAATACGAAATTTCCAGGCCAGTTCCAGGCAGAAGCACAGGCAGAAGTTGGTAAGATGTCACGTGACCGCTGACGGGCTGGCAATGTGTGTTCGTGATACGACTGAGCAAAGTAGTTCACTTTAGCACATGAGTAAATAAACGGAACAGAGATAAAGCTTAGAACAACCGCGCGATTCGATTGCACTACTACAAGCACGCGGGGCATGTGTGAGTGTCCACTGGCCGCTTGTCGCGTACGCGGCGAGACTAGAAAAAACCGGTTAACGCTTGACCGGTTGACGCGCCGCCAGTTGAAAATCTCAGGGTTAGCGCAACGCACGTTGTTTGTTTTGTTAGTTGCAAGTTTGAATGTTTTTATATTCAATTGATTTTTTTTTATGGAAAACGTGTTATTTTATTGTTAATAAGTAATGTTTGTTTATTGTACTGTGTATGTGAATAATACCTACTAGAAAAAATAAAGATAGGTAAGTACATAAATATCATACTTTAACTATCCCAAGGAGTACAATAGGTGAGTAAATATTTGATTAGTTGATTACCTATTACTTTTTAACCGACTTAAAAAAGGAGGAGGTTATCAATTCGACGGTATGTTTTTTTTTTTTTTTTTGTATATTTGTTACGCGATTACTCCGCCAATTGTGGACCGATTTTTAAAATTCTTTTTTTGTTCGAAAGGAGATACTTCTGAGGTGGTCCCATAGTCACCAAGTTGGGATCTGATGATTGGATCCTGGAGAAATCGAGGGCAACCCTCTAATTTTATAGGCCGACACACCGTTTTTCGCAAATGTTATGAAGTAATTTAAGTACTTGCGTATGGTAATCATAATTTCATGTAGCTTAGCTGATGATGGAAGGTAGAACTCCTTAATAGTAAGGAGTAGGCATCGACTGATTTAGTTTGAGTTCGCATATCTCTGGAACTACAAGTCCGATTTAAGTAATTCTTCTTTTGTTGTACTAGGTATCATTTAACTTAGGGAATATTGCAAGTTTCATCAAAATCGGTTTAGTAGTTTTTGAGGTAGGGAATTTTATTAGCTTATTGTGTACATGAGCGATGTTATTACCGGTGTTATGGATTACAAAATTCTAGTGCACATGTTGTATTTGACAAGAATTCGGGTTGAATATTTAAACTAAAAAGAGTAAAATAAAAACTTTTTCAAAAAAAAATGTAACCGCCTTCAAAAACAACCATAAAAAACGGTAAAAAAAACCTACAAAATAACTTTTCTTTCGGAAGTCGGTGGCAAAAAAAAGACAATGAAATAAAGAAAACAAAGACACCGACTTCCGAAAGAAAAGTTATTTTGTAGGTTTTTTTTTACCGTTTTTTATGGTTGTTTTTGAAGGCGGTTACATTTTTTTTTGAAAAAGTTTTAATTCAACCTACCTTTATTTTAATGTATGGTCTTTTTAATTCCAAGTTTACCTAACATTTGTCAGTATGTGGGTGGACTGGGTTGGGTTGTAGCAAAACTTTTAACAACTTTTAGTTTGGTGTTGCACAATGTTATATCGGGTGTAGGTAATGGACTATTATCGTACTTAAATACCATCAATTCCAGCACCATGTCGTCGGCGTAGCTGATGTTATTTATTGGGACATTATCAATAGAACACCCGACACCGGCTCCGCTCAGCTCCTCTATCAATTCATTAACATATAAATTAAATAATGTAGGGGATGTCAAGCCACCCTGTCTCACACCGGAATTGAGAGTATATTCACGAGATACACTAAGTATCCCCCAACTTTACCACATTTGTTTGACCTTCATACCAATATTTCACATGACATTAACTACTTCGGACGGTATATCTGCTTTGTACATCTTATTCCACATAACATTGTAATTTACAGAGTCAAAAGCACGGCTTAGATCAAGAAAACAAGCACAAATATTTGTTTTTCTATCCAAATAGTACTTACCTGACAGTTTTCTTTAACGTGAATATGGCTGTATCAGTCGAAAGATTTGGCCGAAAGCCAAATTGAGCGCTATGTAACTTTATGTTTTTCGATAGATAAGGATGCAATATCCGTTCAAATATTTTAGAAAACACGGTTGCCAATGAAATAGGTCTATAATTATTTATACTCGATACCTTTTTTGTCTTTGACGAGTGGCATTACTACAGTTTTCATGAAACTTTTCAGCAAGTAACAGTGCCCCAAAAACAAGTTGTACAGCACAGAAAGTTTTTCAGCTACCTGAGGACCTCCTAGAACAATATCTTCCAGCGTCAGACCGTCGTGACCCGGCCGGACTTACCCTTTTTCATTCCACGAACACATTCCCACACCATATTTGGTGTTATAGTGACACTCAGCTGTTTCACCGCCAGGGCACAACAGCCGATGTCTGGCGCACACGATTCACTAACGAAACCGATTTTAAATTGCGCAACAAACTCCTCCGCGATTTGTTTTGGTTCTTCAACTTCATTTATACTTAACGCGCGACTCGGTTTGTGTGATAATCTATTCGTTGATTTCCAAAATTGTTTAAAATCCCAGCAGGCTCTTAGTTGCGCAATAACGTCCATTTTTAATTGATCTTGGTGTTGTTGACACCAACGTAACTTATTTTTAAACATTTTTCTGCTATAACACATATTGTCGTATACGAGTCCATGCGTTGGCCTGCCGTGCAATGACCATGCATGAAAAGCATCCCGAGCAATTGAATGCAGTGATTTAACATGATTATTCCAACCTACAACAGTTTTACGGCGTTTTAGAAACTTTTTATGCGAATTACTAGCTGCATTATCAATTAAATCACATTTATCATTTAAATCACAGCATTCATGGTCACTACATGGCTTTCCCTTACAATCTTTACAATACGTATTAATGTCAATATTGTAAAAATATTCATTACATAAACGGCTATACTCAGAAAGTTGCGTCTTATTTCTTTTATTGAGAGATATTACATTATTATTCAGCTGTTGAGTAAAAATCTTACGTCTTATAACATTAAAATCACATTCAATTACGAGTGGAAAGTGATCTGACCAATTTACTTCGTTTAAACATAAACATTAGTAATAGTGTTCCAACCGGCCATCGTAACTACACAATGGTCCAGCCAACTGGTTGTACCGTGCGCTTCGCTGAGAAATGTATAAGTGCCTGATGACTCACCCAAATAATGAATATCCGCACACATCCAATTCTGGTCCTCACAATATCTTATCAGGTCCTTTCCAAACACGCTGTCAACGTTTGCATTGTAATCACCCAACATGAACACACATTCATTTTCACAGTCCTGAATAATCGAATTGGTTGCACCTAAACACTCCGTGAACAACGGTAAGTTCTCTATACAGTCCGTGGGCATATACACTGACATAACCACAGCAGTCCGGTCCGCAAGATGTAGGCGCACGGCCACTATGCGCTTTGATTCACAATGTATTGGTACAACCTTTTGGAATAAACTCTTCCGCCATAGGATGGCTACACCACCATAAGGCCGACCTCGTATCTGTCCTGCCGTAGTATCCATCGCAGACATACCATGGTATAAGAAGTCTGTGTGTATTTGACCGAGAAAGTCAATGTCGTCCGGGAGCAACCAGGTTTCTTGAAGAGATATGATGTCGTACTTATTACATAACTCGTTTACATAGGTCATACTTCTTTTAACACTCTTGCAATTGAAGCTCGTCATTTTTATAGTTGTCTTACAGGTGTATTGATCCATTATGATTTGGATTTGAACGTTAGAATTTCTTCTAAACTTTTCTTCTCGACAGCAATCTTAAACGATGTAAAGTTCGTGGGGTTCTTTGGTTTTAATTTTTCCACAGTAAACACAGATTGTCCGTTTTCACAGATGTATGTTTCAATGTCCGTTTCAGCGCTGTCATTTTTAAACCTCGACACATAGATCCACACTATTATGGTCTGCTGCATTTAGCTTCTCACTTATCTTAGTACCTCTCCTATTTCTCACAATATTTCGCTTTTGAGTCTGTCTGTCTGTCTTCTGCTGTTCGACAATTCGAGGCCTTTTCTGCTTGTAGCTAACTGTTTGAAAACTGTCTTCATTGTTCTCAGGCACATCCCAGTCCCCATGTGTACGTTTCAGCGCTCCTCTAGTGACTTTACAGTAACTTGGTCCGTCTAGTGTTAAATTGATGGGTGCAATTTTCGGACTTTCATAACTTCCTGCCTCCCCTTCCAGCTCATTCCTTGGTTCAGGTAATTTTTCAGGCAATACAGGACACGTCCTTGTTTTATTTGCCGGCGACGAAATTGTAGGTATGTTTGAAAATGTATGCGATCGATCGCACGTAACGGATAAGACTCGTCTTTTTGTTTGGTCATACTTGCTGGTATTTTTCAGTAAATTTACTTCGTCATTCAGTCTTGAGACCTCCTCATTAAACGAGTGTTTCAAAGTCAGTATTTCGGTCTTCATAACGGCCATAGTTTTTAAAATACTGGAAACATCCAGATGATCAAACGTAACGGGGGGTACTCTATTCAAATCTTTAGCGACAAAGATCGGTAATTTTTCGGCGTTGGTTTCACTCAATATCTTTAATATGTCGGAAATATTATTCACATGTTTCTTCTCACCTTTACGCACGATTTCTTGATATTCGTCGCCTCACATATAAGCACTTTTGCGATTTCAATCTCTTCTTCGGAGAACCAGGAGCTGCATATTTTTATGAGACTCAAATCGTCCATTCCATCACATTTCGTAGCCATGAAGGCCAGTGCTTCGTTAACAACTAAGTTGCATTCACACGGCATTTTTATTCGATTACATTACGTGTCAAATTTAATTAGAAATAACTGTACGTGACAGCTGATCGTACAAAGTGCGGTAGGGACAAGGCGCGCGCGCACACCGCTCGGCAGTGCGGGCGAGACTGACTGACTGTAATACATAGACTATAATTAATACAAATTAATACATAAAGTTCATAATTCACTAAATTAATAAAGTTAAAACTCCATTGTATTGTGATAAATATTGTATGCGCGCTCGATAGATGGCGTTGTACCTGTCTGAATCGCGCTAAACAAAAGAGATAGAGAATGGGTTCTAAGCAAAGCAGTAGCTGAAGTTCAAGAAATTATGAAGTCACCTAAAAAAAAGAAAAGAAATACACTTACAAAAAATAAATGAGATCCCACCAAAAACATTAAATGTAAAAAAATGCCAAGTCTCTCGATGCAGTCTTTCCATCGTAAAAAGTTTTGAGATCTCATAGAAGCCAAGTCCTATTCAAATTATTTTGTAGTTATAAATCAACATTTGGTAATTGTATCAATAGTTTTCTTTATATTTTATTCATAGTGACTTGGCAATGAGCACAAGAAAAAACAAATAAAACGGCATATTTGGAGGAGTTGAAAGTCACACACCGCATGCGTAAGCATTAATATCACAAAATTAATTTTCTTTTGGTTTATCCGTGTCATCCCAACCGAATTTCGGCAACGGCAGTCAGTCTCATCCAAGACTAGTAAACTGCGCAGGACATAAATTATAGTGCACAAGTGTGTACGCAAACACTAGTGTTAGTGTACTCTCGGTTCATTTACTTTCATAAAGCGATGGCCCGTAAGGTATTCTTAATTATTGTATTGGAGCATGTAGTCGGTAGTGACCATCATGATTCACACATAACAAATAATCTGATCACAGGTCTCGTCAGTAACATTTGCACATAATTCCAGGCAGCAAGCAGCTTTTAATTTGTGCTCATTGCCAAGTCACTATAATTATAATATAAAGAAAACTATTGATACAATTACTAAATGTTGATTTATAACTACAAAATAATTTGAATAGGACTTGGCTTCTATGAGATCTCAAAACTTTTTACGATGGAAAGACTGCATCGAGAGACTTTTTTTTAGCGTGGTAAAATCATCAAATGAGTCCTCCCGCCCCGGGCAGGGCGGGAGGGACTGTCAGACTTGTACTGACTAAAATCCACGGTGTCCTTCAATAGCCCTTTATGTTCCGGGGTCACGGTAATGAGATAAGTCCCGCGACCGGCATCGAGAGACTCGGCATTTTTTACATTTAATGTTTTTGGTGGGATAATGATTAACAAAAATAAGAAGGCTTTTTTGCTTTTATGTCTTTTGACTATTCAAAAGTGCCTAAAGTTAGCCTAGTTGAAAAAAAAATTGATTTCATTTGATTCTATCATATTGATTCTTAAAACTATTTATGAAATGTTTTGGTTAATTTGTCATACCCTATGCGCCGCGCTGAGTTGTGACAGGTGTATCTTTTCGTGTAGGAAATAGAGTGAGATTTTGAATAGCTCTATTGATTATGTACGCGCAGCGTTACGTCTCGGTCTGAGCTGCACCGTAAACTGACAGGAATTAAGAGGTTGTAATACGCCCCCTGAAGGCTTAAATTCCTGTAACGAGCTGTTCACGAGCATGTCGCTGTGACCCACTCACAGCGACATGCTCGTGCGTAGCGCGTACGTAGCGCGGGTCGGCGAGCGGTAACATTAAATGTATAGAAATGTTTGAAACACGCCACGAGGCCGCGCCAGTGGTCAATTCGCGTACTTACTAAAACACCGTTCAGACCAAAGTCGTGTACGGGCCGTTACTCTGATGTTAAGAACAGTGTGTGCCACTCAAAGATGGTGATGAGTAAATAAGTGAACTGTAGAGTTTGCCATGACATGTGTACTAAGCGACGGCCCAAGGAGAAGTGTCCTATACGCTTAAAGAACGAATGCGCGAGGTCCGTATAGTCCGCGCCGCTCGTCGCCCGGCTCAGCGGCTCACACGCGCTGCACCTGCCGCACCCGAAGATGTCGAGGTGTTCCCAGCCACGGTGAGATGATTGTTGAGGAAGTCATGTGTCTTTTTTTTTATCGTGGTAAAATCGTTAAATGAGTCACACAGGGCGGGACGGGAGAGACTGTCAGGCAGCCCTGTATGTTCCGTGTGGAGTACTAGACTGAGGGGCCCCGTCAGATTGCTGGCAGCTCTTTCAGGCGCTTGAGGAACACAATGCGTCCTCGACCGGGTCGCGTAATGCCAAACTGTATACTGACCCAGACACCAATAGTCTGTACTGAACTACGTCGTGCTCGTTGAAATCACAAACAAATTGGAGCAAAGTACATACGAGCTCAGAGCATTTTGAGATAGTATACAGTTTTCTCGCTTGTATGTAAAGCAAACTGTGACACGAGAGTATCGATTGATTATTACTTTTTACGGCTCCGGAAAATATTTTTCGAGACATTAATTATGAAGAAAAATGGCTTGACTGAGACCTGCTTCGCGGGGCCGCCACCTTGATCGAAGCGAGCTCGGGACTTTGGGGAACCCCGACACGGAAAGGTTAGGTTAGACGGGGATGGCGGGATCTTCCAGACCCCGCCATCGCCTGATTCGCTACGCATCCATTACTACACGACACCGGCAGAGTACTCGTATCGAGTCAGTTGCAAAAGAAGTAAGAAAAAACCGTCCAAGTGCGAGTTGGACTCGCGTGAAGGGGTTCCGTACGATTTATTTTTTGCCTGCCTACCTATAATTTTAACCGCAAATAATCTTCTTCTTCTTCCTTTAGAATGGGATAAGGGCCTGCCCTTACTTGGGGTCGGCGCAACACGTTTTCTTCTTCCATTCCCCCCTATCAGCTCATTTAATCGCAAATAATCTTTGATTAAAATAAAATAGCGCAAGATATGTCACTACACGATAGCGCATGGACCACATAAATTGGTTTATTCCACTTTGTTCACCTGGGTGATATCACCTAGGTGAACAAAGTGGACAACATTGGTGTCCTCAATTCACCTCGGAAAAATATCACCTGACCCAAAAAAAGTTTTTCTATTCTATTCAATTGAAGACAGCGCGGGACAAGAACATCTTCTTCATGATCCTGTTCTCCTAGTACTTTTGTTCAGATTCCACATTGAATTACGGCACTAACACCTTTTCATGATCCTGTTCTCCTAGTATAAGTTAATATTAAGTTGTCTGTTGCTTTTTACATAGGTGATAAATGACCACAAGATCGTAGAAGAAAAGTCGTCTTTGTTCACCCAGGTGAATTGAGGACACCAATGTTGTCCACTTTGTTCACTTATGTGATATCACCCAGGTGAACAAAGTGGAATAAACCCATAAATTAGGCCAAATTGGCCTAACTGTCCTCAGTCGCAATACGAGTAGTCGGTTGAGACGTGCGTACGTGTTTATTTCAAATTTGCCCCATCACACTCTCAGAACAAAAAAAATGCTTTCATGTGCCTTCACCGGGTGTACGAACTACACTAAAAGAAAAAAAAACTTAAAAAAAAATGTAACCGCCTTCTAAAACAACCACAAAAAAGTGTAAAATAACCTACAAAACTACTTTTCTTTCAGAAGTCGGTGGCAAAAAAGACAATGATATGAAAAAAAACAAAGGCACCGACTTCTGAAAGAAAAGTTATTTTGTAGGTTATTTTACACTTTTTTGTGGTTGTTTTTGAAGGCGGTTACATTTTTTTTGAAAAAGTTTTTTATTTTACTCTTTTCAGTTTATTAAATATTTAACAAAAATTCTTGTCAAATAAATCATTCTCTTACATTGCACTAAAATTTTGTAATCCGTAGCACCGGTAACAACATCGCTCAAGTGCAAGTGTTCCCTATCTCAAAAACTCCTGAACCGATTTTGATGAAACTTGCAGTATTCCGTAAGTTAAACAATACCTAGTACAACAAAAAAAGAATTACTTAAATTGGACTTGCAGTTCCGGAGATATGCAAACACAAACTTAATCAGTCGATGCCTACGCCTTACTGTTAAGGAGTTATACCTTCCATCATCAGCTCAGCTACATGAGATGATGATTATCATACGCAAATACGTAAATTACTTCATAAAATTTGCGAAAAACTATGTGCGGGCCTATAAAATTTGAGGGTTGCCCTCGATTTCTTGGGATCCCATCATCAGATCCTGACCTGATGATCATGACCTGGGACCACTTGGGAAGTATACCCTTTCAAACAAAAGAAAAGTTATCCAAATCGGTCCAGGCGTCTTCGAGAAATCGGGGAACATACTTACATAAAAAAAAAGATTCCGACGAATTGAGAAACTCCTCCTTTTTTTGAAGTCGGTTAAAAACAATTCACATGGCCTCACATTTCATTCGTAAATACATTTTTCTTATAATTTTGTATTAAGATTTGATGTATCCGTTCAAATTTGTTCGCCATTTTTACCGACTTCAAAAAAAAGGAGGTTATCAATTCGACCCGTATGTATGTAATATTATCAGAACTGCCCAGTTTTCATATATGTTAGTCTATATCAGCGTCTGAACAAATGTGCCAAATTTCATAAGTGTATGTATGTATGTATGTAATATTCTCAGAGTTGCCCAGTTTTCATATATGTTAGTCTATATCAGCGTCTGAACAAATGTGCCAAATTTCATAAGTGTATGTATGTATGTATGTATGTATGTATGTATGTTTTTATGTTTGTGCACGCATATCTCCGGAACTATAAGTTCGATTTAAGTAATTCTTTTTTTGTTGTACTAGGTATTGTTCAACTTAGGGTACACTGCAAGTTTCATCAAAATCGGTTCAGTAGTTTTAGAGATATGGATTGTTTTATGTTGTGACGGATTACAAGATTAGTGCATATGTAAGAAAAATTTTGTATTTTACAAGAATTTGGGTTGAATATGTAATAAATAAACTAAAAAGGGTAAAATAAAAACTTTTTAAAAAAAAGTACCGACTTCAAAACAAATACAAAAAAGTTTAAAATAACTTTTCTTTCGGAAGTCGGTGGCTTTGTTTTGTTGTGTCATTGACTATTGCCACCGACTTCCGAAAGAAAAGTTATTTTAAACTTTTTTGTATTTGTTTTGAAGTCGGTACTTTTTTTTAAAAAGTTTTGTAGAGCGGGATAGAAACATACACAAGTGACTACACGAGTACTAACGAAGTAATACGAAGAGCGTCGATGCTCCGTCTTGGTCGCACGCCACCTTTGTGCATTATTCTGTCTCTCTATTTATTGGCGTGTAATAACAACGATTATTTGTGTGAGTAAATGTGTCTGTGTGCGTATAAGACTCACTGTTCGAATACTCAACGCAAGAACGTAACGTATCTACCGCTATTTTATTACCGACTTCAAAAAAAAAGGAGGTTATCAATTCGACCCGTATGTATGTAATATTATCAGAACTGCCCAGTTTTCATATATGTTAGTCTATATCAGCGTCTGAACAAATGTGCCAAATTTCATAAGTGTATGTATGTATGTATGTATGTATGTATGTATGTATGTATGTATGTATGTATGTATGTTTTTATGTTTGTGCACGCATATCTCCGGAACTATAAGTTCGATTTAAGTAATTCTTTTTTTGTTGTACTAGGTATTGTTCAACTTAGGGTACACTGCAAGTTTCATCAAAATCGGTTCAGTAGTTTTAGAGATATGGATTTTTTTATGTTGTGACGGATTACAAGATTAGTGCATATGTAAGAAAATTTTGTATTTCACAAGAATTTGGGTTGAATATGTAATAAATAAATAAACTAAAAAGGGAAAAATAAAAACTTTTTTTAAAAAAAGTACCGACTTCAAAACAAATACAAAAAAGTTTAAAATAACTTTTCTTTCGGAAGTCGGTGGCTTTGTTTTGTTGTGTCATTGACTATTGCCACCGACTTCCGAAAGAAAAGTTATTTTAAACTTTTTTGTATTTGTTTTGAAGTCGGTACTTTTTTTAAAAAAAGTTTTTTTTAATCAAAGCAAATAATAGATGAATTGAAATTTACGAACAATTGAAGATTGGTACGCACAATAATGAGTGATTTACCATGTCATTTTAATATCATGGACTTCTTATATCATCATCATCATCATCTCAGCCATACGACGTCCACTGCTGAACATAGGCCTCCCCTTTAGATCTCCACATATACCGGTTGGAAGCGACCTGCATCCAGCGTCTTCCGGCGACCTTTATAAGGTCGTCTGTCCACCTCGTTGGTGGACGTCCTACGCTGCGCTTACTAGTCCGTGGTCTCCACTCTAGCACTTTTCGACCCCATCGGCCATCTGCTCTGCGAGCAATATGGCCTGCCCATTGCCACTTCAGCTTGCTAATCCGGTGGGCTATATCGGTGACTTTAGTTCGTCTACGGATCTCCTCATTTCGGATTCGATCACGTAGAGAAACACCGAGCATCGCCCTCTCCATAGCTCGTTGAGCGACTTTGAGCTTTGAGATGAGGCCGATAGTGAAAGACCACGTTTCGGTGCCGTATGTCATCACTGGTAACACACATTGGTTGAAGACTTTCGTCTTGAGGCACTGAGGTATGTCGGACGAAAAGACATTGCGTAGCTTCCCGAACGCTGCCCAACCGAGTTGGATTCGGCGGTTGACCTCTTTCTCGAAGTTGGACCTACCTAATTGGACTACTTGTCCTAAATAGATATATGAGTCAACAACTTCGAGTACCGAGTTTCCAACAGAGACTGGGGTGGGCACAACATTGGCATTTGACATAATTTTCGTCTTGTCCATGTTCATTTTCAAGCCCACCCGTTGTGAAACTCGGTATTCTTATAGGTTTTCCTATAATCTATAAGTAGAAAAGTAATTTCTGTATTTTTTTCAAAATTTTAGGTTCAGTAGTTTCGGAGATAAGGGTGGGTGAATGGTCAATTTTCGTCTATTTTCTTGAATAACTTGGAAACTATTTATTTTAAAATTACAAAAAAAAAATACATTATAGATCTTCTCAACAATACCTTTCATTTGATATGTCACACGATGCAGTTTTCAATTATTATTTTTCTAATTTTCCTCTTCCCCCCCAAAAATTACCTCCCATATACCTACAGATTTCATCTATTTACGTCACACCTCTGCGCTTGGATCACAGGAATTGAAATGTGTATAAGCCGGAGCAATGAAGAAAGGATTTTAAAATGGCGGCTTGTACTTGCGTTGCCAGATAGTACAGTTAGCATAAAAGATTTCAAGTTAAATTTTCAAATTGAAAATAATAAAAACAAGACTGGGTCACAATCATTTCTCAAACTTAACCTAACAATAAAACAAAATTCAACAACAATAACAAACAGGTAACAACGAAAAAATAACAGAAAACTATAGCAAATACTCATAAAAAGGTTTTTTTTCTGCTTACGCTACGCGCGTGAGTGAGTATAGACGGTACTAGTGCGCGAGCGAGAGAACACGATAAGCGCCGCCATTTTAGAATCCTTTCTTCAATGCTCCAGGTTATACCAAATTTCAACTTAATCGATCTAGTAGATTCGGAGATAATTGACTGTAAGCGACAGACAGACGGACACACGAGTGATCCTATAAGGGTTCCGTTTTTGTATTCAGACGTACGGAACCCTACGCTACGCCACGTTCACGTTCTAAGCGCTCTCTCTGCCGGTTTGTTTAATCTGAGCTCCGAAATAACCGTCATCGTAATCCGGGCATGCGCGACTCTACAATATTTTAAATGACGGTCTCTTAGATATACATAATAATGAAGCATTTAGGGTAAAGATGCCGATAATGAGATAGGCCAAATATGAGATTTAATTTAATTTTATTATATTGATTAGGTTTACCAAATAATTGTTTACACAGGAAACAAGATCTTACGTACTAATTTAATATAATTACAATAGTGTAACAATCGCTTATAGTTAAACACAGAATTAAAAATATACATAGACTTATGACTAAGTAATCTACAGAGACAACAATTTCACACATCCAAAAAAAGAAAAACCAAACAATAAACGGAAAACAATTAACTATCAAAATAAAAGAGGTATTTTAATTTATGATTATATCTAAATAAGAAATCAGTCAGACCAGAGAGAATATTCTGTTTGTTGATGGCGTCAGAATGCTTTTCAGTAATAGGTAATGTGGATAGTACGGACGAGGTAATAATTATGATACTGGTAAGGTTTTGGCTAAACTGATCCTCGCAGCCATTAATTTGGCACTACTGTTACTACAAGCCGCGTGGCTCTAGGTCCAAACGTGCGGAGCTTAGATTTATAAGTCCACATCCCATGTTCGAAACAAAACTTAAAGTTTTAGTGAAGCCACTTTTTAGGGTTCCGTAGCCAAATGGCAAAAACGGAACCCTTATAGATTCGTCATGTCTGTCTGTCTGTCTGTCCGTGTATGTCACAGCCACTTTTTGTCGAAAGTATAAGAGCTATCCTGTTGAAACTTGGTAGAAAGATGTATTATGTGAACCGCATTAGGATTTTCACACAAAAATCAAAACAAAACAAATTTTGGCGGTGCCCCCCATACTTAGAATTGAAACTCAAAAAAAATTTTTTCACCAAACCCATACGTGTGGGGTATCTATGAGTAGGTCTTTAAAAATTATATTGAGGTTACTAACATCATTTTTTTCAAAACTGAACAGTTTGCGCGAGAGACACTTCCAAAGTGGTAAAAAGTGTGTGTCCCCCCCCGTAACTTCTAAAATAAGAGAATGATAAAACTAAAAAAAATAATTATATAATGTAGACCTCAACCAAAACTACCAACGAAAATTGGTTTGGATGAGATACAGTTAGCAGTTTTTGAGATATAGTACATTTTCAAAAACCGCAAATATAACTTTGCCATTCATGCAAATACTCTGAAAAACAAAGTTATTTTTATTGTTTGTGTATATTACTTACTAATCTCAATATAATTATATCTCTAATCTATGCTTGCTGCTACGGAACCCTTCATGGGCGAAACCAACTCGCACTTGGCCGGTTTTTTTATGAAAGTGTGAGTGAGCGCCACGCACACAGTTAAATGTTTTCCTTGGAAATGTTTACTTGTTTTAAAAATCGAACGACGGTGCTATTTTTTCTACCGTGTTTTTGGCTTTTATTCTCAGTGGCCTACTAGGAAAAACCTTCGTATAATCGGCGTTTTTGAAAATCTACAATCTGTAGACCAAATGTTTACGACCATGTGGTCGACGGAGCCCCGGGGCTGCTATTTCTGACTCCGGGGTTTAAAGGATCCTAACCACACCGGACCCGGAGGTGCCCCTGACTTCGACCGTCGTCTTCTCGTTCGACATTTAACTAATGTTAGCTAAAGTTATGCATGCATCAAGCATACATACAGGGCGAACTGAGACACCACTTTTTTTCTTTCTTTGAATTCGGTTTAAAGTAGATTTATCTAGTAGTAGTAGTCGGTTATAAGGATAGCTTTCGTAGATAAACTTTATTGAATACCCTATCGATTATTGCAAAGGGGAAGGCAACTGTCAAAGTGGCGCTGCTTACAAAAAAACTGTCACAACAAAGGATGTTTCTGTGGGAAAACGTTTTATTATTAAACTAGCTTCTGCCCGCGACTTCGTACGCGGATCCTGTTGCTTATGACAGCGACAACGGGGTCGTCAAAATCGAAGATCTGAAAAGTGTGATACCCAATTCCAAGAGCCCGGGTAAAAACATTAATGGGACTTTGGCCAGTAGAGTAAAATTGTTGTTCATAATTATTCATCGTCATCGAAAATCAGTCCTAAACTGTTACCGCCTTCACTGCGTGGAGGTACTCTCAGCTTATGTTATTTTATAATTATACAGTGAAATTAGTGATAGCTTTGATTTCCAAATCAGGTGTTCCAGATCTTCAATTTTACGCCGGTGTCGTGCAATCCACGAGGCCTCTACGGGGCCCCCGTGTGGGCCCTGAGCATCCGGACGCGACCACTAAAGCTGGTCACATGCCAGAGGGTCATATTATGGCTATCCGGATGATCCGAGGATACCGCACGGATGTCTATGAGTGGCGCGTGGAGGCGCAGCGCCGGGGTGAATCCGGAGGAAGAGCTCCGGCGCAATCTCAGGGCAGTATGGAGGGAACGATTGTCTCAATTGAGGTCCGAGCACGCCGCAATCGCGGCGGTAAGACTCCTCTTTGAGGAGTGGCTGGGTAGGCATCATGGCGTCCTGACCTACCGCATGCCGCAGGTCCTCACCGGACACGGAAGTTTTAGGAGGTACCTGTGTCTGATAAGGAGGGAAGAAACTCCTGGGTGTCACCACTGCGAGGATCGCCCGGAGAACACGGTGGAGCATACGGTGCAAGAATGCCCCTCTTGGGCAGAGCACCGCCGTGTCCTCACGGCGGCGATAGGTGGAAATCTCTCGCGCCCGGCATTGGTCGAGGCCATGCTGCGGGGCGAGACGGAGTGGGAAGCGGTCGCCTCCTTCTGCGAAGCAATCATGCTCACTAAGGAAGAGGCGGGCTGTGTTAGGGAGAGGACAGCGTCATCCCTCCACCCTAGCCGCAGTGGTAAGCTGCGAACAAATTATCGGACGCGTCCGTCAGCCGCGGCTGAAAAACGCGGCTTACTCATTATCTAGCCAGTACATTTAATACTACACTGTGCAAACTGTCGGTCGTAAGACGCGGACGTGACCTTGAGCGTTCGGACGTCCGAACAGAATCTGGCCGGCTGGATGTTTGTGCATCCGAAGAGGGTCGTCCGAACTACCGTGCACACTGCCAAGCCGCGTCCCTCAGCCGCGGCTTAAGGACGCGTCCGATAATATGTTCTCAGCTGTAGACGCCCACGGCTGCGGACGTCGGCAGACGATCTGCGGCCACGTAGGCGCGAGCATGCGGGCGGCGAGTAATGGGCGACTCGCTGTCCGATCATGGATCATGCCCGGGTCGACGGCCCGTTGTGTTCCACGCGCGCCTCAAAGAGTGTCAGCATTATCGTGGGGCCCCCCTCTAGAGGGCCAAAGCCTGCCGGGGTCGCGGGACTTATCTCATTACTGTGACCCTAGAACGTGAAGGGTTATTGAAGGACACCGTGGATTTTAGTCAGTACGAGTCTGACTGTCCCTCACGCCCTGCCGTGGGTGGGAGGATTCATTTGATGAATTTACCACGTTAAAAAAAAAAAACCGGCCAATTGCGAGTTGGACTCGCCCATGAAGGGTTCCGTAGCAGCAAGCATAGATTAGAGATATAATTATATTGAGATTAGTAAGTAATATACACAAACAATAAAAATAACTTTGTTTTTCATAGTATTTGTATGAATGGCAAAGTTATATTTGCGGTTTTTGAAAATGTACTATATCTCAAAAACTGCTAACTGTATCTCATCCAAACCAATTTTCGTTGGTAGTTTTGGTTGAGGTCTACATTATATATTTTTTTTAGTTTTATCATTCTCTTATTTTAGAATTTACGGGGGGGGGACACACTTTTTACCACTTTGGAAGTGTCTCTCGCGCAAACTGTTCAGTTTAGAAAAAAATGATGTTAGTAACCTCAATATCATTTTTAAAGACCTATTCATAGATACCCCACACGTATGGGTTTGGTGAAAAATTTTTTTTTGAGTTTCAATTCTAAGTATGGGGGGCACCCCCAAAATTTGTTTTGTTTTGATTTTTGTGTGAAAATCCTAATGCGGTTCACATAATACATCTTTCTACCAAGTTTCAACAGGATAGCTCTTATACTTTCGACAAAAAGTGGCTGTGACATACACGGACAGACAGACAGACATGAAGAATCTATAAGGGTTCCGTTTTTGCCATTTGGCTACGGAACCCTAAAAAGACGTCATCACTACATAGTATAAAGCAAAGTCGCTTCCCGCTTCCTGACCCCTGTATGCTTAGATCTTTAAAACTAAGTACGCAACGGGTTTTGATGCGGTTTTTTTTCAAAAGATAGAGTGGCTCAATAGGAAGGTTTTTATGTATAATACATGCATTATATCGTAGAGAAACTTTGATTATTTTAGAGGTTTTATAAGGTTGTAAATAAACTCATTTTTTTGCGCTTACATTGCAAACGCTGGCTGAACCGTACGAGATAGATCAAAATTATGTACTACAGTATTATACACCTCAAAAAGGTCTACAATAAAGTCCGCGATGGCATATTTCTATCACAATAACTATTTTTTATCCTTTACTAAAATAATGGCTTATTTACGAAAAAGCGATTTTAAGTAATACAGCATTAATCCTTATCCAATTAAGTACCTTTTTTTTTGGGTGGCAAAATCATCAAATGAGTCCTCCCGCCCTGGGTGGGGCAGAAGGGACTGTCAAACTCTTACTGACTAAAATCCACCCGTGTTCCTTCGGATGCCCTTTACGTTCCGGGGCCACGGTATCCTGGATTAAGAAAAATTCCGCGACCCCAGCAGGCATTTGGCCCCATAAGGGGCCCCGTCGGTGACGCGTGAAACACGACGCGCCACCGACCCGGGCTCGGTCCTTGGTCGGAAGGCGAGCTTGCCCATTACTCACCGTCCGCAAGCCCGCTCCGCCGCTGTGCCCTCTGCTATTCAGAGGGACACGCGTTGGAGCGTCCACCCGACAGGCTATTCGCATACGGGCAAAGAGACGCCTTAGGCACACAGTGCCTAAGGAAGAGTTTTTGCCCGCATGCCAGGGTGCACCGGCCCGAAAAACTGGTCTTCCCCCCGGACATATCCGAGAGGGAACTCCAGTCCACGGGCGCACGTGGAGGTTTCCTGTCTTAGCACCCCCAATTAAGTACCTACCTTAAATAAATTGTGCATGTAATTAGATCAATATGGCCCTTTACAGCATGTAATTTAAACTTTGATTAAAATAAAATAGCGGAAGATATGTCACTACACGATAGCGCATGGATCGCATAAATTAGGGTAAATTAGCCTAACTGTCCTCATCGCAATACGAGTAGATTTCGGTTGAGACGTGCGTATGTGTTTATTTCAAATTCGCCCCACCACACTCTCAGAAGAAAAAAAATGCCTTCGTGTGCCTTCACCGGGTGTACGAACTACTCTAAAAGAAAAAACAAATCACATGGCCTCACATTTCATTCGTAAATATATATTTTTTATAATTTCCTATTAAGATTTGATATTGTATCTGATAAAATTTGTTCGCCATTTTGAAGAGCGGGATAGAAACATAGGTACACGAGTACTAACGAAGTAATACGAAGAGCGTCGATGCTCCGTCTTGGTCGCACGCCACCTTTGTGCATTATTCTGCCTCTCTCTTTATTGGCGTGCAATAGCAACGACTGTTTGTGTGAGTAAATGACTGTGTCTGTGTGCGTATAGGTGCTATTTTGTTTTAATCAAAGAATTTAAATGAATATTTTCGAAGATAATTATGACAGATTTTTTAAATGCAGGGCCATAGCGGTTGCGGCGGTACACGATTTCATTTATTATACAGGAATTCGTCTTAGCAAGAGTTGTTCAGCCTGATGAGCACTCTCTGTTGACGAATAAAAATTAGATCTTCAATTTTTATTCGTCACATACGTTACGTCGTACACCTATTGTGGAATTCCAAGCGCCCAGCGACACTATAACAAATTATATAGGAACTAGCTTCTGCCCGCGACTTCGTACGCGGATCAAAGTCGAAGTTCAGAAACGTCTGATATCGAATTCTAGATGAGCGGACGGGACAGCAACGGGATGCGCGAGACGTTCCAGACCTTTCATTTTTGTAAGTCAACAGGAAATGCCCATCAGACTAAACAACTTTTACTCGGTGACCTCCCTGACGGCATATCGGCGTAACATATTACGCCGCTCGCCCTGGCGGAGGGAGAGTCGCACCAGGCGGCGGTCGACCTGGCGACGCAAGCGGTTGCGACGGTCGTTGATAGGATACGGCAGTTGGGGCTCTACGTGGCGCTGCACAAAACAGAGGCCATGTGGCCGATGGAACTTCAGGGAGCATATCCTGAGTTTGGCCCCAAAGCTGAACCAATGGGCAATAGCCGCTCTCTGACCACTCCTACCCAATCTCAGCGGGGCAAACGTCTCCTGTCGGAGGCTGTACGCCGGTGTCGTGCGATCCACGCGAAGACGAAAGTCATGTCGAATGTCCATGTGGCACCCGTACCAGTTGTTGTTGGGAATGATACTCTCGAAGTTGTAGACCATTATACTTACATTGGACAGATTGTTCAGTTAGGTAGGTCCAACTTCGAGAAAGAGGTCGCCCGAAGAATCCGACTCGGATGGGCAGCGTTTGGGAAGCTACGTGATATCTTCTCATCGAGAATCCCACAGTGTCTCAAGACAAGGGTGTTTAACCAGTGTGTGTTGCCAGTGATGACATTTGGCTCTGAAACGTGGTCTCTGACTGCTGGCCTTTTAGAGAGACTAAGAGTCACTCAACGAGCAATGGAAAGAGCTATGCTCGGAGTTTCTTTGCGGGATAAAATCCGGAACATGGATATTCGGCGAAGAACCAGAGTCACCGACATAGCTAATAAAATTTGCAAGTTGAAGTGGCAATGGGCAGGCCACATCCCTCGTAGAACTGAAAACCGATGGGGAAGAAAAGTTCTCGAGTGGCGACCACGGACCGGAAGACGCAGCGTAGGTAGGCCTCCCATTAGGTGGACCGACGACATCGTGAGGGTCGCGGGCAACCGATGGATGCAAGTAGCGAATTGTCGTTCGGCGTGGCGGTCTAAGGGGGAGGCCTATGTTCAACAGTGGACGTCTTCCGGCTGATGATGATGATGATGATGAAACAACCCTTGCGAAGCCGGGGCAGGCTGATAGACCTGCGACCACAACTAAACAATACAATACAGAGAACATACCTTTCAAAATAATATCTATGTTCCTTTTCTATTGGAGGAAGTATTGCATCGCTCTTTATACCATGAAATGGGTCATCTGGTGGAAGAATTATCACCGGGTCCGAGTTTTGTGATATGGTTTTGCGATTGTGGTGTTAAGAAATTCAAATTCTTGTGATATTTCTCTAATCTAAATAGAAAAAAAAACCGGCATAGTGCGAATCGGACTCGCCCATAAAGGGTTCCGTAGCAGCAAGTAACATAATATAAAAGTTTTTGTAGTTGGTTGTAACTTTGAAAGCTAAATTGCGGTTTATGATTTATGACGTTATGAAAAAAGCCTGCCTCGGAAAAGCAGTTATAATTTCTTTCACGTCTCAGGGTCCAAAACCAACCTGGGACACTTTGCCGCTCTGCCAAGACTCTGTAGGTTGTACAATGACCTATCAAAGCGTTTAGACCTGGATTTAACTCTCCCCATCTCAAAATATAAAAAGATGTCTCCAATGCCATAAAGACAAATCTATAATTTTAAGTTTCTTGAAAATGTTTAGTTTAGTGTTATTGTTATTATTTTCCTCTTCTCTGTTTTTAATTTCATCTAATTATCTGTATTTTTTCCTGTATTTTAACTTTGTTTACACCTAGATAAATATGCATGCTGTGGTCTCCTATAAGTGAAGGAGCACACATAAAAGAACCCTCTGTTTCATTGTTGTGTATATTGTCTGTGTATTCTTTGTTGGAGATCCTAAATAACTTAATTACTTGATCTCGTTCAAACCAATTTTCGCTGAAATTTACATGGTAATCCTACATCATATATGTATTTTTTTTTAGTTTTATCATTCTCTCATTTTAGAAGTTACAAATGTGCCCCCCCGGGCACATTTTACCACTTTGGAAGTGTCTCTCGCTCAAACTGTTCAGTTTAGTAATAAATGATATTAGTAACCTCAATATCATTTTTAAAGACCTATCCTGTTCAGACGCTTATAAAGACTAACATTATACGAAAACTGGGCAGTTCTGAGAATATTAAATACATACGGGTCGAATTGATAACCTCCTTTTTTTTTTGAAGTCGGTAAAAAGTTACGAAAACTTTTGTGAAACAAGCCCAATAAATAATAAAAGGTGCAAAACAGAAACCACAGCGTGCAAAAATAGATGGATTGAATTACACTCAACGTCACAATACTTATATTGAATTACACACAACGTCACAATACTTATATTGAATTACACTCAACGTCACAATACTTATATTGAATTACACTCAACGTCACAAATACTTATATTGAATTACACTCAACGTCACAATACTTATATTGAATTACAGTCAACGTCACAATACTTATATTTTTGCTGTGACACATTTATTCCATCAAAATCATATAATTATGCGACGATCAAGTTACTGTTCGCCAGCTGACTAGATCAGGGGTCATTAGTATGACTCAGAAATATTTTATTAAAAGTAATGATTTCACGCTGTATTCTTTACAACTTTTCTTTTCTTTGGTATGGACATGTTATGAGGAGGGATGACACCCATGTGACTAAGAGAGTGATGAGTATGAATCTTGATGGATGGAGAGGAAGAGGAAGGCCAAAGAAAAGATGGATGGATTGTCTAAGGAATGATATGAAAGAAAAAGGAGTAAATGATACTGTGACGTCTGCTAGGGGAGAATGGAAGAAGAAAACGTGTTGCGCCGACCACAAGTAGAATGGGATAAGGGCAGGGAGAAGAAGAAGAAGATTCTTTACAACAGCAATCCAACCAATTAAATGTTTCACCAAACATGCTCGTACCAGTGCTAGACCAGATAAATCATAATTGTGAACATAGCAATACCAACTGAAACCACATTACCAGAGGACATGAGTCTGAATAAATCACTATCCATTCTTGGAGATCAGAACGCTGAAAACCACCAAGGCAGAGGTCGATGATGTTGCATTTCATGACATCCACCAATACACCATCATGTACATACTGCTGGGAGTGGTCCTATGCGCGGCAGCAGCTTGGATCTGGAGAAGAACAAGTTGCTGCTCACAGTCTACGGCCAGCCGGGCGCAGCCTCACCACAGACAGGAGTCGGTGGCGACTACATCCCAAGCAACCAGAGTGAACAGTGAAGTGTAACCGCGAAAGCAGAGTACCTACTGCTGACCGTCAGCAAAGTGAAAGTGAACATAATATAGATTTAAATTCAAATTTCGCCAGACGATGGCCCAGTGATATGCGTAGTGCGTTTTAAACGCAAAGAGCTACGTTGCCTAAAGCGCAAAAAGAAACGTGTGCGTACAGTAGAAGACTCATTAGTTTAAAAAATGTAGATTTAGCGCAACTAAAATACAGGGTGGAATTTTGTAATGTCACCTGGACGGAAAGTACTCTTAATATTGCAGATAGAAAATTTTACTCAAAGGAAACATTCCTTTATTTTTGAATAGAAAGCAAACTGCATTCAAAGATTTTCGAAAATTCTCTTCTCCCACACCCGGGAATCGAACCGGCTAAAATCTGAAAAAAATATACCCTGTACTTTTATTGCATTGATCGTTAGGGTCAATTATAAGGATGAAATCTCTCTAACAAACATGATAAATTAAATGAAAGGAAAACCATAGTGTTAAGCGTTTCGCTCAGCTATCACTTGTACTACTTTATTCTTGTTTTCCTATATTACTCGGACTGTATTGTTTTTGCATTAAATACATTGCTCTTTTACAACCACCTCAGTCTATCACTGAGTGACAATATAAAACTGACATAACGATACCTCACCAAGCCGTAATGTCGCATGGTGCGTCCGTTCGTAGAGTCGTATCCGACCCCCGTGTCGCGACAACACACAATGATAATTGTTTGTGTGAGTAAATTATACTTAATTATAGGTTGGTTGACCAACCCAGAAATTAGTACTGAACCAATCAAACATTAATTTCTACAGCTCCTATTGTAAATTTTTAGTGAGAGGCAAAATAAATTCTAGACATATTGGCTAAAGGCACTATTTCACGTATATCCTAGTTGATAGAGAGCCTAACGGTGCATCCACACCGCCGGTAACATTTGTAGCTCAACGTTTCCAAATGTTACTCGGTAACATCAGCCAACAAAATGTTATTTAATGTTACTAAATGTTGACGTGTTACTGTAAGTCGAGTAACGTTGCTCAACATTCGATAAAATCCGCCAACAAAATGTTATTTAATGTTACTAAGTGTTGACGTGTTACTGTAAGTCGAGTAACGTTGCTCAACATACGGTAACAATGTTACCCCCATTATCTAACAATGTTACCAATTGTCGAGCAACCGTTACTCGATTTACAGTAGCACGGCAACTCACTTAGTAACTTTTTGTTGTCGGATGTTACTGCGGTGTGGATGAGTAACAATCAACAAATAGTAACAAGGAGCCACAAAAGTTACCGAATGTTGCCGTGTTGCCTTTTGTTGCTCCACAAATGTTACCGGCGGTGTGGATGCACCGTAACACTAACGATGCAATCATGCAATTGATTTAATATTAGGATATTTCTGCAATTGTATTGTGGGTAATCGAACGGTTGGTTGTTGTTGCCACGTGTGTAATGTTGCTCTCGTCCGTGTGTCACTGCGTGGTGCCAACTGGGTGAATTTCGCCCAGCAAATGCTGAGTTGGTAACCCTTTTGGTGTGGACATGCTCAGCAAAATTCTTATTGTATTTTCAATTGTATTTTATTACTAGCTTCCGCCCGCGACTCCGTCCGCGCGGATGTCGGTCTTCGCGTGGATGGTTTATTTCTCCATTTTGAGTAACTCTGACAATGACATCTTATAAATATCTATTGGACCCAAATACGGCTAAGCCTATAATAATTAAGGAGATCCCTCTATTGAACTACTGCTGTTGAGCTCGCGTTCTGTAGTAAGTATTTTTTTCATAGTAATTCCGACCTTGTATTTACAAATAACTGATCGGAACAGTAATCAAAAAGGTCGCGCTGAAAAGCACGGTTTGAAATTACACGCATACAATATTAATTCCAAGGACGACTTCGCCACACTGGACACGTCCGCTCGCATCAAAATTCAGAATTCATATGGAATAGAAAAATAATAAAGTCGCGGTAGTCATTAACTCTCGGAGAATCTTAACACCGCGATTCAGAAATGCGCGTCATAGGCACAACGCCATCTAGTGGTGAGTGGTGGAACCTTTTTAGAAATCAATGGAGGCAGGCGTGGCGTAATGTTCTACTTGATAATAGGTGTCGCCAGTGGTTCCATAATAAGGTTTGTTAGAGATTTTTTTTTCTACATATTTTTCCAGGATAAAAAGTATCCTATTTTATGCCCAGGATAATAAGGTATAATTATACCAAGTTTCATCGAAATCGAACCGTTAGTATTCACGTGATGCCTGCATATACAGACAGACAGACAAAAAATTTTTTAATCACATATTTGGGTTTGGTATCGATCCAGCAACACGCCCCGCAATTTATTTTTTCAATATTTTCAATGTACAGAATTGACCCTTCTACAGATTTATTATATGTATAGATAATTATTATTTCTGTGTGTGTGTCTTATATCAGAAAAAAAAAATAATGACGATGATATGGTACCTTGATTGGGCACTTCATCAAGACAATGTTGATCCGCCGCGGCCGGCAGCATTTCTTGATGATGTTTTATTAACGTTTGAAGATTAATAGAGCAATCACATCTAAAACTCAAACGTTGGAAGTAAAATGGCTTAGCTAGTGGCTACTTATGTGTTTGTGACGTTCGTAGATATCGCCAGGTGTTTAGTCGACTAAAATGATGAGCATTTTCTGCTGACAGAATAAATTTGAAGATCTGAAAAACTTGATGTGGAACTCCAAGAGCCCAGCTATACTATAACATTATATAGGAATGACGTCTTAGCTAGATTTGTTCAGCCTAATGAGCACTCTCTGTTGATGTATAAAAATTGAAGATCTAGAACACCTGATGTGAAACTCCAAGAGCCCAGCTACACTATAACATAATTACCTACGTATACAGGGTGTAAGAGACATCGACGTACAAACGGATACCATGGGTTTAGGACATGATTCTGGACTAATCCGACGAAAAAATATGGAAAAATCCGACGGATTGTTCCATATTTTCAAAAAAATATTGAGTTTTTGTTTACTTTAGCCTGTTCATAATCGTTATTTTTACCTAACCCAATAGGATTTTTAATAAAAAAGTAATTAATTCACTACCTTCATTAAAAGTAGCAATGTAATAAAACTAGAAATGGAGTCTTCTTAGATGTTCTGTTATGTGAAGGTCATCGTATACCTAAATACTGTGCCCAGTACCACAGTACCTGTAGTACTTTAAGCGCGGCTCACTAATAAAAAAACTTATAAAAATAAAAAAAAATAGGAAAAAACCGACGAAAAATTCCAACACGCGGGGTCCAGAATCATGTCCTGGACCCATGGTATCCGTTTGTTCGTCGATGTCCCTAACACCCTGTATAGGAATGACGTCTTAGCAAGAGTTGTTCAACCTGATGAGTACTAATAATCTGTTGACGTATAAAAATTGAAGATCTGGAACACCTGTGGAAATCAAAGCTATCACTAATTTCACTGTGTAATTATAAAATAACATTAGCTGGGAGTACCAGTGAAAGCGGTTACAGTTTAGGACTGATTTTCGATGACGACGAATATTGAATAAAAATTTGACTATACGGGCCAAAACTCCTATTATTATTTTTTACCCGGGCTCTAGGAATTAGGCATCAGACGTTTTAGATCTTCGATTTTGACGACCCCGTTGTCGCTGTCATAAGCAACAGGATCCGCGTACGAAGTCGCGGGCAGAAGCTAGTTGATTTATAATTATTTACAGACTGGCTCGATTGAGTCGATATTTTGTTATGCGATACACGTTGCTTGTTTGCTGTCTGATTGTTATATCGTTTAAAACGTTAAATAGATCAAAATAAATCTGTAGGTTTTAGAAATTACAAGCATGCATGCATTTTTAACATTAAGTTGGTGTGCGCCACGGTAATTAAAAAATAGAGGTTCTTTGAACAGAGGTTCAATTGATTTAGACTTACTAATTAGTACGGTACCCAATATTTTGTTTACAATATACGAATAGATACGGTCGATAACTAACATATAAAAAATACTATGATTGAATTTGATAAAATAACGGATTATGTAAGCCCGGACAAATAAAAACTTGCAACCGGAGAATGACCGAAGAAATTGTGGACTTAATACAGTAAAATCAATATTAACCAGTAACCACTTAACTAAATCACTTTTAGGGTTCCGTAGCCAAATGGCAAAAAACAGAACCCTTATAGATTCGTCATGTCTATCTGTATGTCTGTCCGTCCGTATGTCACAGCCACTTTTATTCGAAATTATAAGAGTTATCCTGTTGAAATTTGGTAAGTAGATGTATTATGTGAACCGCATTAGGATTTTCACACAAAAACAATATGGGGGAAGTGAAACTCAAAAATATTTTTTTTTCGGCAAGCCCCTACGTGGTATCTATGGTCTTTAAAAATGATGTTGAGGTTACTAACATCATTTTTAGGGTTCCGTACGTCCCAATACAAAAACGGAACCCTTATAGGATCACTCGTGTGTCCGTCTGTCTGTCGCTTACAGTCAATTATCTCCGAATCGACAAGACCGATTGGGTTGAAATTTGGTCATCATCATCATCATCTCAGCCATAAGACGTCCACTGCTGAACTTAGGCCCCCCTTTAGATCTCCACATATACCGGTTGGAAGCGACCTGCATCCAGCGTCTTTTTTTCCTGTGACCCAAGCACAGAGGTGTCACGTGAATAGATGAAATCTGTATATGGGAGGTAATTTTTGGGGGGAAGGGAAAAATTAAAAAAATAAAATTTTGAAAACTGCATCGTGTGACATATCAAATGAAAGGTCTTGTTGAGAAGATCTTAAATGTTTTTTTTGTAATTTAAAAATAAATAGTTTCCAAGTTATTCAAGAAAATAGACGAAAATTGACCATCCCGCCCTCCTTATCTCCGAAACTACTGAACCTAAAATTTTGAAAAAAATACACGAATTAGTTTTCTACTTATAGATTACCTATCTATAGGAAAACCTATAAGAAATCCATGATATTAAAATAACATAAATCGTACGGAACCCTCTTCACGCGAGTCCAACTCTCACTTGGCCGGTTTTTTTTTCTAAACTGAACAGTTTGCGCGAGAGACACTTCCAAAGGTGTGAAATGTGTGCCCCCCCCCCTCCCCCCTGTAACTTCTATAATAAGAGAATGATAAAACTAAAAAAAATATATAATGTACATTTCTATGTAAACTTCAATTGAAAATTGGTTTGAACGAGATCAAGTAATTAGTTTTTTTTAATACGTCATAAATTGTAAACCGTAATTTACCTTTCAAAGTTACAACCAACTACAAGATTTATAATAAGCTTCCTAATGCCTGGAAAGAGCTAAATTTAGAAGCATTTAAAAAACAATTAAAATCATTTTTAGCTAGTAAAGCATACTATGATGTTAATGAATTTTTAAGTGAATCGTTTTAATTTGACATGCTATTTTATATATTTTAATGAAATTAATTTAATTTAATGTGATAATGATTTTGATAATGATGTATGGATTGAATGTTATTGTACTTGACATTATCCTTGTTTTATGTAATTTTACTATAGTGTGTTTTTATAATTTAGTGTTATTTAAATCTACACATTAATCCAATTAAGTTAGAATTTTAATGTAATGAATATTAATATTATTGGTTCATAAATAATTAATTCTAAACTTAAATATTTGCACACCATGACAATATGGTAAACATGTTAGCACAACTCCATGTACTATTTTTAACACCTTGCATGCATTGTATTGTATGTACACACATGTTTGAGCAAATAAAGAATCTGAATCTGAATCTGAAAAAGAACTTTTATATTAAGTATGTTACTTGCTGCTACGGAACCCTTTATGGGCGAGTCCGACTCGCACTTGGCCGCTTTTTTTGTTAGCTCTTGTAGTTGCACAACGACGTCTTAATTCAGCTTGTAGTTTATACGCTTGCATTGAAGAATTATGTTATATATCGATGCCTTCCGGCCAAAAGGGGTAACCGCCACTTTGCAAACTTTACAGGAGAGTAGTTTGTAGTTCAAAAAAAGTGAAAAAAAAATCATCTAAAATTTTCTGTAAGTACGTTCCAAAAGTTTCAAAAACCCATTTAACTTTTGATTAGGTCTCTACGGAATGGCATTGTTTATTACAATAAATCACACTCCTAACACAATTTAGTGTCGCTTACCCTCAAATAGTCCCGAATTCACTAACAGGAAAAAACGTATTAAATGAAACAACTCAATGGTTGAGTTCCAACTTAAATGATTTAAGTGCACCATTCGTTTTATTTCTGTTCAAGAAAAGGAGCATACCTGTGACTTTTCTGTTCATTAAGTCCAGCCAATATGATATTATAACCCGCTATTGGTTAATGAGAGATGAACAAGGAAATTGTAATAAGTTACAAGTTATCAATAAGAAATATAATAAGCACTTTTATAAAAAACGCGAAAGCACATTGTGTTTAATTCTTATAAAATTAGGTATACTTATAAACTTAAATACTTAGATTAGACCTTTTAAAGTTTTTAAACTGACATTTACTAAGATGCGCAGTATGAAAAAAAAGCGAACCCCCCGCGGTGTGCGCGTGTGTGCGTGCCGTATCATACCTACACCGCGTAGTGACACATCTGTAGTAATCTGTGTCTAATGTTATCTTACGATATATTTTTTATCTTAAGATGTTATCTTACGATATATTTTCTATCTTAAGATGTTATCTTACGATATATTTTGTATCTTAAGATGTCATCTTACGATATATTTTATTTCTTACGATATATTTTCCATCTTAAGATGTGATCTTACTTAGTATTTTGATTACCGCTATGTGGATGATCTTTATTTTTTGTGTATTTGTTACGCGATTACTCCGCCAATTGTGGACCGATTTTCAAAATTCTTTTTTTGCTCGAAAGAAGATACTTCTGTAGTGGTCCCATGGTCACCAAGTCAGGATATGATGATTGGATCCTGGAGAAATGAGGGCAACCCTCAAATTTTATCGGCCCACACACCGTTTTTCTGAAATCTTATGAAGAAATTTTAGTACTTGCGTATGGATCATCATCTTATGTAGCTGAGCTGATGATGGAAAGTACAACTCCTTAACAGTAAGGAGTAGGCATCGATTGATTTCACATATCTCCGGAACTACAAGTCTGATTTAAGTATTTTTTTTATTGTTGTACTAGGGATCGTTCAACTTCCGTAAGTTTCATAAAAATCGGTTTAGTAGTTTTTCTGATAAGGAATTTTATTAGCTTATTGTGTACATGAGCGATGTTAATACCAGTGTGCTACGGATTACAAAATTCTAGTGCGCATGTAAGTAAATGATGTATTTAACAAGAATTTGGGTTGAATATAAACTAAAAAGAGTAAAATAAAAACTTTACGGCGGTTATTTTTTTTGAAAAAAGTTTGTTTCTATTTTAAGATGGTAGGTACCTATCTTACGATATATTTTCTATCTTAAGATACGAAAATATGAAAGAATTATATATTATCTTCGTCGTGTGTGACGGTCCATTGAATAGTATAGCGAGCGATATATATCTTAAGATAAAATATTATAGTATCTTAGCCGTGTGTGATGCGCTTAATACACAGTCATAGATGAACATAAAGTCTATTAAATAAACGCGTTTTATTTTCCTTCCAAAACTTTGGGCCAAAATGACTCACGAGCCCGGTGGTGCTTACGCCGCCGCGCCGTGGTCGTATACAGACTGTGATCGCTGTGCAACGCTAACGACATTTTGTACGAACTAAAGAGAGAGATAACCGATGTTGTTTGTCATTTTTGTGTAAGCTAACCGCCAAACCTTTGATTTATCTTCTTATCTAACCACCATACCAGATTTTTTTTTGGGAGGGAAAAAAAGGGTATGCGACAATGTTAGGCGACATTCGTTTGGATGATTTACCCTAAGCGCCTTCGATGATTGATTTGGTGACTAGGGAAAATAAAAATAAGCGCCAAATAAAGTCACAGAAATGAGGCCTAAATGTACTAAATGACATATATTTTATCCAAAGAAGCTGCCCTAATATTCTAACCGAAAGTTTGGTAAACAAATATTCAAGCAGAATTTGATTAATGTATTTTTTACAATAAAGTATTTACAGCCCAAACTACTTAACGTTCAAGTAAAGAAAAAATATCCGAAGCCAAATTGCTTATCTCACAGTTCTGAAATATTATTTTTATCCAACCACAATACAACAAATACACCAAAAATAACTGTCGTTTATGACAAAAAACTTGGTGTTAGAACCTCAATTCCTTTACCGCTTAAGAAACAAAAAGTTTGTCCTAGAGCCACGAAACTTAGACCAATAGACGCAGCAAAAAAAGCCAATTTTAACCATATACTATGTATATACGAGTCGATTTTGCAAAAAAAATTCGCTCACCGCCTTTTGGCCGCAAGACATCGATATCTATTTTGTATCTAAACTCAATAAGTATCACAAAAAATATCTGTTTTTTTTTGTACAAGATAAACATTAACCTGACATCTGCACAAACGTACCCAGCGCTATCTGCAATAACTTTGAGGTGTCATCCCCATTTTTACCGACTTAAAAAAAGAGGTTATCAATTCGACTCGTATGTATGTATATATATATGTTGTTAGTCTATATCAGCGTCTGAACAAATGTGCCAAACAAAAGTGTATGTATTAATTATGTATGATTTTATGTTTGTGTTCGCATAAATCTCCGGGACTACGAGTCCGATTTAAGTAATTCTTATTTTGTTGTATTAGGTATTGTTCAACTTAGGGAATACTGTTCATCAAAATCGGTCCAATATTTTTTGAGATAGGGAATTTTTTTGCTTACTTGAATTGTGGATTTTCAAAGTCGATTGTATGTTTGTTCGCGATTATCTCGCGTTTGGCTGAACCAATTTTGATGCGTTTTTCAGAAAAGTGTTTGTTACATTCTGGGAAAGGTTTCAGTATATGACAGTAATGGATATCTCGTGACGTTACCCGCATAGATCCGTTTTTGTTGCTCACTTGGATTATAGATTTCTAAAGACCCGATTATACGAAGAGTTTTGTTGAGTATCTGAACTAAAAAGGGTAAAATAAAAACTAAAAAAAAAGAACCGACTTCAAAACCAAACACAAAAAAGTGTATGAAATCGCTTAAAAATAACTATTCTTTCGGATGGTCGGTGGCCATATTCAATGAAATAAAAAAAAAACTTTATAAAAAAAGAAACCGACTTCAAAACCAAACACAAAAAAGTTTGAAATAACTTTTCTTTCGGAAGTCGGTGGCTTTGTTTTTTTACATTTCATTACATTACTTTCATCGAATATTGCCACCGACTTCCGAAAGAAAAGTTATTTTAAACTTTTTTGTGTTTGATTTTGAAGTCGGTTTCTTTTCTTTATACTTAAAGTTTTTTATTACAGTTTAATTTATTAGTGCAATAATTTATTTTTATGGCCACATTCAAAATAGTCCAGTCAATGGGGACAAAAAAGATGCTTTGCCTTGCATTAGGTGATGTAGTATTTTTGAAGGGCCCCAATGTGTTTTTGTCATAAAGCCAACAGTTGAATCATTATATTAAAAAAAGAACACATTTGGGCCACTTCAATCCAAGATGGCGCAGACACTCGTCGAGGACGTCGAAAACTCGCATTTTGCATAAGGAGCATTATACTTAAGCAATACAAATAAAAAAAAAAAACTACACCCCTTTTGAAGGGCAAAACTCCCCGTTGACTGGACAAAAATGGTATCTTACCCTACATCTGGCCAATATTGATGAGACATTCCACTAAGCAAATTTGATATTGGCATAGTGTGAATAGAGACAGGCATAGCCGAGAGACAGCTGTCTCTATTTACAAGATGCTACTACTGGATTAGCTGTGTCCTTACAAATTTGTGGTGCGTTCAGGATTGTTTTAAGAGAACTGCGTGGGCGCAGGCTTCCTGGTTGAATGCGCGGCCACGGTTCGACCTTTATAACTTACTGAACGTCGGACCTTCGCGGCTTTCACAGTTACTGTTAGTGTTGTTTAGAGGAATGGCCTCCTTTAAACGCTTATAAACTATTGTTTCAGAAGACACAACTGCTTTCGATCACTTATTTGTTCGCCATGATAGTACTTTTGAAGTTCGGTTAGCGCAGTGGCTGAGCGATTGGACTGCTGCGCAGCGTGTTGCGGGTTCGATTCCCGCACAGAACAAATATTTGTATGACCTACAAGTAGTTGTTTCTGGTCTGGGTGTTTGTGTACCTATGTGAGTTTCTATGTTTGTAAACGCACCCACGATATAGGAAGAAATTCCTAGTGTGGGGCAACGTTTTTTTTTAAAAAAAATACAAACTGGATGTACCTATCTTTTGGCGCGTACGCGCAGTCGAAACAAATCGCCATCTTCTAATCAAGAAGTAAGCTACACTAAACCTTCCTATGAATGCGACAAAAATAAAACTGTATTGCAGGTGAACGACACGCGACGGCCGGATGAATAGATGATGAAGCTACTATGAAAGTTCGTCATTCATTTCTAAGATGCTAGTATAAACACCAGAAACACAACATACGATGCCGACCAAAATGACTGCGACATCAATTAGTAACTTGTAGCTGGCAGCTCCATATTGATTGGGGTAGTACACGCAGATGTCGACGACGGCCGGGAAAATAATGGCGGCCGTGGAGAGGCAGAACGAGCCCAGCAGCCCGATGAAGGGGCCGAGCGCGGGCGCCGCCAGCGCCATCACGACTGCAACATAACAACAACTTTATTGGACTGGAATGACTACGTTCAATTAAAGTTCAATGTATCAAGAAAACTGTCCGATCCAAAGGAAGTGCACATGGGTATCCTACATTGCCGTAGTAGTAGTGTTGAGGACGGAGCGGACTTAATGAATAAAAGTCAATATTCACCACTACGAGAATTAATTTTTACAGGATTTAGAAATATTATTACATTCACTGATTCGGAACAAGTACAATTTGTATGGTTACATGTATGACAAGACATGTACAAGTCGTGCATAATCTCGATATCCTACATCCTCGGTTTAATTGCTTATATAAAGAATCAGAATGTGGGGTTGGAGTATACATAACGGGGCACTGAGGAAAATAGTACACACACCAACACGGTCTAGGGATATTTTAAAAAAAGCGAATTACTATCAATGTGTTAATTTTTTATAATGACATATATATATTTAAAAGATACGTTATTTAATATTCTACCATTTTTTAATGGTTAAGGTATAGATTAAAATTTCAGGATTTTATGGAAAAAAAATGAAGCATAGACGGAAACCGTATATGAATGAACTTTTAATTTGTGAGTAAAAACTGAAAAAAATAGAAAAATCATTTAATTTGTGTTTATAAACTTGAAGTTAGTAGTCTGAGAAAGCGCCCATGATGTTCATAACACATCGGCAACGATTCGGCATGCTCAGAACAAGGTTGTCAATGTCTTGCTGCGGAATATTGTCCCATGTTCTTCTGAGGTGCGCAAAAAGTTGATCTTCTGTAGCCAGATTTTCAGGAACTTCCTTCAGAGCTCTTCTTTGCAGCATATCCTACGCATGCTCAATGGGATTTAGATCTGGCGATTGAGCAGGCCAGTCTAAGGCCCTAACATTATGTGTATGTAACCAAGCTGCTACCGTTCTCGCCGTGTGTGCCCGGGCATTGTCGTGCATGAGCAGGAAATCTTGCCCCATTTGTGTTCTGTGGGGCAAGATTACGGGCCCCAGCACCTGTTGGACGTATCGTTCTGCCGTCATATTGCCCCGCACCCAAACGAGATCCGTCCGTCCTCCAAGACGAATTCCTGCCCAAACCATAATTGTTCCTCCTTGGTATGGGTGAACTTCCTGAGGGTTCTGGAGATGGCTCCATCGTCCAGGAACTCGCCAAGCACGCGTCCTTCGTGAATCTGGATGGAAGCCGAACCTGGATTCATCCGTGAACAGCACATTGGACCATTGCTCACGGCCCCAGTCCACGTGGTTCCGAACCCATTCTAATCGTCGTCCACGATTGCCTCTCCGTAAAGGTGGGACCCGGAGTGGTCTACGAGAGCGTAGATTGCTTTCATGCAGTCGCCTTCTTACAGTTTGGTCACTCACAAGCACTTGGTGTTCCACTCGCAGCCTTTGGACCAATTGAGTTGCCGTTGCATTTGGTTGTGCTCGCGCAGTAATTTGCAAAGATCGGTCTTTTCTGGGGGTAGTGCCTCTCCGCTACTTCACCTGTGGCACGATAGCGTGTCCACAATCTTGAAATTACATTTTGATGGGTCCCTATGGCCTCAGCAACATTACGCTGAACAGATCCAGCTTCCAGCATTCCCACAGCTCGTAACATCTCCGCCCTCGTCAAATGTCGGCATTGCATGGCTACAATACCTCAATTTTTACTTTATCTTTCGTTTAAAAATGAAAAAAAAAACTGTCACTAAACGTAATTCGTATTGTTTTCTAAATTTCGCACAAATGAAAATTCCCTCTCCTATACATCAAGACATTTTTATGCCACCGAAACAAAAGAATTTTCAAAAATTTTAATTTGGAATTAGTCTGAGATAAATTACAAACAAATCGGTGTATAAAAGATTCCAATGCGGCCAGTACTTTTCGAGTTATTTAATTGAGTATGAAATATCCCTAGACCGTGTTGATGTGTGTATATTTCATTACAAGTGCGGAAAGGCTGTCATTGCAAAGAGTTCCGACAAATGTCTGTTACCCGAGCCAAGGCGCAGCCGAAGGCGAGGGTTGATAGTCGGAACAAGTTTTTCTTCACCCATTTTGGTAGGCAAAGGTAACGCCCATACAGCTTAGTCTTCAGTAGATTTTTTTATTGATATGAAATGAAACGTAACCTAACTCATTCAATTAAATCTGACATTTAAATAAATTAGTAGCTTCTTTTGAGAAATATACGTTTTTGTTTGAATCACAAAAACTCTTTAGTAAAAACTTCAAAGTTGGTTTTTCTTTTTAATAGACATTATTTTGACAGTTGGGAAAGAGAACGCACTAGTGCGGGAAAGGGAAAAAAAAGCACTAGTGTGTAATAGCCCACTTCCCGAACGCTATACATCCCTGCAATATGCCACTTTTTGAGCAACTGTATTAAAAAAGCTTTCTTTTTATCGTGGTAAAATCATAAAATAAGTTTTCCCACCCAGGTCCTGCCAAGGGCAGGGCGAGAGAGACTGTCAGACTCGTACTGACTAAAATCCACGGTATCCTTCAATAGCCCTTTTATCATTCTCTTATTTTAGAAGTTACAGGGGGGGGGGGGGCACATTTTACCACTTTGGAAGTGTCTCTCGTGCAAACTGTTCAGTTTAGAAAAAAATGATATTAGTAACCTCAACATAATTTTTAAAGACCTATCCATAGATACCCCACACGTCTGAGTTTGGTGAAAAATAAATTTTTGAGTTTCAATTCTAAGTATACCCCCAAAATTTGTTTTGTTTTTATTTTTGTGTAAAAATCCTAATGCGGTTTACATAGTACATCTATCTACCAAGTTTCAACAGGATAGCTAGATATACTTTCGACAAAAAGTGGCTGTGACATACGGACGGACAGACAGACAGACAGACAGACAGACATGACGAATCTATAAGGGTTCCGTTTTTGTCATTTGGCTACGGAAACCTAAAAATAAATTTTATCCAACAATAGAAATTAAAACAGTTCAATTAGGGCCTCCAAATATTCGAAGAATTTGATATTCGAATATTCGACTTTATAAAAAGAAAATATTCGAATATTATTCGATTATTATTCGAATAATTGTATTTATTTATTAATGTTTGGAAGAAATTTTACCACGACGAGAACGACGTTAGAATACTATGCAAAGTTATAATTAAGTCGGTAAGTTTAAAACTAAAAAGTTTTCAGTCCATTTATGATCGTTTAACTCGTTAAAGTGTACTGAACGCTTCGATCACTGAACGGCTGTTCGTACGTATTTTGGGTTTGATCCCATAATAACATTTTTGATCGTTATGATGGATTGGCATGTTAGAAACGACCTCAAAACATTCTGGTGTTACCTCGCACACTTGCTCGAGTTAACTTCTGTTTTGGTACAGACTAGTAACGCCTGCGGGCTTTTTTCAGGGTAGGCGTGAGGTAAATGCGTGCCCGTTGCGTCTGTAAGAGGTGTACCTACGCAACGTCTCATGTCCAAATGGATTTGGAGCAACGAATATGACCAAATCTACCACTGTAACTGTACCTGTATATGGCGGGTTCGAAAACGCTCGGTGCACGGTCTCTGGTGACTATTGGTGCCTTGCAGCCTTGAAGCGAACTGGATTCGATGGCGAAAGGTCTCCTATCTATGAAACGAGGATACAGCGCGACCCGTCTCATACGGCTCACTAGGCTAGTGTATGCCGCATCGTATCCTCCGAGCATTGGAGCAGTGATAGCACCGAGCGTCTGGCTCCCCGTTTCCCCCGTCTGGTGTCGTTCGAAAAGTCAAGGAGCCGTGCTTCCTTTCGAGCTAGTCATCGAGTACAGACCGCATCTCCTTGAACGTCGATCGAGGCCAGTGTTAAAGCTCAACCTTCTCCCGCCATACCACCACCACGACCGATAGAGCTGCATCAGTCGCTCATCTCGTACAGCTTAAGGCGTCCGCCTGTATTATTTTTGAGGGAGAATCTAATCAAAACGTCCTGTAAGCTTCAACACGTTTCTCTTCGTTCTCTCGGGGCTATTTTGTAAGCAAAAACCAACGACGATTATAATTTCGAATGATATTCGATAACCCAAGTCAGTATTTGAATAGTAAAATGTGGCGAATATTCGAAGTATTCGGATATTCGAAATGAAAGCCCTAAGTTCAAGCAAGTTGTAAAAATATGATTATTTTGACAAAACCTCTGTTGTCGGTCACTTTTTTTTTGGGGTGGCAAAATCATCATTTGAGTCCTCCCGCCCTGGGTGGGGTGGAAGGGACTGTCAGACTCTTACTGACTAAAATCCACCCGTGTTCCTTCGGATGCCCTTTACGTTCCGGGGCCACGGTATCCTGGATTAAGAAAAATCCGCGACCCCAGCAGGCATTTGGCCCCATAAGGGTCCCATAAGGGGTCGGTGACGCGTGAAACACGACGCGCCACCGACCCGGGCTTGGTCCTTGGTCGGACGGTGAGCATACCCATTACTCACCGTCCGCAAGCCCGCTCCGCCGCTGTGCCCTCTGCTATTCAGAGGGACACGCGTTGGAGCATCCACCCGACAGGCTATTCGCATACGGGCAAAGAGACCCCTTAGGCACAGTGCCTAAGGAAGAGTTTTTGCCCGCATCCCAGGGTGCACCGGCCCGAAAAACTGGTCTTCGACCCTCTTATTTTTTTTCGGAGGTTCAGTATTTTTCGGAAGTTTAGTTTTGTTATCGCAGATCCAGTTTTTTTTAGGAGAAAATGTAATTTGAACATGCTCTTATTATTAATTGTTTGTTAAATTGAATATATTTTTTCGTTTATGGTTTTTGTTGGTAATTCATTATAACGCTGGTTAATTAGAATAATATATAGTTGGCCACATTACAGATCGCTGGAGAATATTTTTTTTTCGGAACTATTATTATTTCCCTAAACAGAATAATGTTTACTATCAATACGATTCACTATGTCTTAATTCAAAAGTGTTTTAACTGGTCTAGTTAAAAATAAATAAGTGCAACTCACACGGCCCAGATGAACATACGACGCGCAGTGCCAAATCTGCTTTTCGGCTGCTGTTGAACCTTTTCTCTAGTAGAGCCCAAACTAGTTGCCAGGCCACAAAGTTTTGTAGTGGATATGACGTAAAAATTGTCAAAGCAAATGCCCCCTTTGCTACCTGCGCCTTTCTGTGAAAACACATTTCTTTTCGTTAAATTTAATTACGATTATATGACTATTGATTGATAATTTCAGACTAATTTGTATTCTACCTGCATTCAGCAAATGCTCATTGCTCAGGCAGTTACTACGACATTTTAATTTAAATTGCCTGCTACACAATAATCAATATGGGTTTGTGACGACGACGGACAAGCTTTTGACGACGTGAACAGGGCTCTAACAGTGGTCACAGATTGGTTCACAATAACCTTGTCTTTAATGCCAAGAAGACTAAATGCATAAAGTTTGCTTTACCCAATGTTAGAACATTGTTCTCTACAATAAGGAGCTTGAAACTGTTGATTCAGCTTTTAGCCGGTTCGATTCCCGGGTGTAGGAGTAGAGAATTTTCAAAAATCTTTCAATGCAGTTTGCTTTCTATTCAAAAATACTCGTAATGTTTCCTTTGAGTAAAATTTTCTATCTGCAGTATTAAGAGTACTTTCCCTCCAGCTGGCATTACAAAATTCCACCTTGTATTTCAAACCTACCAAAGTTAGAAAAGTTAGACAGTATACTGACGTTGACACTGCAAGAGTAATCTATTTTACTTATTTTCATAGCGTAATGTCTTACGGTATTCTGTCGTGGGGCAAAGCCGCTGCTATTCAAATCAATATATTTTTACTCCAGAAACGAGCGTTCGTGTCATTACCTATTAGGCGCGCGAGATTCTCTCAAATAATTTTTTTAAGAGTTTGGTATGCCCACAGTGGCTTCACAGTATATTTTCACCTACATTTTATATATTAGGCAAAACACTCATCTGTACAGTTAAACGTTAACAACTTAACACTAATAAAAACAAACACAAACTACGTGCTCCCTTTCATCGGCTTCATAAGGTACATAATTCTTTCGTTGGGGCTAGTATAAAATTTTACAACAAGTTACATTCGCATCGGCTCGGCTTGGACGACGCGATGCGATGCGAAGGGCATTAGTAACGCCCTTATTACGTTGACATAAAGGTTTTCTTGACCGGTTTAAGCCGATTCCGCGTCGATAAATGGGGGAGCACCCTTACCGTCTTCTATTTTAGATTTACCATTTAACTTTTCGATCAATACAGATTTAAGGCAAAAGAAAAAGCCAACCTCTGTTCTAAGTTACTAAGCTATTCTGAGGCAAAATCAAATCAAAATCAAAGCGTTTATTTCAAGTAGGCCAGTTACAGGCACTTTTGAATTGTCATAGACAAAAATATTATTAAACACTAAAAAGTTATGGTGCTACAGTCCCAGTCACAAGACATAAAAACTGTGAAAGTACCGTAGATGCCCATTCCAAGAAGTAGATCTCTATGGAGAAGAACGGGCAAGAAACTCCATGGATATGGCCATAATCAAAAAGGACGCATCTACATAAAATCAGGCCTGTCTCACTCCGCGGTGTAGGCATAAAACTGCAAGTAGTTGCGGGGCCATTATGTCGTGGCCCATTCACTACGGCTGCCACGCGCCACCCGTTACGCACGCGCTCCGTCTCCTTAATATTTTTGTTACGTTACGTGTAGTTACGCACAAGTTTCTTGCTTTAGGTGCTTTTGGTAAATTAATAACACAATATTATTATGAAGAAAAAAAATATATAGTACATATTTAGTAATGATCAACAAAATTATCTCCCTGCTTGTGAAGTATGGGCTTAACTGATCATGATACATAATCATGAGGTTACAAGTTTGGAAATGAGGCGAGATACTAATTGGGGGGGGGGTGAGCCTACTGGACGACCAAGATAAAAAGACGACACTCTCACTAACCTTAAGCTGAGTACTAAGAATTAAGATCGGTAGAAAGTAGAAAGATGTTTGCGTTGTTGTTTAAAAGTTCTAACTCAGAAAATGGCCACACTACGCATTCAAGGTCAGCGGTCGTAATTCGCTGCGCCACTTTTTTACCTACCTACAAAGACACGCAACGCGGGGCCTGTGACAGTATGCGATAGTAATTGGTCGGTTACTAGGTTGAGTGCAAAATAATAAGGACTGGCTATTTTGCCATAGACAATAAAAATCTTTTAAATATTGTTCTTTTTTTTTTGTAAGATAAATGTTCAAAAATATAACAATAATAGGTAGAAAAGATAATATTATTATAAATATTATTCCTCACGTAAGGTGCCGTAGGTACCTACTATTATCATTCTGTGCTAACAATCAATAATGTATGTAGTAATCGATGACGAAACCAAAAAGATATAGGCTGATGATAAAAACTTGAGGAACATAGGTATTTAAGGTAATAATGTAATTTAGCAAATGCATAAAATACGCATAGGTACCTACCTATTTGTGCCTAAACTCGCAAGTCGCAACCCTATTGAGCTTGACCCATAGTAATCTTTTAATGTCGTTGGCGTCAGATAAACCAAAATAAACTCTCGGGCGTAACCATTCAGTACATTTTTGCTTGCGCACGGGAAGTTTAGGCTATTATAAAATAGGTGGGCGGTACGGCTGCCAGTTAAAATGTACTTTATTCTCTCGTGTATAGATTTTCCATTTGTTTGATTTTTTTTTGGAGTAGTCCTTCTGTACGTATAGTACTATTAATTATTCTGTGATAAAATGAGAAACGAAGAAAAAAATAATAGGTTGGGGAAAAAGTTTCTTCGCATTTTTTAAGAAAATTCAAAACATTTTTTAATAAAGTTTATTTACATTTAACTAAAGTATGTAGGTACCATTTTGTTCGATAACTTTTTGCCATCTTGTAGGTAGGGACATGATCCCATTGCTATAGAAATTTTGGGACTTCTGGTCAAAATACCGCGACAAGTGGTTTTGGCAGTCCTCTCGTGATGTTAACCTGACACTGCCTAAAGAATTCTGAAGAGACCGAAACAGGTGGAAATCTGAAGGTGCAAGGTCAGGACTATACGGCGGATGCATTAACACCTCCCAGCCAAACTCTCTTAATTTTTGTTGGGTGGCTAAAGATGTGTGAGGTCTAGCGTTATCATGATGAAAAACCACACCCCTTCTGTTGATTAATTCCGGCCGCTTTCTTTCAACTTCTTGCTTTAATCTCATCAGTTGTTCGCAGTAGAGTTCAGAATCGATGGTCCTGCCTGGTGGTAACAGCTCATAATGAATAATGCCCTTCCAATCCCACCACACACACAGCATCACCTTGTTGCGAGTTAACCCGGGTTTCGCCACAGTCTGTGAAGCCTGACCGGCCTTTGACCACGACCTTTTTCGCACGTTCTTGTCATACGTGATCCACTTTTCATCACCAGTTATCAGCTTCTTCAAAAATGGTTCGGTTTCATTACGTCGTAATAAAGAATCACAAATGAGTACACGGTTCATTAAGTTTCTTTCAGTGAGCTCGTGAGGTACCCAAATGTAGAGCTTTTTTGTGTACCCAGTTTTTTTCAAATGCGCCAAAACTGTTTTGTGGTCAATTTCCAGTTCTTCAGCTACGTCGTAACTACTGATATGCCGATCTTGCTCCACTTTTTCAAAAATGGCATCCATTTTATCCGTAATAGGGCGACCAGAGCGACGTGCATCTTTGACATCAAAATTTCCGGATTGAAAACGCTTAAACCAAATTTGTGCTACTCTCACAGACACTACACTAGGTCCATAAACATCGCAAATTTTTTTCGCGGCTTGCGTTGCATTTTTACCTTTTTTGTAGTAAAATTTTAAAATGTATCGGATTTCTTCATTAGATTCACTCATCTTGATGGTACGAAAAACAAATGAAAATCACACATTTTCCTAATTTGAATTTGGAAATTTGTTCTTTAAAATTTAAACTTTCAATGATACCAAAACCAGCCAGATACAAATAGTATAGCCAAAGAGATTTTATTACAAGTTCATACATACTATAATGCGAAAAGACTTTTTCCCCAACCTAATATGTGTTTCTAAAATTAGAAAATTCGCTGTGTGTAAGGAAATAAATCAAATCATTCTTTTATGGTATAAAAGGGTGTACTTATTAGAGTTTGATCTACTGAGAATAATTTATGTAAAACTTAATAAAAAATATATTATTTATTAAATAAGTCGCTTTTTCCTTTTCTTTTTAATAAAAAAAAATGCAAGAAAATATGTGATTTAACGTGATACTGCAATGAAAAGACGCTTCTGGCCATATGCGTCTTTCCAACTTAGTATTTTTTTAACGTTTTTCCTACTTTGTAATAATGTGTTATCAAGCCTTGGCGCACGTGGACTGGAGTTCCCTCTCGGATACGTCCGTGGGGAAGACCAGTTTTTCGGGCCGGTGCACCCTGGGATGCGGGCAAATACTCTTCTTTCTTCTCTTCTTTCTACTCTCTTTCCTAGGCAATGTGTGCCTAAGGGGTCTCTTTGCCCGTATGCGAATAGCCTGTCCGGTGGACGCTCCAACGCGTGTCCCTCTGATTAGCAGAGGGCACAGCGGCAGAGCGGGCTTGCGGACGGTGAGTAATGGGTAGCTCGCCGTCCGACCAAGGACCAAGCCCGGGTCGGTGGCGCGTCGTGTCGTGTTTCGCGCGTGCCTTCGGGGAGTTGTCAGCAAACTGACGGGGCCCCTTATGGGGCCAAATGCCAGCTGGGGTCGCGGGTTTTTCTTAACTCAGGATACCGTGGCCCTGGAACGTAAAGGGCATCCGAAGGAACATGGGTGGATTTTAGTCAGTAGGCCAGCATCAGGTATGACGAAGCTCTGGTTTTTATTTTATAAAAAAAATGGAGTGATGTGAGCTCTGGGCGGCACATTGTAACAGAACCTTGCACATGCATTCTGTACCCGCTGGATTAGCTTCTGACTTCTACCTAGGATACACGCCCCATACACAGTGTCAGCGTAGTTCAGCTTGGATAATACAAGCGACTCACAAAGCATGACTCGCATATACACACTTATGTAGGGACGGACACGATATAAAAGCTTGAGTCGGTAGAAGCAGTTGCGCACAGCTTCCAGAATGTGGGTTGCAAAGTGCAGTTGACCATCAAAAACTACGCCAAGGTTACGCGCTTCCAGAACCCTCTCGATACCACAACCATCGATCATGAGGTCCAGATTGCAAGTCAACATTTTGTTAAGAAAATCCCTGGATCTCATCGCAATATACTTTGATTTGTTTGGATTAAGACCCAGGGAGTTTCTCCTGGACCAGTTAGATATCCTTTCCAGATCCTCATTGATGGCTTTCACTGTTTCCACAGTATCCCGAGCACTCAAGGAGAAGTACATCTGCAGATCATCGGCATACAGATGGAACTTAGTATTCACTAAACATTTGACGATGTCAGCACTGTATAAGATGAAGAGAAGCGGGCCAAGGATTGATCCCTGCGGCACACCCCTGGTCACGCGCTTTGGACTAGAGGACATAGTGTCTCCGTTTTCACTTGACACCACAACCATTTGCGAGCGATTCGTGAGGTAACTATCAAACCATTTTTACTGTATTGACGTTACACCCAAATAAGACAGCTTGGCAAGTAGTAGTGAAGTATTAATGGAGTCAAAAGCACGCGAAAAATCCAGAAGGACCAAGAGGGATCCCATGCCCCGGTCTCTGTCCTCCAGTATGTTCCCGACTACATCAAGTAGAGCTGTTGTCGTGCTGTGACCCTTTCGAAAACCAGATTGTAACAATGGTAACATACCATGATGCTCCAAATATGTTCGAAGCTGGTTGGAAACAACCCTTTCTAAAATCTTGGATAGACATGGAAGTAGGCTGATAGGGCGAAGATCCTTCACACTAGTGGGGTTGGGAACTTTAGGGATTGGTCTCGAGGGCGTTCGACCTGGTTAAATATGACATCTTATGGCAGAAGTTACATAACATCTCAATGCCTCTCGAACTGATAGACATTTTCAAGTACTGGTATCTTAACCAGGTCAACGTCGTTCGATGGTCGGGTGCTCTATCGGAGCCGTACAGGTTGGAGTGCGGGGTGAGGCAGGGAGGGCTGACCTCGCCAAGGCTCTTCAACCTGTACGTGAACGCACTGATAGAGGAGCTCAGCAGCACGCGTGTTGGCTGCCATATTGACGGTGTCTGTGTCAACAATATTAGCTACGCGGACGACATGGTGCTGCTGAGCGCCTGGGTGTGTGGTCTGACCAGGTTGCTCGGCATCTGCGAGCGTTACGCGCGGGATCACGGTTTGCTCTATAACGCCAGGAAGAGTGAATGCATGGTCTTTCGGGCCAGGGGTCGAAGATGCCCGGATTCTGTTCCAACTATTAAATTAAACGGGGTCGAGTTAAAAAGAGTTGAACAGTTTAAATATCTCGGGCATATTGTGACCTCTGACCTGAGGGATGATGCGGACATTGATAGAGAGCGGAGAGCGTTGTCTGTGAGGGCCAATATGATCGCCCGCAGGTTTGCACGTTGCTCGGGAGCCGTCAAAATAACTCTTTTTAGAGCGTTTTGTACGTCCCTGTACACGGCCAGCCTGTGGGTGTCATATACCCAAAAGCAGTACAACGCTCTCCGTGTTCAGTATTATAATGCGTTCAGGATGTTGTTGGGGTTGCCCCGGCACTGCAGCGCATCGGGGATGTTCGCCGACGCCCGTGTCGACTGTTTCTACACGACGATGCGAAAGCGGTGTGCATCTCTGGGGCGCAGGCTCCGGGCCACCTCCAATGGCATCCTATTACATTAATCATTGTTATATGATTATTGTAATGACAAACAGACAAATGACTCAGGCTTTTTTATAATTATAGGTACCTAATTTGATTTTGTGATCTTTTGAATTTTAATTTATTTGTTTGAATTTAATTACTTCTTTCTAATGTATATTTATTATTATGATATTTAATGTGAATACTTTTATGATCCGAAATGGATTGAAATAAATGAATTTGAATTTGAATAGCTACTTTCCACAGATCAGGGAAGCAAGAAGTCGCAATGGATCTGTTGATGATAGCCGTGATGACTGAGAGAGTACGAGGGAGTGTCAACATTATCATCTCCAATGAGATCCGGTCAGCACCCTGCGCATTTGATCTGAGGCCCTGCAGAATTTTCAACACGGATTCCTCCTGAACGGGCTCAAGCTGGAAATTACTATCACAGTACCGCTGCTGTTCAAAATACGCAAGATCCGCATTGGCAACCTCCTCACTGCCCGGAACATCCAGGAAGTGCTGGTTAATAGTATCTGGGTTGTTACAAAAGTGAGGGAGATTGTGCTCTATTTTTTTGTGTTTATAATTGTAGATTTAATATGACTCCATAGCTTCACTGGTTGTGAAATATTATTGTTAATGTATGTTTTAAAATAAGCGCGCTTCTCAGTCTCAATTGCTGTCCTTACTAGATACTTTAACTCTATGTATGTTTTTTTTATGACTTTCTGATTTTGTAGCTTTAAACCTTACATGGCACTTGTCACGCAGTTTCATCATTTCCCTTATAGTGTGTGTTATCCAGGGAGGTGATTTTTCTTTAAATAAAACTTTTTTTATGGGTGAATGCAAATCAAACAGTGCTAAAATGTACTGATTAAACATTGCAACCATTGAGTCACATCTTGGAGACTTTCAATATATTCCCAATCTATATTATTTAAATCATTGTTAAAAAGTTCAGGGAGGACATCATTAAGCGGTCTGTAGGTAATCCAACGGGGACAAGGTTTCTCAACTGTAAAATTCAATTCAATGCTTATAATTGCATGCTGACCTAGTTCAGGTATGTGTGAAACTGTGTAATAATACTAATGAAACATAGATAACTTGGACTGGTTTTTAGAGTTCCGTAGCCAAATGGCAAAAAACGGAAACCTTAGGCCGCTGCCTCGAAACTTGCGGGCAGCGTTAATTAAAACTACGATTAGGTAAGTTTAATAGCATTTATTTTTAATAACGGGTATACCACCATTAGCTTCGATCACACATTGTAACCTATTTCTCATGGAATCCACAAGACGAAAGCATAGATCCGTGCCTCTAGTATCTTCCCAAATAATTCGGCAGTGGTTTTCTATAGCCTCTTTGGTCCTTTCATTTCTATTTTCCCATCGCTGTACCATTAAACCCCATAAATTTTCTATCGGATTTAAATCTGCAGATCTTGCTGGCCAGGGTATCACCACTATATCGCTATGCCGGTTGAACCATTCATTCACAATACGAGCAGTGTGCGTGCGAGCATTGTCCTGGACATAGCTGACCTCAGGTAGCTCATCAGCTGGATACACAGTACGGACACTTGGTAGCATACTGTCTTCTAAAACAGACAGATAGTGTGTTGCGTTTGCTCTTGAAGGAAGAAGAACGAGCTCGCCTACTCCATCCGCTGACATCCACCCCCATATATTGGCTGAGATTCGTCCAGAACTGAAATTGGGCACTACATGGTCTTCTGTATATCTCGTACTATTATATCTCCACAAATTAAGCCTCCCATGTTGGCTTGACTTAAAACATTTTTCGTCGGTAAATATAGTGGTACTCCAATCGAAGTTCAAATAAGTCTGTGTGCAAATCTTAAGCGTGCTTCTTTATGAGCCGTTGTCAGAGCAACTTTTTTTACGTGTCGTCTCTAATGTAATCCCATTGAATGTAATGCATTTCTTATCACTCTTGGACAAACATCATATAATTGGGCGAAATGATTTGTTGACACAAAGCCGTTTTTTTCATATTGCCTTCTCATGTCTGATTTTTGTGCGGCGTTAAGAATAGGACGGCGACCAGAATTATTTTGACGATGATCAACAAGTGCACCTTCTTCGCCATGTCTCCTTATCCAGAATCTCACACTATCCCTGGTCACATTAAGACGGCGCGATATCTCGGTGATGTTGTAACCAGCTTCATGTTCGGAAATAATTGCTACTCTTTCCTCAACACTCAAAGGTCTTGGCATTGAATTATATGATAATTTTTTAGAGGCGAAAATAAGAAATTTTACAATGATGGCTTTGACAGATTGACAATAGTTTTATCTACTAAATTTCAAGACACGGCCGCGCGCGGCTCACGACACTCGTCGGCCGCGCGCGTCTGTGGCGGGCCTCGGCAGCGGTTCCATACATTTTCATACTGTGACTATTGTCGCGAGCGACCGACGACAGTCGTAAGCCGCGCGCGGCCGCGATCGATCGCGATGCACGGAAGTCTACCTTTAAAATAACATGGTAAATCACTGAATATTGTGCGTACCAATCTTAAATTAAAGTAAATTTCAATTCTACTATTATTTGCGATTAAAATTATAGGTAGGCAAAAAATAAACCGTACGCAACCCTCTTCACGCGAGTCCAACTCGCACTTAGCTGGTTTTTTGTGCTACTACCTACTTACTTCTTTCGTTACTTCCGGAGATTAACCCCTACATACAAACAAAATTTACCTCTTTGTAATATTAGTATAGATATAGATTATTATAACATAAAGCTTTAAATGTTTCTATGTAGAAACAAAAATTAAGTTACAGCTACTTATGCACGGATTACACTCAATCTTAATTCATATAATTATTTGTCTTCGAAATCAACTTGAGTGAGCATTAACAAACCGCTTTCAACATAAATCTTAAAAATCTTCTAAACTAATAAAAAAATAAAGTTTTTTCTACGGTACTTGTACAGTTATTATGTTATGTGTTATCTTGTGACTGGGACTGTAGCAACATAATTTTGTAGTATTTAATTACATTTTTTGTCTTTGACAATTCAAAAGTGCCTGTAACTGGTCTACTTGAAATAAATGCTTTTGATTTTGATTTAATTTTAACCGATTAAGAACGTGTACGTTGTAAATTTTCAAAACTATATTTTCCGAAATGACTGAATCTATTTTAATGACTAAATTTATACGCATAAATATGATACATAGGCCTAGTATTTAAAAAAGATAATTGGTTTCTTTGTATTCACGGAAACTTTAAAATCAGTTTAAGTTAAACCTGTAACACTTATTACTTGGTACTTACTTGGACGCACCTGAAATGCAAATTCCAACCGCGAGTCCCACTTCACCCCGCATTTAACTAGCAAAACTAAGTAGAAAAGGTATTACTCCCAGAAGTTTCTTTTCATGTTACGAATTGTTAAATACTCATATGTTGTAAATAAATAAGACGCTTCTACTAAAATGCGTTTTTTCAACTTAGTGTACGCTAAAAACGTCTTTTCTGTTTAGTAATATTCCAGTCATATCGCAAATGCGTCCTTTTTAACAGTTTATGGGAAATATAAAAATACTGGGCGATGCCATTTTTTTTACCTATCTCAATTTTGACAAAAAGTGTAAATACGTCTGGATGATAAACATAGTTGGTCGCTGTGTTGAATTCAAGACAATGTTCTTTGAATTTTTTGCATGGAATGTGTCTAAGAGCAGTAAACAATCAGTTTTCTACTAATTTCACTATTTATGAACTAGGGGATGCAACGAAGTTCACACTGTTTGATTATGTACCTTAAACCCTTTTCTAATGAATTTAAACTATTCTTTCCATTATCATAGTTAAGCAGACAAAATAGATCTTACCACTGTAAGATCATTATTATTTTGTGACTTACTTTTCATCCTGTGGCAGATTTAGCGTAATAGACGCTTTACAATCATCTCCGTACTTGAGATATCCAAAGAAGCCAAATCCAGTGTAAATGATTACAATTATGATCGTCGCGATGCTGAACAGTCCTAACCATCCAGTGAACTCTTTCGGATTCTCCATGTTATACTCCAGAGCCAGGACCTGCGCATACAAAACAAGTCAGTTGTGCTCACTCGTACTCACTCGCACCAACTCGCATCATTACTCACTTACCACTGCCACTGCTTCGATGGCAAACAGGACCAGACCGATGAATACTGGAATGTCCATAATCGACTTTAATTTATAATGACTGTCAGTAAATTCTATATCTTCATATGACAAATAATAGAAGATTAGGATGATTCCGAACAAGTTGCAGACGTTGGAGAAGGTGGAGAGCGGCACCAACATCTTGAGATCCTTGATCATGCAGATTGCTACTAGCGGCGGGTACAGGCAGCAGATGAGAACCCGTATGTTAATTTCAGAGCCGCCGAACGAAGTTATGATCTGCCGACATACATTATAGTGTAATAATTACTACCAAAGGGTTTGTCTAGTATTCATAAAATTAAATGATAATATTTTTAACTAGTAGGTTGTTAAAAAAAAGCTGCGGATAATAATACTTCTAATAAAGACGGGTTTTGCGAAATTTGACCCCTGAGGGGTTGTTTTTGGGGTTGATAGAATGTTTGCTGGATATTGATTTAGATATTCCTAAGGTTTCCCCATGAAGAGGGTGGCCGGGAGTAGAAATTCACAGAGGCAAAGTTCGAAATTGGCGCGGACGAATTCGCGGGCGGCTAGCACTCCGCCCGCTTCGTCCATAATAAATCTAAGCATAAAGGTAGATAATAGATTTTTTTTTCCCACGTTTTTATACACTCACTTTTCTTGTTTGTTTGTTTGTTTGTCATTCTGGTTGGACTTTTGCAACTCGATTTTGAGGCACTTCCCGATAAGCTAGCAGGCTGAAATTTTGCACACGCTCTGAGTTCTGATGACAATACATGACTAGCTAAGAAACGTCATAACAAATCCAATATGGCGGCCTCCCCAAGATGGCGGACTGGCTGTTTGAAATCCATCCCCTTGATATGGGTATCAAATGAAAGGGTTTGCTATCAGGAATACGAAAAAAATAGTCACGTGACTTAAATCCAATATGGCGGACGTCCAAGATGGCAGACTGGCTGTTTGAAATCCACCACATGATATGAGTATCAAATGAAAGGGCAGAGGCGTCTCTAGCCCTTGCGGCGCCCCTGTGCAACCAGTACCCTGGCGCCCTCTAGTCTAGTAGGAGCGGGGTTAAAATGGAATACTAACAGTTATATTTTCAATCGGAAATTCGGATGCAAATGGTGCATTTTTAAAATGGCTCAGGTGCAAAATTTCGCTTTCGCAAAATATCTCCTGGTAGTAAAATGTCTCTTTCGCAAAATGTCGTTTTTTCATAATGTCGCTTTCACAGAATGACTCCTTCTTAAAAGGTCGCTTTTTCACAATGGCTCTTTCACAGAATATCTCTTTCGCAAAATGTCGCGTTAGTAACTTTTTTTTTTTATCGTGGTAAAATCATCAAATGAGTTTTCCCACCCCGGGCAGGGCGGGAGGGACTGTCAGACTTGTACTGACTAAAATCCACGGTGTCCTTCAATAGCCCTTTATATTCCGGGGTCACGGTAATGAGATAAGTCCCGCGACCCCAGCAGGCTTTGGCCCTCTAGAGGGGGGCCCCGTCATCTTGCTGACGCTCTTTGAGGCGCGCGTGGAACACAACGCGCCGTCGACCCGGGCATGGTCCATGGTCGGGCAGCGAGTTGCCCTTTACTCGCCGCCCGCATGCCCGCGCCTACGGTGGCCGGAGATCGTCTTGCAACGTCCGTCGCCGTGGGCGTCCACCACTGCGGGTGGGGCGGAGGGAGGACACTGTCCTCTCCCTCACGCGGCCCGCCTCCTCCTTCGCGACCATGACTGCTTCGCAGAAGGAGGCGACCGCTTCCCACTCCGTCTCGCCCCGCAGCATGGCCGCGACCAATGCCGGGCGCGAGAGGTCTCCGCCTATCGCGTTAGTAACTTAGAAAAAAGTTAGCCAGGTTTAAAAGAAAGTTTTTTTTTTCAATTTCTTAGTCTTGGTTGATTCTGTTCTGGTTCTTGTCAATATTGTGTGGCAACGTGGTAAATTCGATTTTTCGAGTGAAATAAAAAAAGTCCTTTACAAGATCTGCTAGTGGTATTATTTTTTTAATATACATAATTATTCAATGTACAGACAGTTTTTTTACTGTTTTATTATATATGTATGTATAGATGTTTCAAATACTACCACTATATCTTGTAAAGGACTCTTAATAAAAGTACATAATTATTATTTTATTACTGATTTCACTCGAAAAATCGAAATTCGAACCAGAACAGAATCAACCAAGACTAAGTAATTAAAAAAAAAATAACCTTTCTTTTAAACCTGGCTTACTTTTTTCTAAGTTACTAACGCGGGGGTGCTAAGACAGGAAACCTCCACGTGCGCCCGTGGACTGGAGTTCCCTCTCGGATACGTCCGGGGGGAAGACCAGTTTTTCGGGCCGGTGCGCCCTGGGATGCGGGCAAAAACTCTCCTTAGGCACTGTGTGCCTAAGGGGTTTCTTTGCCCGTATGCAAATAGCCTGTCGGGTGGACGCTCCAACGCGTGTCCCTCTGAACAGCAGAGGGCACAGCGGCGGAGCGGGCTTGCGGACGGTGAGTAATGGGTATGCTCGCCGTCCGACCAAGGACCAAGCCCGGGTCGGTGGCGCGTCGTGTTTCACGCGTCACCGACGGGGCCCCTTATGGGGCCAAATGCCTGCCGGGGTCGCGGATTTTTCTTAATCCAGGATACCGTGGCCCCGGAACGTAAAGGGCATCCGACGGAACACGGGTGGATTTTAGTCAGTAAGAGTCTGACAGTCCCTCCCGCCCCACCCAGGGCGGGAGGACTCATTTGATGATTTTGCCACCCTAAAAAAAAAAAAAAAAAAAAAAAAAAGTTACTAACGCGACATTTTGCGAAAGAGATATTCTGCGAAAAAGGCTTTGTGAGAAAGTGATCTTTTAAGAAGGGTTCATTCTGGGAAAGCGACATTATGAGAAAGCGACATTTTGCGGAAGGGGCATTTTAATACCAGGAGACATTTTGCGAAAGCGACATTTAACGCCTGAGCCCTTTTAAAAAGGAGTCATTCTGGGAAAGCGACATTATGAGAAAACGAATTTCTGCGAAAGAGACATTTTACTACCAGGAGACATTTTGCGAAAGCGACATTTTGCGCCTGAGCCATCGATCGACGCATCTTTGGAGGTGTCGCATTAGAGGGCGCTCGGCGCCCCATTTAGATCCGGCGCCCGTGTGCGCCGCACACCCTGCACTATAGGTAAAGACGCCTCTGTGAAAGGGTTTGCTGTCAGGAATACGAAAAAAATAGTCATGTGACTTAAATCCAATATGGCGGACGTCCAAGATGGCGGATAGGCTTTGAGGCACTTCCCGATAAGCTAGCAGGCTGAAATTTTCAGGGTAGCTTCAAACCCGATGAACAAAGATAAAAATAATAAAATAAAAGGGCGTATCTTTGCAAGTTACACCCACGATCTATACACGTCATGTAAATATATCCCATAAATAATCCCTTAAATAATATACTGTACGCCCCCACGTTTTGAGTGGCCCCTCTCTCAGCCCCGTAGGGTTATTTTCTTATTTTTAGGATATTTAAAAAAAAACGGAAAAGGAAAAACGTGGGTTTTAGGATTTTTTAAATCTATTCATTATTGTAAAAATATTATTATCTCTCAAAAATTGGTAGGGTGACCCCACTCACACTACCAATTTTTGAGAAATAATATTTTTAGTACCTGTGATGAAAAACGGGGAAAGATAAAAAAAATACAATAACTCCGAATATCAAGGAAATCTTTTAATGCTGCTAACATCGTTTAGTCGCGTCAATGAATACATAAAACAGGCAATTTTCGGAAGTCCTCAAAACAGCTCCGATTTTGTTTTTTTTTTTAATATTTTGTTTATTTTTTATATTCTTCAAATCAGAAACCTCTTAGAGCGGGGACGGAACTATTTATATTGTTTAAACAATATCAACGACATTTATACAGGGTGTAAGAAGACACATCACAAAGCCGTTAACTACGCATACTGTACATCTAACTAAGTAGCTTTACGCTAAAATTATCGCTGGGAACCGACTTTTTTTTTTAAGTATCAAAAAAAAAATAAGTTGAAAATCCCAGTCTAGAGAAGAGGGTCATCGACCGTCGAAAGTAAATTAAACGCACACTAACATAAGCCGTGTGTTTCTGCATTTAGTTCCTACGTAAATTACTGTTCGTAACTTCAAATGCGTAATTTATTTAGAAAAATCGAAAATTCAGGTAATGCTTGTTTATAAAAAAGTTTTGTAATACTACCTACTTAGAATTCGATTTCGTAAAAAAAGTTAAAAAAAATGCAGCTTAGACCTTCAATATCTCGAGAACCCGTGGAGTCCCAGATATGGTCTAAAGGAAAAAAATGATCCAAATAATAGGTAGAATACGTGGCTTTCGGCTTCGTTAAGTGTCTTCTTACACCCTGTACAGGGTGATTCGTAATTGGATGCGATCCTTGAAATGGGTGATACTAGACCTTATTTGCAACAATTTTAACCCCGACAACATGGGTTCTAAATTGGATGGTTTTAGAGATACCTATCGAACTTTAAAGATTTTTCGAAAAGTTTCCACCTCTCCCTCATGAAGTGCTTAGTGTTAGAAAGTAACGATGGTTGTCACCTACAATTTATACTTTTCTGATAGAGTATGAATGGCTGAATCTAATGGATACAAGTTTGTTCTAAAATTAATCATATCTTGGGAAATTAAGTGTCATAAAGTTTCAGTTTTGAATTTTTTTGAAAACTTCCCATGTCTTTCAAAGCATATTTTTCAAAATAAATGTATTACACTTGGTGTACAAATTACAGAAAAAACTTTCCTGTCTTGTTACCTTTCCAAAATGGCGCCACAGTACCCACTTTTAGTTAGTGTCTTACCAGAAAATTAGGGTTGTTACTGATAAGGTATAAAATCAACCAGGATCGGTTATGTTTTCGAAGAAACAGCCCTAATTTTCTGGTAAGACACTAAATAAATGTCGTTGATATTGTTTAAACAATATAAATAGTTCCGTCCCCGCTCTAAGAGGTTTCTGATTTTAAAGAATATAAAAAAAAAACAAAACATTAAAAAAAAAACATCAAAATCGGAGCTGTTCTTGAGGACTTCCGAAGCAAAGGCTTCATTGACGCGACTAAGTAGTTGTAGACAGCATTTTATCTGGCCAGCCCCACAGTCTATAATATAATGTTAATAATATAATATGCCACAACGATCACACAACGCCATCTAGTCCCAGGCTAAGCAGAGCTTGTGTTATGGGTACTAGACAACTGATAAACATACTCATATATTTCTAAATACATATAATACGAGTATCTATTATATACTAGCAAACCCGGCGAACTCCGTTTCGCCACCAGATGGCTTCGTTTTATGTAACATTTCGTTTGGTGATTAAAAGAAGAAGAAATTTTTTTTTCCTGAATTTTCTTTGCTGTAAACCTCACAGAGCCCGAGACCTTTCCAACTAATGCAAAACCGTGGAAATCGGTTCGTGCGTTCTGGAGTTATAGCGTCAGGAAGGAAAACCCGACTTATTTTTAATAGTAGATAAATTACACCCAGACACAGAACAAATGATCGTGCTCATCATACAAACATTTGTCCTGGGTAGAAATCGAACCCACGACTTAACCACTAGACCAACAGGCCTGACAGTAGTTAAGTGAGAGCACTCGTGTGTTTTTTGTCATTAGGACGTATTTGCCGTAAGGACCCATTTAAGCGCATCACACACGGCTAAGATACTATAATATTTTATCTTACGATATTATCTTACGATATATTTTATATCTTAAGATGTTATCTTACGATATATTTTACATCTGATACGAATATCGCTCTCTATCTTACGATACCAAAATATGAAAGATATAAGTATTATCTTCGTCGTGTATGACGGTCCATTGATTAGTATGGCGAGCGATATGGTAACTAAACTCGAGAACAATGAATCCGGGTCACTTAAAGAATGTTAAAAATCTCGGAAACTAAAAATGATAGGTTAATGCAATAAATTGTATTTAATAGACAATGTAATACTCCTTAAATGAAAGTAAAAAAAATATGAGTCACCATACCTTTTATTAACACAAAATTACATAAAGAAAAAAACTGCTGATCTCTCCTTAAAACAAAAATAGGAAACATGAAATTTTTGAACTTTATTACGATTTTCTTGAATTTTAATACTTCGTATTGCCTCCTCGTGCTTCCATTACTGCGTTTACGCGGTTTGGCATGCTGTACACCAAGTTCCTTATACGATTTTGGGGAATATTCTCCCATTCCTCTGTGAGAGCAATTTTGAGCTCACGAAGCGTGATTGGGGGAGGGTTTCGTTGTTTTACGCATCTGCCTAGCTCGTCCCAAGCATGCTCGATCGGGTTGATATCCGGGCTGCGCGCTGGCCACTCCATACGAGTAATGTTCATCTCTTGAAGGTAGTCATTCACAATCCTACCTGTATGAGGTCGGGCATTGTCATGCATAAATATAGCATCCTCACCTAAATTGACCATAAATGGACCAACGTGATCATTGAGGATTTCTTCCACATATCTTACGCTAGTTAAAGAGCCGTTTTCTATGATCACCAGCTCTGTGCGACTTTCAGAAGAAATTCCGGCCCACACAAGTACAGACCCACCACCGTAGGCTACTTTTTCTTCGATGCATGCTTGCTTGAATCTTTCCCCTGGTCTTCGATACACTCTGTGTCTTCCATCGTGCTTGTAGAGCATGAATTTTGATTCGTCGGAGAACATAACTTTTGACCAATCTTCAGTACTCCAATTTACGTGGCTCTGGGCATATCTTAGTCTTGAAATACGATGCCCACGCTCCAGTTTAGGGCCGTTTGCAGGTCTAAGGGGTTTTAAGTTAGATTCAGCAAGCCGACGTCTTACTGTCCATGCACTTGGGTTACTTCCTCCGAGGCGTCGAAACTGATTGGTGAGTTCAGTTCCTGTGAGAAAGCGATTTCGAAGCATGGTGTTCACCAAGTATCGGTCTTCTCGTGCTGTGGTAGGTACACCTGGTTCTGCCCGTTCCTGGTCTGCGTAGGTTAGAACCAGTTTCTTCGTAACGTCGGAGAACTCTTTGTACTGTTGACAGCGACACACCGACAGTCCTGGCTGTATCGCGCTGACTCCGGCCGTTTTCCAGCATTGTAAGTATTCTGGTGCATTCTTCAGGCGTAAGCGACATAATTTCAGCTTGAATAATGAATATAGAGCACTATCAACATGGTTTATGTACCCACATAAATGACAGATTACAAACAAAAGCAAAACCAGATGCTGTAATTTCGTAGTTCCATCTTCGAAAGTGGCCCTTTTTCAAATTTGATTTTTTTATGATATAACTTTACAATAACTAAGAAGTTTTAATAGGGAACTATATTTTCTGTCACCAAAATTTAGATTTGTCACCAAGTTGTATCACCTAATAAATAGATCTATCACCACGAAATATTTTCGCCCTCAGATAAACAAAAAGTGTTCCCAGGTATGAATTACCAAATTATATAATTATAATTATTTTCCTTGTAAGGTGGTAATTAGTAACAATATAAACAAAATGTTGAAACGATGATGACAGCATGACAGGTAGTTATCAGTTATTTGACCTAGGCTGCAAGAGCGAGCGAAGCGAGCTCGGGACTTGGGGCACCCCGACACGGACAGGTTAGGTTCGAAGGGGATGGCGGGGTCTGGAAGACCCCGCCATCCCCTTCGTGTTAGGTTACTTTAAACCTTGCACGCAGAAATAGGAGCCCCGCGAAGCGGGGCTCCGTCGAGCCATTATGAGGACAAACCTATTATATTACATACAGAAATATTATTTGGTACTAGACCCTATTTCTTCAAGATTTCAGGTGATTTATTATGGAATTGATTTTATATTGTTTGGTGACTACAATTTGGTGGCAAATCTACTATTTTGGGGACAAACTCTATTTTTTAGGAGACACAAAACTAATTCAATTGGTGATAGCTTAAATCATACCCGTTTTAATACCTTCATTTAAGGAGTATTACATTGTCTATTAAATACAATTTATTGCATTAACCTAGCATTTTTAGTTTCCGAGATTTTTAGGATTCTTTAAGTGACCCGGATTCATTGCTCTCGAGTGTATTATATAGTATCTTAGCCGTGTGTGATGCGCTTTACCCGGGTTAATGTAGGGATTTTAATTTTACCCCGTTTGATGCATGACTAAAATCGTATTTATGGTCATTACCGTAAAGACCATTTTAGTCACTTATAATATAATTCATCTAATCTTCATTCATAATCATTTTCAGACTTACCCCTAAATGTCCAGCACCCAATTTGAATGTTTAGCTGATATGACAGCTGATTTGCTTATAAAAAGTTTAAGTTCAATTAAGCAATGCGCTAATCTCAGGAAGAAATGTCTTTTAATTATTTATGTGTTGGTTAGTCCGATTATCAAGGAAGGCTAAGGCCCCGTCGGTTTCCTTGTGGAGCGTGTAGAACACGTCGGCCCCGTCTCGGGCCTTGTCCTTAGGCGGACGATGAGCTACCCATTACTCGCCGTCGGCAAGCCAGTGCCTACGGTTGCTGGAATTTTACCCTGGGATGTCCGACGCCCTAGGCGTCATTGGCGGTGGCTGGGGCGTGAGGTCGAGTTCTCTCACCCGCTCCGACTGCTCCTCATTTCCTTCGACTGCCGATGAATTATTGAGGTATCTCCCGAAACAACCGTGCCCGGTGAAGATACGGAAGGGGAGGAAATGATTTCAAGGACAATTTTGTTCAAAATTAAATGCTTGTGATGAGTAACATTTATTTATTTGGATAAGGATTAGTATCCTGTTTATAAAAATACCCTCGAAAATCATGCATTATTTTTTTTAAACTTTATTGAATTCCATAAAATAGGTTACAGTCGGTCAACCTTATAAAGATAAATATAGTGCTGTCGCAGACTTTCTTTTTTAGAAATTTTGATGAAGAACAATTCCATAGCACATGTTTTTGCGTAACTTAAGTGTACCACGCAACGGAAGCTCTCGAAAAGGAATAGTTTTTTTTCCGCTTTCGCAAAATTTTCAACATTTTTCATTGTAGCTCCACACGTATTGGTAATAGCGTGGTATTATAAAATATGTATACCCTACTTATAGCCTTCCCTGATAAATATGTATACCCTGTAGCCTTCCTTGATAAATATGTATTGTACCTATACCCTATAGCCTTCCTTGATAAATGAACTATCCAACACAAAAAGCTTTTTCAATTCAATTTACATTTACATTTTACATTTACATTTCATTCATTTTATAAGATTTATTCTGGCACAAAATAACTGTAAAATTGTTTATATTTATGGGCGTTGATAGCTGCGCCGCAGTTTTATACTTTTGTAGCTATCACCGTTCTATATTGTTTTTGTGTAGATCTAAAAAAAAAAAAAAATGTAGATCTAAATTCGAACCAGTTTATAGTTCCTGTGATTAGTGCGTTCAACCAAACTAACAAGCTTATATAATATATTTTTTTTTTATAGTACATATTTTCTAGAGAACAAACGACTCATTATTTATTGAAATGAGTGCATCAAAGAAATTAATAGATTAAAAAAAATCTAAAAACCCACGTTTTTAAATGTCCTAAAAATAAGAAAATAACCCTACGGGGCTGAGAGAGGGGCCACTCAAAACGTGGGGGCTTATATTATTTAAGGGATTATTTATGGGATATATTTACATGACGTGTATAGATCGTGGGTGTAACTTGTAAAGATACGCCCCCACGTTTTGAGTGGCCCCTCTCTCAGCCCCGTAGGGTTATTTTGTTATTTTTAGGACATTTAAAAACGTGGGTTTTTAGATTTTTTTTAAATCTATTACATAATTATTTTATTATTTTTATCTTTGTTCATCGGGTTTGAAGCTACCCTGAAAATTTCAGCCTGCTAGCTTATCGGGAAGTGCCTCAAAGCCTGTCCGCCATCTTGGACGTCCGCCATATTGGATTTAAGTCACGTGACTATTTTTTCGTACTCCTGACAACAAACCCTTTCATTTGATATCCACATCATAGGGGTGCATTTCAAATAGGCTGTCTGCCATCTTGGACGTCCGCCATATTGGATTTAAGTCACGTGACTATTTTTTTCATATTCCTGACAGCAAACCCTTTCATTTGATACCCATATCATGGGGGTGGATTTCAAACAGCCAGTCCACCATCTTGGGGAGGCCGCCATATTGGATTCGTTATGACGTTTCTTAGCTAGTCATGTATTGTCATCAGAACTCAGAGTGTGTGCAAAATTTCAGCTTGCTAGCTTATCGGGAAGTGCCTCAAAATAGAGTTGCAAAAGTCCAACCGGAACGACAAACAAACAAACAAACATACAAACAAACAAACAAGAATTGTGAGTGTATAAAAACGTGGGAATTAATTCTGTTTTATAAACACCCGCACTACGGTTGAATCACACCTAGAAACGTTTATACTTAGGTGTTTGTATTTGACTGATACCTGCTTTAAATTTTCGCTGATAAAAACTAGAAAGATGGCACAGACTCCGAACTGCCAGATGATGAGCAAGGTTTCAACGGCTGCGCTGAAGAAGCCCGCAGACCGGCGTAAGAAGGGCGGGCCCTCCGCCACCGCGATCCGCATTGTTGCCGGGAACGACAGGTAGCCCACCTTCTTCCTCTTGCACAGCGTGTACTGCGCCAGGATCTGCGAGCCAATGATGAATGATTAGATCCATCGAGGAGATTCCTAGACGAACGAAAGTTACAAGAACATAGCCCAACGAATTAGCTTGATGAAATGGCAGTGGGCAGGCCATATACTTAGCACGCAGAACTGATGGCCGATGGGGCCGTAAGGTTCTCGAATGGAGACCACGCAACGGCAAGTGTAGCGTAGGACGCCGGACGTCCACCCGAGGTGGGCAGGCGATCTTATGAAGACCACAGGATCACGCTGGATGCAGACCGCTCACAACCGGTCCTATTTGGAGTCTACTGGGGAGACCTATGTTCAGCAGTGAACGTCTTACGGGATGACGATGGTGAACACTAGATCACATGAAATTAGGTCATTTGTTGTTAAACAATAGGAAAATTGTGTCATGTGAACGTTATTTCAAGTGATATACTATCAAAATCAAATATTTTTGTTTCACATAAGGCCCATGAAACTTATAAAACGTCGAAACAGGTGCACGGCTATCTGTTAGTATGCCGCCAAATTATTATACAGGGTTACTGGTGAAGCTGACCTAGATCCTTTGGGTGGTAATAGTAGACATCATTGTTGACTGATTTTACTATGGGAACCCCTATCCCAAACGTTACCGTTTTTGAGTAATTAGACTACTGATTATTGTATAATATTATAGTAAAATCATCAAAAAAATCTTCTCACGGGGTGCAGGACAGGAGGTACAGTCAGACTCGTACTGACTAAAATGCACGGTGATCCTTCAATACTATTCAGTAGCCCTGTACGATCCAGTATCCCGGTACCCTTATAAGACAGACCCGCGACCCCAGGCTAACAGTTACAGCTCGTTGAGGCGAGCGAGGAACTTGAGCGCTCTGGCGCGACGTGCCACGCGGGGTGGGGCAGTAACTCTAGCTGCCTACTGCGCTCAGAATATGGCAGCCTTCAATTAAAATATAGCAAATATTTAAGGGCATACCAAATATGGTACGAAACCTTCGGCCGCGAGTCTGACTCGCACTTGGCCGGTTTCTTTTCATCGTTAATTTGATGGTTGGTGCTCAAGTGGCTCGACTGACCGTTCACATGTTGTGAACACGTGAACACCAGCAGTTCCTTCAATTCTGTAGTGCTACAATGTATAAAAGATGTTAACTAACCAGTAATTGTATGCAGTAGCAGGCGAAAAATCCAAGTATGCTCACGCCTAGAGAGCCAAACACGATGCCCAAACGATACATAGCATTAGGCAAGGCTAGCAATCCGGCGCCAAAGCACGCCTTCAGCAAATGCATCATTGTGTCCCCGTACCTGCACAGTGTGGCTGTTAGAAAGATCAAAGCTAAAACATGATACGCATTGAACATGAAACATTTTAAAGTAGAAAGAGGGGCAACATGTGACACATTCACGCTGGCCGGATTGACATTGAACATGAAACATTTTAAAGTAGAAGGAGGAGCAACATGTGACACATTCACGCTGGCCGGATTGACATTGAACATGAAACATTTTAAAGTAGAAGGAGGAGCAACATGTGACACATTCACGCTGGCCGGATTGACATTGAACATGAAACATTTTAAAGTAGAAGGAGGAGCAACATGTGACACATTCACGCTGGCCGGATTGACATTGAACATGAAACATTTTAAAGTAGAAGGAGGGGCAACATGTGACACATTCACGCTGGCCGGATTGACATTGAACATGAAACATTTTAAAGTAGAAGGAGGTGTGACACATTCACGCTGGCCGGATTGACATTGAACATGAAACATTTTAAAGTAGAAGGAGGAGCAACATGTGACACATTCACGCTGGCCGGATTGACATTGAACATGAAACATTTTAAAGTAGAAGGAGGAGCAACATGTGACACATTCACGCTGGCCGGATTGACATTGAACATGAAACATTTTAAAGTAGAAGGAGGGGCAACATGTGACACATTCACGCTGGCCGGATTGACATTGAACATGAAACATTTTAAAGTAGAAGGAGGTGTGACACATTCACGCTGGCCGGATTGACATTGAACATGAAACATTTTAAAGTAGAAGGAGGAGCAACATGTGACACATTCACGCTGGCCGGATTGACATTGAACATGAAACATTTTAAAGTAGAAGGAGGGGCAACATGTGACACATTCACGCTGGCCGGATTGACATTGAACATGAAACATTTTAAAGTAGAAGGAGGTGTGACACATTCACGCTGGCCGGATTGACATTGAACATGAAACATTTTAAAGTAGAAGGAGGTGTGACACATTCACGCTGGCCGGATTGACATTGAACATGAAACATTTTAAAGTAGAAGGAGGTGTGACACATTCACGCTGGCCGGATTGACATTGAATATGAAACATTTTAAAGTAGAAGGAGGGGCAACATGTGACACATTCACGCTGGCAGGCTTGACATTGAACATGAAACATTTTAAAGTAGAAGGAGGTGTGACACATTCACGCTGGCCGGATTGACATTGAACATGAAACATTTTAAAGTAGAAGGAGGGGCAACATGTGACACATTCACGCTGGCCGGATTGACATTGAACATGAAACATTTTAAAGTAGAAGGAGGTGTGACACATTCACGCTGGCCGGATTGACATTGAACATGAAACATTTTAAAGTAGAAGGAGGAGCAACATGTGACACATTCACGCTGGCCGGATTGACATTGAACATGAAACATTTTAAAGTAGAAGGAGGAGCAACATGTGACACATTCACGCTGGCCGGATTGACATTGAACATGAAACATTTTAAAGTAGAAGGAGGTGTGACACATTCACGCTGGCCGGATTGACATTGAACATGAAACATTTTAAAGTAGAAGGAGGTGTGACACATTCACGCTGGCCGGATTGACATTGAACATGAAACATTTTAAAGTAGAAGGAGGAGCAACATGTGACACATTCACGCTGGCCGGATTGACATTGAACATGAAACATTTTAAAGTAGAAGGAGGAGCAACATGTGACACATTCACGCTGGCCGGATTGACATTGAACATGAAATATTTTAAAGTAGAAGGAGGTGTGACACATTCACGCTGGCCGGATTGACATTGAACATGAAACATTTTAAAGTAGAAGGAGGGGCAACATGTGACACATTCACGCTGGCCGGATTGACATTGAACATGAAACATTTTAAAGTAGAAGGAGGTGTGACACATTCACGCTGGCCGGATTGACATTGAACATGAAACATTTTAAAGTAGAAGGAGGTGTGACACATTCACGCTGGCCGGATTGACATTGAACATGAAACATTTTAAAGTAGAAGGAGGTGTGATACATTCATGCTGGCCGGATTGACATTGCTCAGCATTATGTTATGCTGTGTCCTCACGCAGTTACCGTTGCTGATTGCTATTAAACGGCTCCATATAATTTATAATAGACTAGCTTGTGCCCGCCGTTTCACCTGCGTCATGTTAGGCGTTTGGCTTTACGGAGGCTCCGTCAGTTCCCTCCGGCCTTGTCCTGTTCGGAGCTAACCATTTCTCCCCGTCTGCAAGCGGCTGGAATTAGCCCCGCGACGCCCTGGGCGTCTTCAGCGGTGTCTGGGAGTGACGTAGACGATTATGTCCTTTCTCTTACACGTTCAGACTGCTCCCTATATCTCTCGCCGGCGCGGCTTTATCCCTGAATTACCTCCCGAAGTAACCGTTTCCGTATGAGGACTTACTTCAGGTGGAAAGAGAGGACGCCGGCGCCGTGGCGCCTCTTTAACTACTCCTCAAAGAGGGATCTTACGGACAAATTTTGACACGCGCAAACCATCATTATTTTGTGTTGCGGTATTATTTTGAAACACTTAGTTTCAAAATAATACCGCAATATTCATCGAAATCAAATGACATCAAAGGCTCACATCAACAAATTTTGATCCAATTTGAAATGTTTTTGGTGCTTAACGTTTTTATTTGGTTAAGGATTAAATATCATGTTTATAAAAATACCTTAATTCACAAATAATGCATTATTTTAAAACAAAGATTTCCATAAAAATGTTACAGAGTAGTTACCCTTAAAAGATAGACATAATTATGCTGTCGCGGATTTTTTTTACAACTTTTGATGACGATCAATTCCGTAATACATGATTTTTGCGTATTTTAAACCATTTACGCAGCACTAAGCACATATTAAGTAATAGTTTTCCCGCTTTAGCAACATTTTTTATTTCTGCTCTGCTCCTTTTGGTGGTAGCGAGATGTTTTATAGGTACTATTGCTATTTATCAAGAAACGCTATAGACTATAATAATATATAGCGTTCCTTGATAAATAGACTATCCAATACAAGAACAATTTTTCAATTCATTTTCTTTCTTTCTTTTACTTTAAAAAAAAAAACTTTGCCCCACTCTAGGAATTTGTCGTGTGTCGTGGGTACATTTACAAACATAGAAACTCACATACCTACACAAACACTCAGAAAAACTACTTGTAGGCCACACAAATATTTGTTAGGTGCGGGGATCGAACCCAATCGTTCAGCCACTGCACTAACCGTGCCATCAAAAACAAAACAAAATTGTAAACAATTAATAGTTCCTCATTCCTGACTTTAGCGCGTTCAAACAAACAATAAAACGCTCCAGCTTTATATTATATATAGATTTTTGACTATTTGAAAATGTGATAAATACACACATCAAAAGTGTCTAGGGATCAAGCATTTTTATGCGGATTTCTTGAGATTGAGATGTGGCTTTGTAATAAATTTATGATTTTATAAATTTATATGGATCCTTTTTGGTGCATTTCATAATTTGAATCAGGAACTGTGAATCAAATTCGAGTAAAAGATGAAAATCAGCTGTCAATATTTTCCCTATAAAAACATACAACGCATTGAAGACATTATTAGTGCTACTGTTTCCCTACTACTGATTAAAACCAACGTTATTATGGAGCGGCGACGTCATTTAAGCAGGGAAGAAATGCTCAGAGCCGTGGGAATGATAGAAGCTGGTTCCCGGCAACGTACTGTGGCTTTAGCTCTGAATACAAGTCAGAGTGTTATCAGTCGACTTTGGACACGTTACCGAAGCACTGGTACCGTGGCTGAGCGCCATGGAGGACGGTATCGCTGCACCACACGGAGACAAGACCGATACATTCAAATATGAGTTTATATAGCTCGAATTAAAGAATTTGAATTTGAAATCTTAACTCGAAGAGCTCCAACAATAACCGCCATGATGTTAGCCGTGAGGCTTCATCACTCTTCAGGGAACTTAATTAGCGACCAAACAGTCAGAAACCGCTTGCATGAAGTGAACCTTCATTCCCGAAGACCGCTACGGGTACCACCTATAGCAATGCACAATCGTAGGATTCGATATCAATGGGCTCTTGAACACAGAAATTGGGCAGAAGAACAATGGCGTTTCGTGTGCTTTTCTGATGAGTCTCGTTTCGGTATGAGACCGGATACAAGACGTATACGACACCGGAGAACCCCTGGACGCCAACAGCGATTAAAATCCTGCCAGGAAGTCCATCCTTATAGTGGTGGAACCATCATGGTATGGGCGGGTATTTGGATCGGCGGAAGAACTGAGTTGATTTGGATCAGAGGCAACCTCAACGCTCAAATTTATGCTGAGACGATTGTATCAGACGTCATCGTTCCTCTACAAGTGCAAATCGGTCCCTTATTTCAGTTAATGCATGATAATGCACGACCGCACACCGCAAGAGTTGTAAGACAGACTCTCGCCGCAGCTAACATCAATGTCCTGCCCTGGCCTGCTCAGTCGCCAGACTTGAATCCGATTGAGCATGCATGGGATATGCTACAGAGAAGAGCTCTGCCGAATATGGAGGGTATCCAGTCGCAAGAAGACCTTTTTTTGTTGTTGCAACGAACATGGGCGGCCATTCCACAGCGTGATTTGGATGAACTCATTTGAGTATGCCAAACCGATGTTCTTGTGTTGTTAGTGTTCGCGGTAGAAACACGGATTATTAATTGTTTAAGTTACCCAATAAAATTTTAAAGAAAACTGTTATTTCAGTCTTTTTTTCGAACTTTTGTGTTAGTGGTTCAAATGTCAAAAATCCCTTTATTAGGAAAATGGCAAATTTCTTTATTAATGCAAAGGTGACTTGGTTTATCGTTACTGTGACAAACGAAAACACTTTATTTGATGAATCCTTAAAGAAAATTTTAATTAATATCAATCAGGAGAAAAGTTATTGCAAAAATATATGTTGATCCCTAGACACTTTTGATGTGTGTAGTAATAACAACAGACAAAGATGTAGTTACGTGGTGGGCTTCGCAACATTGCGGTGTTTGTGAGGGTCATATTCTTCCGCTCGTGGAATCTTAAAGGTTGGGACAGAGATGTCTATTTTGGAGGTGATGGCTTTGGTCAACACCTTCGAGGCAGACCGCCGCACTGTCGGATGCAGAGCGTCGTCCGACACATTGTACACGTGGAACGTGCTGCCCATTCTGCCTGCTCTAACTCTTCCTTCGACGCACTAACTATCGGTGATAAGGCTCAAGCCGTACTCGGCTTGCCACTATTAATTAATGTTCTGATCATCTACAATTACTATTTCTGTTCGTGTATGAAACTGTCTCCGCAACAGGAGGGATAATAATCTGTCAGTTTGTCGCACATGTGACACTGACTGCCACTGACAACATAAAAAGTAAAAAGAACACGGTTGAAACTCCTTGCTGACGTAAAAGCAACTCGAGTGTTGGGCGCTGGCCACACAGAAAACACGTAGACGGGGAGCGGACATTTTGTCTCTATACAACGTCCCTTTCATACAAAAATAGAAGCGTCGCGACGCAAAACATACAAGAGTCAGGACGCGGGCGCAACGCTAGTACCTATCGTACATCTGCGCCTGTCCGCGATGCATCCTCGTCTCACGTCTCTTCTGTGTGACCTGCGCTTTGCATGGGTCAATTGGGTCGTGACCATCATCAAAAATAACGCCATTTTCTTAGTAAGTACAATTTGCTCTAAGGATAGGAAGTATAATTCAAACACCAAACGACAACAATATGAAATTAATTATTTTTTAAACGCAATAATGCATGCGAGAGAAAGATCTTGATTTTTCATGAGGAAAGATTTTTGGCCGTAATGTCAACGTGTTAGTGTTTTTTTTTTTTGCGTGGTAAAATCAACATATGAGTCCTCCCACCCAGGGCAGGGTAGGAGGGACTGTCAGACTTAAACTGACTAAAATCCACGGTGTCCTTCATTAGTTCTTTACGTTCCAGGGTCACGGTGTAATGGTATCCCACCATAAACATTAAATGTAAAAAAATGCCAAGTCTCACGATGCAGTCTTTCCATCGTAAAAAGTTTTGAGATCTCATAGAAGCCCAGTCCTATTCAAATTATTTTGTAGTTACAACAAATATCAACATTTAGCAATTGTATCAATAGTTTTCTTTATAATTATTATAATTATAGTGACTTGGCAATGAGCACAAGAAGAAACAAATAAAACGGCATATTTGGAGGAGTTGAAAGTCACACACCGCATGCGTAAGCATTAATATCACAAAATTAATTTTCTTTTGGTTTATCCGTGTCATCCCAACCGAATTTCGGCAACGGCAGTCAGTCTCATCCAAGACTAGTAAACTGCGCAGGACATAAATTATAGTGCACAAGTGTGTACGCAAACACTAGTGTTAGTGTACTCTCGGTTCATTTACTTTCATAAAGCGATGGCCCGTAAGGTATTCTTAATTATTGTATTGGAGCATGTAGTCGGAAATTCACACATAACAAATAATCTGATCACAGGTCTCGTGAGTAACATTTGCACATAATTCCAGGTAGCAAGCAGCTTTTAATTTGTGCTCATTGCCAAGTCACTATAATTATAATATAAAGAAAACTATTGATACAATTACAAAATGCTGATTTATAACTACAAAATAATTTGAATAGGACTTGGCTTCTATGAGATCTCAAAACTTTTTACGATGGAAAGACTGCATCGAGAGACTTGGCATTTTTTTACATTTAATGTTTTTGGTGGGATCTAATTTATTTTTTGTAAGTGTATTAATTCTTTCCTTTTTTTTTAGGTGACCTCATACTATTTTCCTAAATAACTGTTTCAGTAACAGTAATAAATCTACTATCTAATCCGGCTAACTTAAGTTCTCCGAATATCGTTACAATATTTTTTTTAGTTTCGAAATGGTTTTTCATAGATAGATGGCGCTATCAAATGAAAATTATCGAAATATTTTAAAGTACTACTTAGACTGCGCTCTGTACGAAATCATAGCGAGATTCAGACAGGTACAACGCCATCTATCGAGCGCGCATACAATATTTATCGCAATACAATGGAATTTTAGCCTTATTAATTTAATGAATTATGAACTTTATGTATTAATTTATATTATTCTTTTCTATTCTATGTATTTAATCATCCAATTGAATACTTAAACAACGAATAAAGTTAACAATGCAGTTAAAATCCATACACAATGTGCTTGCCAAACCGCAAATATAAAATTGTTTTCTATGGTATATTATTTTTTAATGTTTTTATAATTTTTCCTTTATATGTGGCTAATGACCTATCTTGGTGCAAAATTTGAAGTTTCTAAGTCTGCTAGAAGTACCTTAGATTTTTGATGATCGGTCAGTGAGTCAGTCAGTGACAAAATGGTGTAACTTTGATTGACCGTAACTCCTAAACTATTAATTCAATTGGCATGTAATTTCGAACTTAAGCTTGTTCTAATTCCTACTATTATCCAACCTAAACTCCTAGCTTTGTCCACGTCGAAGATATAGGGGGGGCGAAACAGCCGTGAATCGCTTCGAGAAAAGATGGTACGGCCGTGCCCGTTTTGCTCGAGACTTGGCTGGAGCACTGCCGTGCCCCCAGATAAGTCCCGCGACTCCGGCAGGCTTTGGCTCTGTAGAGGGGGGCCCCGTCAGCTTGCTGACGCTCTTTGAGGCACGCGTGGAACACAACGCGCCGTCGACCCGGGCATGGTGCATGGTCGGGCGGCGAGTTGCCCATTACTCGCCGCTCGCATGACCGCGCCTACTATGGCCGGAGATCTGCTTGCGACGTCCGTCGCCGTGGGCGTCTACCACTGCGGCTGGGGCGGAGGGAGGACGCTGTCCTCTCTCTCTCGCGGCCCGCCTCCTCCTTCGCGAGCAGAACTGCTTCGCAGAAGGAGGCGACCGCTTCCCACTCCGTCTCGCCCCGCACCATGGCCTCGACCAATGCCGAGTGCGAGAGGTCTCCGCCTATCGCTGCCGTGAGGACACGGCGGTGCTCTGCCCAAGCAGGGCAGTCCTGCACCGTATGCTCGACTGTGTCCTCTGGGCGATCTTCGCATTGGTGACACCCAGGCGTTTCTTCCCTCTCTATCCGACACAGGTACCTGCCGAAACTTCAATGTCCGGTGAGGACCAGCGTCATGCGGTATATGTCACAGCCACTTTTCTTCGAAAGTAAGTATAAGAGCTATCCTGTTGAAACTTGGTAAGTAGATGTATTATGTGAACCGCATTAGGACTTTTACACAAAAATAAAAACAAAACATGGGGTACCCCCCGTACTTAGAATTGAAACTCATTTTTTTTTTCACCAAACCGATACGTGTGGGGTAAGTATCTATGGATAGGTCTTTAAAAATGATATTGAGGTTGCAATTCTTTTTTCTAAACTGAACTGTTTGCATGAGAGACACTTCCAAAGTGGTAAAATGTGTGTCGCGCGAAGAAAATGATAAAACTAAAAAGAATATGTAATGTAGACCTCAACAAAAATTCCAACGAAAATTGATTTGGATGAGATACAGTTAGCAGTTTTTGAGATACGGTACATTTTCAAAACCGCAAATATAACTTTGCCATTCATACAAACACTATGAAAAACAAAGTTATTTTTGTTGTTGGTGTCTATTACTTACTAATCTCAATATAATTATATCCCTAATGTATGCTTGCTACTACGGAACCCTTCATGGGCGAGTCCAACTCGCACTTGGCCGGTATTTACATGTGTCGAATTGTCGGATTGTAAGCTTTATAAAACAGGGCGAGAGGACTCATTAATTTTGATCATTTTACCAAAGTCTCAAATAAAAGTGTGACGCAGTTTCGTGGTAAATGTTCATTGAAAGTTAATACAGAAAAATAAAAGTTCAATGCAGTTGTTATTGTACATAATCCTCAAGTGTAGGAAAGAGTGAGCGGCGCCAGGCTGGCTTAGCCGGGCGCAACGGCGCAAGCCCGGCCCGCGCAGGCCGCGAGCCCCAAGCCCCGCCCCGCCCCGCGCCGGCCCGCGCCGCACTCCCCCGTGTGCTGCCGTGCCGGCCGCCGTCTGCACGAGTGTGCGCCCTCACGTCCGCCTGCCTGTCTCCTGGCTCCGACGCCACTGTGTCGCGAGCTTCACGCGGTCATTTCCTCGTATAGACTCGATTCAGCGCACGTTTTAGTATTAGGCCGCAAACCAGTAGTAAAGTTGCACCGCATTACGTAACATATGAGTAGAGATATGTTACGTAATGTTAAAATAGTTTTCAATAAACTCTTACGTTTCATTTGAAAGAAGTGTCCAGTCCAGGATAAATTAATCAAGTTGAACTTGTGAGAAGTGCTGCTTGGATTTGGTTGTGCCGCGAGAAATAGAGGTGCACGTGCATCGCGCATGCGTCGGGTGGACCTCGGGCGCACGCACCCGCGCGCGCCCAGCCAGCCGCGCGTGTCGCGCCCGCCCCGCGCGCCCAGCGCGCCCACAGTGAGAGCGCCGCGTCGTGTGCCGGGCCTGCTCCGCGGGCTGCAGCTTCAGGAGGGCTCTGCTGAGCAACCTTACGGCCAACGCCTCCCATTTACTTATGAACGGTAAAGTCCGGCTGATTGCAGACTAGACACAATACCTACTGACTGGCTTGTCTCTCACAGACAAGTCTTTTAAAACTAAGCAAAAACAAAACAATTGGAACTGTTTTGTCTTTTTCGGCTATCTCCCATGACAGTTCAGTTATCTATAAATATGAACCGTAAAGATCACTACTTAGGTTTCCTTATGTTTGTCTATCATAAATATCATAATCAAGGCAAAAAAAAAAGAGAGCCTAAGTAGCGGTACTTGTCCCTTCTCCAATTTTATCGGAAAACAAAAATAAAGATGGTAGTAAAGAAAACATTATTTTAAATAAATGGTTTTTGTACATTTGCCACAAAGTTAATATGCCCCATTTTTAACCGACTTCCAAAAAAAGGAGGAGGTTCTCAATTCGTCGGAATCTTTTTTTTTTTATGTATGTTCCCCGATTTCTCGAAGACGCCTAGACCGATTTGGATAATTTTTCTTTTGTTTGAAAGGGTATACTACCCAAGTGGTCCCATGATCATCAGGTCAGGATCTGATGATGGGATCCCAGGGGAATCGAGGGCAACCCTCAAATTTTATAGGCCCGCACATCGTTCAAAAGTTATTTTGTAGGTTATTTTACCCTTTTTGTGGTTGTTTTTGAAGGCAGTTACATTTTTTTTTGAAAAAGTTTTTTTTAAACGTTATAATAACGGCAAATGCCTCGCGAAGCTGCTCGCTCTGTGTGGACGCACCTATAGATTAACTTCCCTCATTTCACATACAGTTTGGCCAGAACGTCTTGAAACAGAACTAATATCTGGGGCCACGGTAGTGGCCCCGCCAAGACGAGCCAAGCGAAGCGCCAGGGCACTACCTACCTTTTCTCGAAGTGTTTCGTCGTTTTTTTGAACCCTCATAGAGTTGGTTTCCGATGTACCAGATAGTTCATATTCTCAGGATATGATGTCAATAATAGACTTATTAAACCTACAAAGTTTCAATTGAATAGCTCCAATACTTTAGACTTTATTGATATCTAAAATACACCGATTTCGTCACTGACACACTGATGATCATCAAAATGTTTGGCCTACTTCCTGAAGTGCTAGAAAGCTGAAATTTGGTATGTAATCTCAGTTTAGTATACAACCAACAAAAACTTTCTTTCACCCCCCATCCCCTAAAATGGGGGGGGGGTGGACGTTATAAAAAAGTTTTAAAAACACTGTCATGCATGCCCCCAGATAAGCTTATAACTTTCGCCCTCCATCCCCTAAAATTAGGGGGGGGGTGGAAGTTTGAATGAGATTTACACCAATTTTATGAATTAGGACATGTAAGTTAACACGGTACTGTAGACACTTAGACAGTGTACTAGACAGTAACTAAAAAACCTATTAATAAGTATTGCCAAACTTGCGTAAACGCCACTGGGAAGTTTTCTTCCCAAAAACATAATTAAAAAAAAGAAAAAAAAATTAAGTCTGCCTAGCAACTTACAAAAAGAACTGAAATCCCACCAAAATTATTTCATGTAAAATGTTGCCAGACGACCACATTGTGTTTAGCCTGTGAAAAAGATATCAGATCTCATGTTAAGCCAAACTTCTGAATCTACACGGCCTAACTCTACCGACCCTAACTTCACAAATTCTACATATCAGTAAAAATGTATGGCTTGGCTGTTTCGTTGCTTCAGAAACTAAATATTCGCATCACCGTCACGTAGGGGGAAGAGGGGTCTTACCGCCGCGATTGCGGCGTGCCCGGCCGTCGGTTGCGACAGTCGTCCCCTCCATACTGCCCTGAGATCGCGCCGGAGCTCTTCCCGCAGCGCCTCGACTTCTCGAGGCAGCGGGGATACACCCCGGCGCTGCGCCTCCACGCGCCACTCATAGACGCGTTGGAGGGCAGTCGCCTCCATTTGATTGTAACTTGCCAAACAAATGTTAATTTGTTATGTTTGTTGATTGTTTTAATATTAATTGTATAATGCATTTTAGTTGTCTATTAAATCAAAATCATAATCAAAATGAGATCAAAATAAAATCACTTATTTCAAATAGGCAGGCCTATTTGAAATAAATGATTTTATTTTGATATTTTGTCCCTTGACAATTCAAAAGTGCCTGTAACAGGTTACAGGCACTTTTGAATTGTCAAGGGACAAAAAAAAATATAAAAAACCCACGTTTTTAAATGTCCTAAAAATAAGAAAATAACCCTACGGGGCTGAGAGAGGGGCCACTCAAAACGTGGGGGCGTATATTATTTAAGGGATTATTTATGGGATATATTTACATGACGTGAGATCGTAGGTGTAACTTGCAAAGATACCCCCCCACGTTTTGAGTGGCCCCTCTCTCAACCCCGTAGGGTTATTTTCTTCTTTTTAGGACGTTTAAAAACGTGGGTTTTTAGATTTTTTAAATCTATTAATTATTTTATTATTTTTATCATTGTACATCGGGTTTGAAGCTACCCTGAAAATTTCAGCCTGCTAGCTTATCGGGAAGTGCCTAAAAGCCTGTCCGCCATCTTGGACGTCCGCCATATTGTATTAATAGCCTAGCCTAGCATAAGCCACATGACTATTTTTTTCGTATTCCTGACAGCAAACCCTTTCATTTGATACCCATATCACGGGGGTGGATTTCAAACAGCCAGTCTACCATCTTGGACGTCCGCCATATTGGATTTAAGTCACGTGACTATTTTTTTTCGTACTCCTGATAGCAAACCCTTTCAATTGATATCCATATCACAGGGGTGCATTTCAAATAGCCTGTCTGCCATCTTGGACGTCCGCCATATTGGATTTAAGTCCCGCGACTATTTTTTTCGTATTCCTGACAGCAAACCCTTTCATTTGATACCCATATCATGGGGGCGGGTTTCAAACAGCCAGTCCGCCATCTTGGGGAGGCCGCCATATTGGATTTGTTATGACGTTTCTTAGCTATTCATGTATTGTCATCAGAACTCAAAGCGTGTACAAAATTTCAGCCTGCGAGCTTAACGGGAAGTGCCTCAAAATTGAGTTGCAAAAGTCCAACCGGAACTACAGACGAACAAACAAACAAACAAAGAAAAGTGAGTGTATAAAAACGTGGGAAATTTTAGTTGAGTCGCGCGCGCGCTCCCACCAGTGTCGGTCTAGTTTTTGTATACGGAGCGTGAATTCGCGTGTGTGGAATAAAATGACGAACGTTGCAAAGTGCAATGTGTGTAATATCATAATCGATGAAATGTTGTCGTACATACAAAATAAAATATCAATAATTGACGAAGAATCACTAGTACGTATCTGCAAGGCTGCTTTCACAAGTGATGAAATCAAGAACTCGAAATCACTCCTGTTTGAGTGCATCCCAACGGACATTAAGAAAATACTGCGAAAAAACAAAGGGAAGGAGGAGCGCGATGTGTCAGATATCATCAATCTATTTAAATCGACAGAACCTGATATTATTCCAATTTTTGTGGCAAGACAACTGGATAAATTACCGCCGATCCTGATAGATCACTTGGATTGTTCCAAATTGTTAAAGGACATGCAAGTGTTGAAAGCAGAAATTGAAGGGATAAAGTCAACTTATGCTACGAGAGAAAGTGTAATCAAATTAAAAACAGACATCCTTAGCGCAAATAACGATTCCCTGCTGCCGGCGTCGGCGTTCAAAGTTAACATTAGACGTGGTGCCTGGCTGGACAGTGGTCCCATAGGACTTTCACATGACTGTCATAATCTGAGTGATGAGTTAAATATGAACAATAAGAGTATTGAATCCTCAAATATTCGGTCATCTTTATCGCAATATAGAGAAATGAAGGTAGCTGAGAAGGAAAAAAAATACCGGTCATGAATCAGGTGAGCGGCAACGGTCGAAAAATTGCGGGTTGGCGAGCGCAGGAGGCGATCGACAGTCGTCATCGCCGCGTCATCAGGCGAGAGCGGGCGCTGGCTGCGGCGCGGAGGGGGATCGCCTGCCCGTGAGTCAAGAGGCAAGCGCGCAGACTGTGCCTAGCGCGGTGGTGACGTCACACGCACCGGATAGTTTACCTTTGCAATTAGCGGATCAGCTGACTATTGCTGTTAAGGACGGGCATAGTTTTACTACGAGGCGAAATAGATTACAGAACCCGGTGTGTGTTTACGAAACTACGAGCAAAGCTTACAACAACGACGTCCAAAGTAATAACAACAACGAAGGGTGGCAGAGAGTGGTACACCGTAGAAGGACAGCGAAATATCGTTTCGTAGGCAAGTCAGGTGTAGCCAGAGACTTGGAGTGCACATTTCGAGGAGCGGACCGAAAAATTCCGATATTTATTACAAATGTGCATAAGTCGACTGTAGAAAGTGACATAATTAAACATATTTACAACAAGACACAGGAAACTGTGTCTTTAGAGAAAATAAATATGAAATTTGAAAGGGGACACAAGGCATACAAGTTTTTCATATTAGAAGCCAATTTATCAAAATACTTGGACGAAACTTTATGGCCTGTAGGTGTCATTTTTCGGCGGTTTGTGAACTTCAAACACAGGACAACAAACGGTGTACAGCTTACTGAGGCTGATGCTGACGGTCAACATAAACCTATAAATGAATAGAGGCCTTTATCGATTTGCTACTTTCAATTGCAAGAATATAAAGCGCTCCATTAATGACGTCAGAGATCTGTGCCGTACGTGTGACGTAGTGTGTCTTCAAGAAACTTGGCTGATGCCGCACGACATACCCTTTGTCAGCACAATCGACAGCGGTTTCGGATACACTGCGACGTCTGCGGTTGATACGTCCGCGGGGATTATACGCGGGCGTCCCTACGGAGGCGTCGCGTTGTTATGGAGATATAGTGCGTTTAAACAGGTGTCAGTTTTACAGTGCAAAAACGCTCGTATTTGTGCTATTAAAATTATAACGAGTGATAGAAATGTGATCATAATGAGTGTTTACTTACCAACGAACTCTTTTGATAACTTGCAAGATTTCACTGATTGTTTGAGTGAGATAAGTGCCATTATTGACGAATATGGAATTGAATCTGTTTTTATTTTAGGCGACTTTAATGCGGATCCGGGTGAGTTGTTTTTCGGTGAACTTATAAACATTTGTGGCGACCAACAATGGTCATGTATAGATACTGATATGTTAGGGTTGGACTCGGGTACTTTCACTTTTATAAGTGATGTGCACGGGACTACCAGCTGGCTTGACCACTGTTTAGCAACTCACTCGGCTAAGCAGACTATTGTTAATGTGAATGTTAATTATGACACTTTATGGTCTGACCATTTCCCACTTGTTGTCGACTGTAATTTAAAACTACTGTCCCCTAAGGTTACGTCTCGAGTAAACAATGTAAATAAAGATGTACTTTGGGGCGTAAAAAGTGAGGAACAAATGTTCATATATGCCAAAGAGTGTCATGAGCGACTTAAGGTAATTGACTTCCCCTCTGAGTGTGTAAACTGTGCTGATTGTTACTGTGATGACCGTGGCCACAGGCTTGTTCTGGATACGCTTTACACCGACATTGTGACTGCCCTCCGCGACGCGGCAGTGGCGAGTCGGGGAAGCACGGGTAAGGGCGGGGGTGGCCCGCGCATAGCCGGGTGGAACAAACACGTCAGCGAGGCTCACAGAGTGGCCAAATCTAAGTTTCTCGATTGGGTGTTATGTGGTAGGCCGAAGTCAGGCTCCCTATACAAAGAAATGTGCGATAGCAGAAGAGTGTTCAAGTCCCGGTTAAAATGGTGCCAAAATAATCAGGACCAAATAAGAATGGACGCTCTGGCTGTGAAACACTCTAAGGGGGATTTCCGTAATTTCTGGAAGAGTACTAGAAAAGAAAACTTACGTCCTGGTCTTCCTGTGAGCATCGATGGTGTAAATAACCCAAAGGAGATTGCGAATCTTTTCATGAACCACTTTTCGGTGAAGTCTCCTTTGGGTAAAGCATCGAGGGTGCTCAGTGCTAACGTTAACAGGCAGAGGGTGGGGACTGAGTTTAGGGCGAAGGATATTGCTGAAGCCATAAAGCTTATCTCGAGAGGTAAGTCCCCGGGTCACGATGGCCTTAGCATTGAGCACCTACATCACGCCGGACCGCATATTGCTAGGGTTTTGGCTATGTTCTACTCGCTGTGCGTGAGCCATTCCTACCTGCCAGAGGACTTTATGAAAACTGTGGTAGTGCCTGTAGTGAAGAATAAAACCGGTGACCTTACTGATAAGAGTAACTACAGGCCTATTTCTCTCGCCACTGTGACTGCTAAAGTGTTTGACTGTTTGCTTAACGCACAGTTAAATAAATCGGTAACTCTGCACGATAATCAGTTTGGGTTTCGCCCCCGGCTGTCCACTGAAAGTGCTATACTATGCCTTAAGCATACAGTCAAATACTACACGGATCGTAAAACGCCTGTTTATGCGTGCTTCCTTGATTTGTCCAAAGCCTTCGACCTCGTAGCATATGACCTGCTGTGGGACAAGCTGAAAAGCATAGATTTGCCACCGGAACTCATCAGCATGTTCCAGTACTGGTATATGCACCAGTCTAATTATGTCAGGTGGGCGGGAGCAATGTCGGATGCGTATCAGCTTCAATGTGGAGTTAGGCAGGGTGGCTTAACATCTCCTACCCTGTTTAATTTGTATGTTAACGGGCTGATCGTGGCGCTCAGCAGCCAGCATGTCGGCTGTCACATTGACGGCACATGTGTTAATAATCTAAGTTATGCTGACGACATGGTGCTGATGAGCGCCTCGGTCTGCGGCTTGAGGAGGCTGTTACGTATATGCGAGGAATATGCTTGTGGTCACGGTTTACTATATAATGTAAAAAAGAGCCAGTGTATGATTTTTGAGACCGCCAATGCAAGATGTCCAGTAAGCATACCTCCAGTCAGGCTCAATGGAGTTCCTTTAGAAAGGGTTAGCCGGTTTACATACTTGGGACACGTCTTGACTGTCGATCTCAAGGATCACGCAGACATGGAACGGGAGCGGAGGGCGCTGTCAGTTAGAGCTAACATGATCGCCCGCAGATTTGCTCGGTGCTCTAAGGAGGTTAAGGCGACGCTATTTAGAGCATACTGTACGTCACTTTACTCATGCAGTCTGTGGGCACATTACTCTGGCAGAACTTACAGCGCTATCCGTGTCCAGTACAATAATGCGTTCAGGGCGTTGATGGGGCTACCTCGATACTGCAGCGCCTCGGGCATGTTCGCAGAGGCGCGTATCGATTGCTTTCACGCGATCATGCGCAAGCGCGCCGCGTCTTTGGTGCGTAGGGTACGGGGTAGCCCCAACAGCGTACTGGCGATGATTGCGGGGAGGCTGGACTGTCCCTTCATCCGACATTGTTCCAGCAGACATGTTGCTGTACCAGTGTCGGAGAGAAGGTACTGACTGAGTTTAGTTTATTTATTTATTTTCTGATAATGTGTTTATTTTTATAATATTTTGATTTTATTTGATTTATTATGGTTTGATTTTATTTTAAATGTATTTGATAATTTATGTTTTACTTCTATTCTTTGATTTAATTTAATTTGATTTGTTCTTTTTATTATTTTATTGATTTTATTTAATTTAATTTGATTTGATCGTTTTTATTGATTTGATTTCACGATATTTTGTTTATTTATATCTTTTTTTTTTTTTTTTTTTTTTTTTTTTTTTTTTTTTTTTTTTGGTTTGTGTCATGGCAATGGGTGTAATTTACCTGAGAATAAATGAAATTTATTTTATTTATTATTATAATTAATAGATTTAAAAAATCTAAAAACCCACGTTTTTAAATGTCCTAAAAATAAGAAAATAACCCTACGGGGCTGAGAGAGGGGCCACTCAAAACGTGGGGGCGTATATTATTTAAGGAATTATTTATGGGATATATTTACATGACGTGTATAGATCGTGGGTGTAACTTGCAAAGATACGCCCCCACGTTTTGAGTGGCCCCTCTCTCAGCCCCGTAGGGTTATTTTCTTATTTTTAGGACATTTAAAAACGTGGGTTTTTAGATTTTTTAAATCTATTAATTATTTTATTATTTTTATCATTGTTCATCGGGTTTGAAGCTACCCTGAAAATTTCAGCCTGCTAGCTTATCGGGAAGTGCCTTAAAGCCTGTCCGCCATCTTGCACGTCCGCCATATTGGCCATATTTAAGTCACATGACTATTTTTTTCGTATTTCTCACAGCAAACCCTTTCATTTGATACCCATATCATGGGGGTGGATTTCAAACAGCCAGTCTATCATCTTGACTTGGACGTCCGCCATATTGGATTTAAGTCACGTGACTATTTTTTTCGTATTCCTCACAGCAAACCCTTTTATTTGATACCCATATCATGGGGGTGGGTTTCAAACAGCCAGTCCGCCATCTTGAGGAGGCCGCCATATTGCATTTGTGATGACGTTTCTTAGCTAGTCATGTATTGTCATCAGAACTCAAAGCGTGCACAAAATTTCAGCCTGCTAGCTTATCGGGAAGCTCCTCAAAATTGAGTTGCAAAAGTCCAACCGGAACGACAAACAAACAAACAAATAAACAAACAAGAAAAGTGAGTGTATAAAAACGTGGGAAAATACACACACGGAAAAAAAACGTAATAAGTAAAGAAAAAAGAAAATAATACAGAGCTACGAGTATATGGAGTCATATACCTAACCTTTTATGGCCCTTTTATACCCAAAAAATGCTAGCTTTTTGTTAAAAAACTTTTTCAAAAAAAATGTAACCGCCTTCAAAAACAACCACAAAAAAGGGTAAAATAACCTACAAAATAACTTTTCTTTCAGAAGTCGGTGCCTTTATTTTTTTTTCATTTCATGTTTTTTTTTGCCACCGACTTCTGAAAGAAAAGTTATTTTGTAGGTTATTTTACCCTTTTTTGTGGTTGTTTTTGAAGGCGGTTACATTTTTTTTGAAAAAGTTTTTTTATTTTACTCTTTTTAGTTTAAATATTCAACTCAAATTCTTGTCAAATAAATCATTCTCTTACATGTATGTGCACTAAAATTTTGTAATCCGTAGCACCGGTAACAACATCGCTCAAGTCAACGACCATTTATATCTAGACGCCTCATGCACGATCTGACTAACGAAAATTATTCTGCCAAGTCGCTGAGGTACGACGTAAGCGAGGGGGACGGGGTACTGCGTTCTGATTGGCTAACGGGGATGGGGTACTGCGTTCTGATTGGCTAGCTCAAGGTCAGTGCGACGAGGGGACTCACAGGAGTGGTCGAGTCACGACGGTTATAAGACTTTTTTACCTAATGTGTTGACAGACATCGGTCGCCTGTGATTAGGAGTCTAGATATAAATGGTCGTTGGCTCAAGTGCACAATATGCTAATAAAATTCCCTATCTAAAAAACTACTGAACCGATTTTGATGAAACTTGCAGTATTCCGTAAGTTAAACAATACTTAGTACAACAAAAAAAGAATTACTTAAATCGGACTTGTAGTTCCAGAGATATGCGAACACAAACTAAATCAGTCGATGCCTACTCCAAGCCGTTGAGGAGTTGTACCTTCCATCATCAGCTCATCCACCTGAGATGATGATTATCAGATGCAAATACTTGAACAGATTTAGAAAATATATGAAAATGGTACTATGTGCCTATAAAATTTGAAGGTTGCCCTCGATTTCCCTGGGATTCCATCATCAGATCCCGACCTGATGATCATGGGACCAATTGGAAAGTATACCCTTTCAAACAAAAGAAAAATTTTCCAAATCGGTCCAGGCTTCTTCGAGAAATCGGGGAACATAGATAAAAAAAAAAAAAAAAAAGATTCCGACGAATTGAGAACCTCCTCCTTTTTTTGAAGTCGGTTAAAAAGAACATGAACAATGTCTCTATCGACTGCCGATAGCATGCTAACATCGGTCGCGGCAGCTGATCGGCGGTAAAAGCCGAGTACTAAGCCGATTCCGATAACACTCGGCTTAAGCCGATTCCGCGTCGATAAATGTTGTAGCACCCTAAGCCGAGGTTCGTACCCGGGGTGCCCTTAGCGTGTGGTCACTTAGTTTGTAGTTTTTTCTTAAGTTTTGAGCCCCTGCCTGGAGGCCTTAGAATCCTATCTATGGCATCCACAGAAAAGTCCGGTTAAGCAGCACACAAGTTCTTCTAGGTTGACCTGCGACTATGCAAATCACAATAAAAATGTCCTTTTTTCTTTTTTGATTGGTAAAATCATCAAAATGAGTCCTCCCGCCCAGGGCGGGACAGGAGGGACTGTCAGACTTGTACTGACAAAAATCCACGTCGTTCCTTCAATAGCCCTTTATGTACCAGCTTTCCCGTCTTCCAACGGAGTGGAAACTGTCCCCTCTCCAAACATGCGCTAATGAGCCCCCCCAGTCGAGGCCCGAGAGTCCCAGAGGCCAGGACCCAGGCTTTTCTTGGCAAGCCGTCGGGTCCTGGGGCGGTATTCTTGGCCTTAAACCTTTGTACCGCCACTCTGTTGGTTCAGTGGTTAGTGACACTGACTGCTATGCCGGAAGTCGCGGGTTTTCTGTCTGGGATTCCCACCCAGGACAAATGTTTGTGTGATGAGCACGATCATTTATTTGTTCTGTATCTGGGTGTAATTTATCTATAATATGTATGTATTTAGAAATATATAAGTATGTTTACAAGTTGTCTAGTACCCATAACACAAGCTCTGCTTAGCTTGGGACTAGATGGCGTTGTGTGATAGTTGTGGAATATTATTTTTATTTCGTTTATTCATTTAACTTACATATAATTACATTTTTAAATATTTTACATAAAAAAACATCGTCGAGGCTCTTGGCCATCAGGCCATTGGCCGTTACAACAATCGGCACAATGATAACCGATCTCACATTCCACATGTCGACAGCCTCGCGCGCCAAGTCAAGATGTTTTATTTGTTTATCTTTCTCGGCTTTAACGAGGTTTTCGTCATGCGGGATGGTCACATCGATTATCATTACACGGCGCGCTGATCGGTCTATCACTACTATGTCAGGCTTATTAGCAATAATAGTCCTGTCAGTAATGATAGGCAGATCCCAGTACAACGTGACATGGTCTTTCTCGGGAACTGGGTCTGGCACATACTTGTAATACGGTACTTCAGAATCAACAAGATTGTATTTTAAAGCAAGTTGCTGGTGGATAATCCTGGCCACAAGGATATGCCTGTGCAAGTACTCGCCGTTAGCAAGACGTAACAACCAGAGATAATATGTCTGATCGACTCACCCGGACGGTGGCATGCCCGACACACGTCGACCGTCCCGTCTTTCATAATATGTCTCCGGTAGTTATTCGTCAGCATAACTTCGTCCATAATTGCACAGACAAAACCTTCAGTTTCCCCGAAGAGGTCACTGAAACGTAGCCAGGATACGGACGCTAGGAAATCTACATCGGGTCCATGAAGAGCGCGGTGGAAGCGTCCGTGAAGCTCCTTACTTTGCCATACCTTCTTGCGATCTTCCGTAGTGAGTACTACAGGTTTGCGCCAGTACTCTTTAGCCATGGACAACGGGGTGAGTCCCTTATCCACTACGACCACATCTCGGTGCATACCCGCGTCCATTTTCAAGAAATATTCTCTAAGACTGCACACCTCGCGGTTGTGGAGGGTCTTAGCATTTAAAAAGCCTTGACCATCACATTTCCTCGGGATGTACAGTCTCATTACTGATGATCGTGGGTGATGCATCCGGTTTGCGGTCAGCAGTGTGCGGACTCGTCTATCCAAGGCGTCGAGTTCAGTCTGAGTCCATTATTATTATTACTCTCAGATCTAGCTCGGCCACCTCTGGAGCGTCGTAGTCGTCGCCGTCGGTGTGGCCCGCGTTTGCGCCAGAAAAAAAAATGTCAAAAAAATATATTAAAAAAAAGTGTACACCGCCGCTAAAGAAGTTTTCACTTCAGAAATCATCATTGATAAACGCTACTTCATGGTCTTTACACATGAACTTCATAATTTTCTAAAAATAACCGACAAAATAACTTTTCTTTCAGAAGTTGCCTTTGTATTTTTTTTCATTTCATTGTTTTTTTGCCACCGACTTCTGAAAGAAAAGTTATTTTGTCGGTTATTTTACCCTTTTTTGTGGTTGTTTTTGAAGGCGGTTACATTTTTTTGAAAAAGTTTTTTATTTTACTCTTTTTAGTTTAAATATTCAACTCAAATTCTTGTCAAATAAATCATTCTCTCTCAAGTGCACAATAAGCTAATAAAATTCCCTATCTCAAAAACTACTGATACGATTTTGATGAAACTTGCAGTATTCCGTAAGTTAAACAATACTTAGTACAACAAAAAAAGAATTACTTAAATCGGACTTGTAGTTCCAGAGATATGCGAACACAAACTAAATCAGTCGATGCCTACTCCAAGCCGTTGAGGAGTTGTACCTTCCATCATCAGCTCATCCACCTGAGATGATGATTATTCGATGTAAATACTTGAACAGCTTTAGAAAATATATGAAAATGGTACTATGTGCCTATAAAATTTGAAGGTTGCCCTCGATTTCCCTGGGATTCCATCATCAGATCCTGACCTGATGATCATGGGACCAATTGGAAAGTATACCCTTTCAAACAAAAGAAAAAAATTCCAAATCGGTCCAGGCGTCTTCGAGAAATCGGGGAACATACATAAAAAATATTGAGAATTGAGAACCTCCTCCTTTTTTTGAAGTCGGTTAAAAAATAAGCTTAAACTGTCATTCTTTGCCGGACAACTATTATAACGTCTGTCTGTCAGACAGAATTTTTTTAAACAAAGACACTGATTCCTTAGCAATTAAAAAATCTTCTATTGATTAAAATAAAGGGCCCGTTTTATTAATTTCTAAAAAAGCTGTCAACTCCGGAGCAAACTCTGGAGTTCCGGATTTGTTTGCTCAACATCATAACTAGCTCCAGAGTTGATAACTGTCCGAGTTTGAATGCCCTAGTACTAAGTATGGTGAAATACTTAGAAATCGTGATGGGCGCCATTCTGAAATGGGACTGAGAAAAAAATCATTAAAAAAAAGTTTTGTTTTGTCAGATTGTATTATAAGTCATATCGTTTAAAAATATTCAAAATAATAACTATTATAATTTTGGGTGTGAATCTGACAGTTTCCCGACATACATACAGTTCGTTCACATACTTACTTTTGATCTGCGTGCGGCTAGAGAGCACCACTCTGTATAAAATGAAGCGCCGTGTCTATGGAAGAAACTGATTGTATCACTGGTTCTGAGTGGGCAATTAGCGGTATGATTGTTTTATTGTCAGTGGTCCTGATACATAGAGAAGTAGAGTACGTCAATTGAGGTGAGTGCGTGTGTGCGTATGGGCGACGAGAAGGACGCGCGCGGCCGCCAGTCCGCGGCCGGCTGCGCGCGCGCCAGGTTCCACACAGTGTCCTCAGTGTCGCGAGCTGGTGTCATCACATCCGGTCTACGCTCATATTGTACGTACTACCTAATTTCATGGTCGTCGTAACAGTGCACACATTCGGAGTTCTTTTTAAACTCAGATATTAATGGTTCGGGGTGAAGAATCGAGCGGTTCTTTTTAACCCAGATATGAGGATCCAGTTATTTTAAATCTCTTTTGCGCCCTACCGCTCGCGCTCTGAAGATTACTTCAATATCAAGACTAGTTATTTGATCAGTAGTTAAACTAACTTTCTATGCATTTTTAGACTATTTCTCGCAATTTGTGAGTGTATTTCTACATATTTTCTTATATATAAAAATCAATTGCTGTTCGTTAGTGTCGCTAAAACTCGAGGACGGCTGGACCGATTTGGGTAATTTTGGTTTTGAATTATTTGTGAAAGTCCAGGGAAGGTTTAAAAGGTGAGGCGGTACGAAGTTTGCCCGGTCAGCTAGTTATACAATAAATATCTCTAATTAGTCACAATTTTATTTTAACATTCCCGGACAGTTGAAGTGATAGACGCCGCCGCGCCGCCCGCCGTGTTCCATTTACGACAAATCCCACTATTATATTAAACGAGCAATATTTGTATATGTTGCAGTGAAATGAGGAAATTAGGGATTTCGTGAAATGCCTAGGGATTTCACGAATTTCCGGCAGATGTGGAATATTCTTATTTATTAAGTCTTCTTACCAAAAGAATTTAGTGATATGACAAAACTTAAAAAAAAAATTTAACCGCCGTCAAAAACAACCACGAAAAAGGGTAAAATAACCTATAAAATAACTTTTCTCGCGGAAGTCGGTGGCTTTGTTTTTTTTTAAAAAAAAGGTAAAATAACCTATAAAAGTTATTTTAATAGGTTATTTTACCTTTTTTTGTGGTTGTTTTAGAAGGCGGTTAATTTTTTTTTAACCCGGCGACAGAATGGTAGAAAATAGATGCAACAACTGCATGGTAGGTCATAATTGCCCGGATTTTAAACCGTACCTGATTTTTACCATTTCAATGACATTTAGAGCAAAGTGTTTAACTTGAAGAATAGTTCTTAAATTATAATATTATGGAGACAAAATAAAAAAATAAGTTGTATAAAGATCTTTTTGAAGTCAGTATAAAATTTACAACAAAAAATTCAACTTCTAGAAACTTATTAAAAAAAAAAGACTAATTAACACTTATTTTTAACTTTTTGGAATGACAAATGTGAGATCCTTAAGAAAATATATGTAAAAATTGTAAAGAATCTTAGGGTTAATCGCTATTAGCACCGTCATCTATGCAACCGTCACAGAACGAAATCCGTCTTACCACAAAAATTTTTAAACGTCTGTTGAACACTTGTCTAAAAAAATGTCAGATTATGTCGTTGATATAAGGTCCGTTTTGCAGTCACACTTTTTTTAGACAAGTGTTCAACAGATGTTTAAGTTTTTGTAGTAAGGCTGTTAATGTTTAGGGCAGATGAATTTTTGACAGGTATGGGTAGTTTTCCTGTCTTTTTTAGAGGGTCATAAAATATCTGGCATCATTTACGAACACCACGAACTTCAGCAGGGGGCTCCTCTGATGTTTCTCCTGTCCTCAGAATTTTCACCTTCTTCCGAGTCGCGTTCTTCTAATATTGACAGAATTCGTTGCCTTTCCCGTTCCTCTTTATCGATTATTCAAAAATAACCTAAATTATAATGTAATTAACATAATGTCGGTACAAATAAATAAACAAAATGATCAAATGAACTCAACGTAATTGGCACGAAATGGTATCATCGAATGTATAGTTGGGTCATATTTACCTTTTTGTTGTTTGACTGCGTCTATCTTTCTGTGTAGGCGCACATCGTCTAATTTGTTATAAGAAACGAGGGAAGCGAGGCATTAACTGCAGCTACTGAGAAGCGTGGTAACGTTAGACTATTAATTTCTTAAATACCCGCATTTAAAAACATCACGGGTCATTATGACCCAACCTAGCAGACGCCGTTAAGGTTAAGTTTTTTATTTTACTCTTTTTAGTTTAAATATTCAACCCAAATTCTTGTCAAATACATCATTTTCTTACATGTGCACTAGAATTTAGTAATTAATCCTTAGCACCGGTATTAACATCGCTCATGTACACAATAAGATAATAAAATTCTTTATCAAAAACTGCTGAACCGATTTTGATGAAACTTGAAGTGTTCCCTAAAGTGAACTATTCCTCGCACAACAAAAAAATAATTTTGAAAATCGGTCCACAATTGGCGGAGTAATCGCGTACCTCACAAACACTCAAAAAAAACTTAAAGAAAAAATTAACCGCCTTCAAAAACAACCACAAAAAACTTTTAAAAAAAAAGTACCGACTTCAAAACAAATACAAAAAAGTTTAAAATAACTTTTCTTTCGGAAGTCGGTGGCAATAGTCAATGACACAACAAAACAAAGCCACCGACTTCCGAAAGAAAAGTTATTTTAAACTTTTTTGTATTTGTTTTGAAGTCGGTACTTTTTTTTTTAAAGTTTTTATTTTACCCTTTTTAGTTTATTTATTACATATTCAACCCAAATTCTTGTAAAATACAAAATTTTTCTTACATATGCACTAATCTTGTAATCCGTCACAACATAAAAAAATCCATATCTCTAAAACTACTGAACCGATTTTGATGAAACTTGCAGTGTACCCTAAGTTGAACAATACCTAGTACAACAAAAAAAGAATTACTTAAATCGAACTTATAGTTCCGGAGATATGCGTGCACAAACATAAAAACATACATACATACATACATACATACATACATACATACACTTATGAAATTTGGCACATTTGTTCAGACGCTGATATAGACTAACATATATGAAAACTGGGCAGTTCTGAGAATATTACATACATACATACATACTGTACGGGACAGATTAGTTCCTGAATCGCACACTATAATTGTTGCGTGTTAGGTAGCGAGTGTGTCCAACATGTAAAACACTTCACGTAGTAACCCAGTTTATTTATTACTAGTTTCGTACACTGTAAAGTTTGGTGATTTCTACATGTACATGTGTCTCGCGTGTTGGTTAGTTGCACACTAAGTATAAAGAAATATTAGTCGTGACAAGTGAACTTGTTGATTCGCTTTGTCAGCAGTAAGGTCAATGTACGTGGACCGTACATACTCCTAACCCAAGCAAAGGATGAGGAGAACATAACCATGTAAGAATCACCAGTACAAAGTAAAAATTATAAAAGTATAAAATGTAAAAATTCAAAACATTAAAAGTATATAAAGTTAAACACAGTAAAAAGAGTAAAATCATAAAAAGTAAAACATCAAAATAGATTCTTAAAATTTAAATTCAATATCTGTGTTGGAATCCAAAGTAGGTGGTAGGCGCCTTGTAGGTGGATGGTTGTCACTAGCCATCTGCTCGGCCCCCTCTCTTGACTTCTTCGCAGGCGGGCGATCTAATAGTGAGCGCGACCTGAACAGCCTGCTCATCCCAGCCACAGGTTTCTTGGACTGCATTTCCACGTCTGTCTTACTATGTCGAGTATCATGATTTACAACATCTGTTTTCTTCGTACAATAACCGCGCCTTTTAGCCAACCATGCAATTATTGCTACTCCGATTACAGTCAGTAGTACGTAAGAAATGACGTACTGATGTATATCGTGTGTTGTTATTGTGGTTGGGAGTTGTTCTATACTTTTCAAGTACCGCAGCCGTTCTTCGACGACCGCGATGTCTTTGTTGTGCTTCACTTGCAGCAGAGGTGTTGTGTGAGGATCTATGATACCATTTATGGTTTTGTCCAGGGTAGGGACCTGTATGTCGTAATCCAATTTGGCGTTGCTGTCGTAATTGTTGTGGGAGTGTATTTTCAGCTCCTTTGTTTGTAGAAGACATCCTTGCTTCAGCGACACTATAGATGATGTGTTGATGACGTGCGATCTGACGTTATCGCTGCATACAGTACGTATTGTGCAGGAGTTGCAACATGTCACTAGCCATGTGTTCGTGTTATGTAATTCAATCCAGGCAGTTTCACATTGCGTTGGTTCCGCAATGCATGGCAAGGTTGAATGTTGACCTAGTAGTTTTGCTTCGCACGGTGCTTTGGCGTTTTGTAAACTAAAAATAGGCAAGTTCCTAATGCAGACGAAATTTTCGGGTCGCCTCTGGATGCAGCGGTTTAATTCTTTTTCGTTAAATCTGACGTAAGTGTTCTTCTCCAGATTAGCTGCGATGTACTTGAATGACACAGGCATAATGGTCGTTTCGTCTTCTTTCTGTGGGTTTTTCATGGGCAGTGGAATAATCTGGTATACAGTAAAATCCTCGTCGCCTGCCAGTGGAATGTGAAGCTCGTATAAGAAGTAGGTGTCTGTTACACGTGCCTTCACGTAAATTAACTTGTAGATATCTTTTGTATCTTCTTGAATATTGTCTATCGGTAACGTCAAAGTTTTCGGTAGCTTTCCTGAGATAATGGTCAGCTGTTGAATTAAGTTGACTGGAGTTATTAAGTGAACATCCATTCGTCCTTTATATATGTCCAAGAATGTATTGAAAAAGGTTTCTTGAATGGTTTTCAAGTTTTTCAATAATAAATGTGCAGCTAGCGAAGTCGAGGTAAGAAAGCTCGTGGCCATGGCTATCTCAATCCCCGATTCAATCTTTGCTAATCTTATGTCAGTTTCGTTCATAAAGTTGTTGACAAGTGTAAATTGCTGATCGATGTTGTCTTCGTTTTTCTTCAAGATATCGTTTTCAATTTCAACTATAGAAGTCTGGTTTTTTACGAGTTGTAGGATGTAATCTTCATTCTTCTGAACATTCTGAATATCCTTATGATACTGGTCTGCAAATCTCTGGTCCAGAATTCCGAAGAGACTGTTTGTCACATATCCCACTCCGTCAATCAGACCTCGTTTGCTGCGACCCGACAAGTGTTTATGTGGGGCCAGTAGTATGTCGTTGTAATAGTGCAGAATGTCCATTTCATGGGAAAGTTGACGAATCGTAGTTTGTCAAAATCTTGGTTCCAACTTATTGCAGAGATCCGAAATGTCTTGTAAGTAGTTTTCGAACTTTTGCACTCCACTCCAGTAGGTAGATAAGTTGTAGTACATCAGCAATCTCCATTCGTCGTGAATCAGCTGTACTTTTCCAATGGTGTCGTAGTATATAGGGCGATCACTTCCTAGAGTTGTTATTTGAACACTTGACGATTCTTGTGGGATGACACTGCAGTGTATTCTGGTCATCAAGTAGATGAATGGTAGTGTGGTGAACATGATGACTTACGAAGACTGTTTCCTTTTCGATTTCTTTTAGCGTAGTAGGTATGTCACGGATTTTAATAAGCAAGTGAGTGCGTAGTAACTTGTGTTTTGTATTTATTTATTAAGTTAGTGCAGAGTTTCAATTGGCAACGGTGACAATTTCGTAATAGGTCGCTTCAATGTGCCACCTTGCGTTTTTATAGTTGCGACTCGGACATGTCCGTCGCTGCCAGGATGCACTTCGGTTATGCGTCCAAGGGCCCACTTCCCTGGTGGGAGGTTGTTTTCCTTTATCAAGACAACATCACCTGTTTTAATGTTAGGCGTAGGTTTCAGCCATTTACTGCGAACCTGTAGCGATGTCAAGTAGTCTGAGGACCAGTGCTTCCAGAACTGGTGGAACATGTTTTCAGTTAACTGCCACCTCTTGCGTAGATCTAAGCTTCGGTCATCTTCATAGCTGGATAGCGGAAGAGTCATAGTTGGACTACCCGTGAGAAAATGTCCTGGAGTTAGATAGTTGTAGTACTCATCTGGATCTTCTGTGAGGGGGCAAAATGGTCTGGAATTCAGGCATGCTTCTATTTTAGCCAGTAAGGTCGAGAATTCTTCATAGGTGAGTTTCTGTTCTCCTAGAACTCGACGTAAGTGGTGTTTCATAGAGCGCACCGCGGCCTCCCATAGTCCTCCTGCTGTTGGCCACGCAGGGGCATTAAAGTGCCACTCCACTTTCATTCTGCTTATTTCGTTTAAGAATTCTGAGGACAATTCCATTCTGAACATTTCGAACTCATTGTTCAGCAATTTTGAGGCTCCGATGAAGTTTGTGCCACAGTCCGAATAAACATGACTTGGTCTTCCACGTCTTGAGCACATCCTCTGGAAAGCACCCATAAAAGCTTCAGTGCTTAAGTCTGAAACCAGTTCGATGTGAACTGCCTTTGTTGCTAAACAAACAAAGATTGCGATGTATCCTTTGGATGTCTTAACGCCTCTTCCTTTGTTTAATTTGACGTCTACATGACCCGTGAAATCCACCCCGGTGTGGGTAAAGGGGCGGGACGGTGTCACACGTTGTGGTGGCAGATCGGCCATGAACTGGTAGTTTTCCGTAGATTTGAATCGCTGGCACCGTATACATTGTCGCAACTGAGTTTTTACTGCTCTGTTTCCTCCTATTATCCAATAATGTTGACGGATGAAGGCGAGCGTCAACCGGGCGCCACCATGTAAAGTCGTGACATGTGCTTGGTTTATCAGTAGTTCAGTGAGTCTATGCTTTCTTGATAGAATTGCGGGATTTTTCATTCCCGGTGGTAAGTTGGTTTTGTTTAGACGTCCGCCGACACGTAAGATACCCTCCTTGTCTAGGTAAGGCGATAATTTGCAAATTTTGCTTTTAGTGGGAACATGTTGATTTTTTTGTAGTAAATCATATTCCTTGCTAAATTCTAATCGTTGAACATTTCTTGTTATTATGTTTGTAGCGTAATTAATTTCATTAGCCGTCAGCGTTAGGTCATTGAGTTGTGTCTGTTGACCGGCGTCAAATTTCTTCATTTGTTTAGCGTTACTAAGTGAATTTGTCTTGAATCGCACAATCCAAGCTACAATACGCGTCACCCAGTTTAATTTGCTGTAATTGTTTAGTAAGTTGATTATTATGTTTTCTGGTTGGCTTAGGGTTGGCGCAATGCTTTTTTGTTCCGTCGTCGTTGTAAGTAGACAACTACGTTGCTCTTCGGGTTTGTCTGGAAACGTTCTCAGTGTTGCAGGCCCATTCCACCATAAGTGAAAATTCACTAATTGTTTTGGATATAACCCCCTGGTTGCGCAATCTGCCGGGTTGTTTTTTGATTCGATGTAAAACCAATGGGATGCTGGTACCACTTGCTTAATCTTGATGACTCGGTTTTCTACGTACTTTTCCCATTTGGATGTCGCTCCTTGCAACCAGGCCAGCACCACTTTTGAATCGCACCAGGCCCATACTGTTATGGTGTGTTCTGTTAGCGACTCGATGATTTTGCTTACTAGTTGTGATAAAAGAAGTGCGCCGCTGAGTTCAAGTCTTGGCAGAGATAGTTTATGTGCGAGCGGAGCAACCCTAGTCTTTGCAGCAAGCAGGCTTAATTTAGTTTCTCCGGTTTCGTTGAACGCTCGTGTATAGATGACGCATGAATATGCTTTCTCGCTTGCGTCGCAAAATGCAAGTAGTTCAATTTTGTAATGGCTGGTTCCAATCCAACGATTTATTGTTATTGTTTTCAATTCATCCAGTTGCTCTTTCAGTTTCAGCCACTCTTCTTGTATGCCACTGGGTACCAGTTCATCCCACGTTAAGTTTTGCATCCAGACGCTTTGAAAAATTAGCTTGGCTCGTATAGTGACCGGTGAAACCCATCCGAGTGGGTCGTATAGTTGTGAAATCTGAGACAACAGGGCTCGTTTAGTCAGTCCCTTTTGAGAGTCTTTTTTCAGGTTCCAGTTGAACGTAAATGTATCCGATGTAGGGTTCCAGCCAAGGCCAAGTGTTTTCATGCAGTCTTCTTGTTTAAAATCAAAGTTGGTTTTAGAGATTTGATCCTCTCGTAGATGTTCTAGTAATTTAGTACAATTGCTAGACCACTTCCTTAGGTTCATACCTCCTCGCTGTAGTAATTGTATTAGGTCATTTTGTAATTGTTTAGCAGTTTCAAGAGAGTTGTGGCCGCTTATTAGGTCATCGACGTAGAACTCTTTTAGCAGTATTTTTGCTGCGTCAGGGTATAAGTGACCGTCGTCGATAGCCAATTGTTTTAAAGTTCGCATGGCTAACCATGGCGCGCATTTTGTGCCGTATGTTACCGTCCGGAGAGCATATTCTTGTAGTTGTTCATCCGGGGAGTTTCTCCATTATGATTTTCAGAAGTTGCTGTTGGTCCTCGGATATCCATATGCATCTGTACATTTTTTCTATATCAGCAGTTATTGCATATTTATAGGTTCGCCATTTCAGGATAAGGGTTTGAATATCCTTTTGTAGGTTAGGCCCTTTTTCCATGAGGCTGTTTAAACTTTTGCCACTAGAAGTTTTTTGTGCCGCGTTAAAAACCACCCTTAGTTTTGTAGTTGTCGACTGATCCCTTAGGACACCATGGTGAGGTAAATAACATTCAAGTTGGTTGGATGTAATTTGACCCGCAGGCTTCATGTGTTGTAGTTCTAAGTACTCGCGAATAAAGTTTTTGTACATTATTGATAGTTGTTCGTTTTTACATAATCTTTTTTCTTGTTGTAAGAATTGCGCTATAGCAGCTGACTTAGAGCTTCCAAGATCTTTGTCGTAGTTTTGATTCATTGGCATTTTTACTATGTATTTGCCATTTGAGCATCGTTTGGTCGTTTCTTGGTAGTAAAGTTCACATTGATCGTTTCTCTGTATGTCTTCCGCTCCTGGCGCAATGTCTTCGCTCTCCCAATATTTCGTCAGATTTGTCGTATCGAATAAAGTTAAGTGACAGTTGAAGGTCTTGAGTTTCCCACACAAGATCCATCCCAAATGAGTTTGCTGAGCGATAGGTGAGTGCTGATCGCCTTTTAGAACTCCGTCTAGGATAATGTCTGCATAAACGTCAGCTCCCAGTAGGAGATCTATTGAGCTTGACACATTGTAGTTAGGATCGGCCAGCTTTAAATTTTGAAGATGCGTCCAGCCAGCACTTTGGAAACTACCGCTGGGTAGCTTATTTGTTAAGTTTTGTAGGATCAGTGCTTGCACATTGAATTTATAGCTGGAATGTATCGATTGACAGTTGAGATGTAGGAGCCCTCTACAAGTTCGTGACGTCGAACCTATTCCGGTCACAGCTGCATCAAGTTTTCTTCGAGGTAAGCGCAATCGTTGAGCGGCGTTCTCTGTTATTAAGTTTATTTGAGATCCCTGATCTAGGAGACCCCGTAGTGTTACGTAAGTTCCATCAGCTGATTTAACTTTGACTAGGACTGTAGTCAGTAAGATTTCAGTATTGTCGGTAGTCAAGTGGTGAGCTGCTGGTTGTGTTGATGTTGACGGTCGTGGTGTGTTTTTGGTTGAGTCATCTTTCTTTTCCGCAGTTGGTTCAGAAACAGATGGTTTTTTCGTATGCAGCAGTGTATGATGTTTTAAGTTACATTCGCGGCACGTTTTCCTTGAGTTGCAATTGTTGTTGCCATGGCTGTACAAACAATTTCTGCAAAGTTTTAATTTCGCTACTGTTTTGTTCCGTTGCGAAATATCCATGTCAATAAACTTGTCACATTGCATCAGCACGTGATCGTTATTGCAGAGAGGGCATTTTCCGAATGATGCATGAAATATTTTGGAGTGTCCCACTTTCGTTTGATCTTCTGACTTCTTAAAGTTGCTTTTAAACTTGTAGTTATGGCTCCAGTTCTTACTGTTCGGTCTCTGAGTTGTTTTATTCTCTCCCGAGTCCTTTATGCAGCTCTTTGCAGTTTCGTGAGCGAGGAAGTTGAGCTCCAGGAACTTAAGGAATTCGTCTAGGTCTGGCAATTCCCTATTGTTTTGCGTTTCCTTGGTGTACTCGTTGAGTGTTGTGGGATCCAATTTTTGTGACATCATGTAAACAATTATCGGGCCCCAACTGCTCACTTCCACTCCCATGTTTCCGAGACCATTTAGACATTCGGTTATTACGTCATGCATCCTTTTCAGGTTGTTGGCGTTGGGTTGTTGAATGGTAGGTAAGTGCTGCATAGTGCTCATGAACGAGGTGAACTGAAGTCGGCGGTTGTCATACCGGTGAGATAGTATTTCCCAACAGGAATCATAGTTATCTGCGCTGATTGACAGATGCTGGACGAGGCGTTCTGCTTCACCTTTTAGTTTTGTCTTCAGGTGTTGCATCTTCTGGGCTTTGGGAATACTCGGATTATTGTGTATGGTTTCAAGGAAAATGTCCTTGAAAGTAATCCAATGAACGTATTTACCGGTAAATTCCGGGATTTCGATTTTAGGTGTAGATTGCTGTAAATGAATTTTGGACCAAATCTTACTGTTTAAGTCTCTTTTCAAATTGTCGTATTTTTGTTCCATGATTTCGTACTTTTCATTGTAATCTTCTTTCAGACTGGACCCCTTCAGCTCATCTTCCAGTTCCCAGTGTATCTTGTCGATGGATTGCCACTTTGATTTTAAGGTTGCTAGATGTTCTTCAAACTCCCAATTTTCGGTTATAAAGTCGATGTTTATTTTTGACATTGCTTTAGTTAAAGCCTTAAAATTGCGTTCTTGCTGAGTGATGAGCTTCTTAACGTCGTCCTCAGTTTCTTCATCCACTAGCCCAGATAGATCGAAGTTTAGGTCTTGTTTTGGTTGTCTGTTTTGAAAAGTCAATAGATCCAAAATATGCCTTTTAGTTGATTCGTACATATTCTTTGTTTTCGCGTAAACATCATTGTTAAAGTATCCGATGTTTTTATGTTCAGTGGTCTCCAACAGTATTTTGTGCTGCTCTTCAAAGACACCCCATAGTTCCTCTAAGTTCTTCAAACGTTTTTCTAGGTAATCAACGTTTTTCCTGGTTATGCTGTCCTTTTTATAGTTGGTGCACAACGTTTTGATATCTTCAAAGATGCCGACTTGTTTGGTAAGTAGTGCCATTGTAAGTCAGTAGTTTTAAGTTTGACTTAGGGTATGTAAGTCTAGTAGTCACGTACCTTAAGTTTAGTGGTAATAGTAGTTAGTGGTAGTTGTAGTAGTAGTAGTAGTTGGCTTGACGTAGTTGAGTCTTGTTTATCCGCTTGATCCACGAAGAAGTTCCCAACTTGTATCACTTTTCGTTGGTTGTTAGAGCTCTTGTACTCTTTCTACGAATATGCGCGCATTCTCAACTTGACTGGTGAGATCCGCTTGTGGAAGGCCAGCCAAGCCGATTCGCTGTCGTTTCAAGAGATACAATTACCCCAAACAGTGAAAGGCTCGAAGGACCATTTAATGTACGGGACAGATTAGTTCCTGAATCGCACACTATAATTGTTGCGTGTTAGGTAGCGAGTGTGTCCAACATGTAAAACACTTCACGTAGTAACCCAGTTTATTTATTACTAGTTTCGTACACTGTAAAGTTTGGTGATTTCTACATGTACATGTGTCTCGCGTGTTGGTTAGTTGCACACTAAGTATAAAGAAATATTAGTCGTGACAAGTGAACTTGTTGATTCGCTTTGTCAGCAGTAAGGTCAATGTACGTGGACCGTACACATACACTTATGAAATTTGGCACATTTGTTCAGACGCTGATATAGACTAACATATATGAAAACTGGGCAGTTCTGATAATATTACATACATACGGGTCGAATTGATAACCTCCTTTTTTTTGAAGTCGGTAAAAAGGGTAAAATAACCTACAAAATAACTTTTCTTCGGAATTCGATGGCTTTGTTTTTTTTATTTCGTTGTCTTTTATGCCACCGACATCCGAAAGAAATGTTATTTTGTAAGTACCTAGGTTATTTTACCCTTTTTTGTGGTTGTTTGAGTAATCGCGTAAGAAACACTCAAAAAAGTAAAGATCATCACATCATCCATCAATAAAAATGCTCACAAAATAAAAAGTACTGAACCAAATTGGATGAAATTTTTATGAACCAATGGGAAAGTATACTGCATCGAACGAAAAAAGAATTACACGAATCGGACTAGAAACCTCGGAGTAATCGGCGTACATACATAAAAAAAACAAACCGACCGAATTGAGAACCTCCTCCTTTTTTTGAAGTCGGTTAAAAACACCAACTTTCTGAAAAAAAGGGAACCGACTTCAAAAAAAAAGTGTAAAATAACTTTTCTTTCGGAAGTCGGTGGCTATGTTTTTTATTTCATTGACTATGGCCACCGACTTCCGAGAAAAAAGTTATTTTACACTTTTTTTTGTGTTTGGTTTTGAAGTCGGTTCCCTTTTTTTCAAAAAGTTTTTTATTTTACCCTTTTTTTTTTACCCTTTTTTTAGTTTAGATATTCAACAAAAATCTTCATAAAAATCGGCGACTTTAAAAATCTACAATCCAAGTAAGCAAAAACGGATCCACGCGAGCAACGTCACGGGATATCCATTAGACGTGTTATATACTAACTTTCTCCAGAATGTAATGAACACTTTCCTGAAAACTGCATAAAAATATGTTAAGCCAAACGCGAGATAATCGCGGACAAACATACATACCTACATACAGGTCGACCTGAGAACCTACTTTTTTTTTTAAGTCGGTTAAAATATCAGAAAAGTCGACGGAGCACCGCTATGCGGTGCCCCTACTTCTGGGTGGTCTAAAAAAAATAACCACGAAGGTGATGGCGGGGTCTTCCCCCCATCAGACCCCGCCATCCCCTTCTAACCTAGCCTGTCCGAGTCGGGGTGCCCCCAGTCGTTTTTACGACATTTTTTATTTCTCTGTGCCCCTTCTCGTACACTCCTACTTAAATACCAGCTGAACAACTTTGCATTTGAACGAGAAGAAGACGGACTTCATTGACACCCCGAGGTTTGGTTGTTTGTTGTTTTCGGGTGTTTAGGAATTGGGGTTCTAACGCTTAGTTTTTCGTCATAAACGACAGTTATTTTTGGTGTATTTTGTATTATGGGTGGTTGGATGAAAATAATATTTCGAAACTGTGAGATAAGCAATTTTGCCTTTGAATATTTTTTTCCTTACCTTTTTGCGATTTTAGCGTTCTCTCCAGTCCTGTGCCCATTACTCTTGCAGGAACGCCCATACCAGTCTGTTCCGACTTTCGGTACCTCGGGTCGTTTGTCCAAGGAGACGGCGATGTAGACCGGGACATAACACACCGGATCAACTCGGGATGGATGAAATGGCGACAGGTCACCGGAACAACTTGGGACCCACGGATGCCCCTCAAGTTAAAGGGGAAAATATACAAATCCGTGACTAGACCTCTCGTATTGTATGGATCGGAATGCTGGGCTGTGAAAAAGATGGATGAGAAACGATTGCATGTAGCGGAGGTGAGGATGTTGAGATGGATGTGTGGAGTGACAAGAATGGATAAAGTAAGGAATGAGTTTATAAGGGGAAGTTTGAAAGTGGCGCCTGTTACAGAAAAAATGAAAGGGAATCGTCTATCTTGGTATGGACATGTGATGAGGAGGGATGACACCCATGTGACTAATAGAGAAGGCCAAAGAAAAGATGGATGGAAATGATATGAAAGAAAAAGGAGTAAATGATACTGTGACGTCTGATAGGGGAGAATGGAAGAAGAAAACGTGTTGCGCCGACCCCAAATAGAATGGGATAAGGGCGGGAAGAGGAAGAAGAACGTTAAGTAGTTTGGGCTGTAAATACTTTTTTTGTAAAAAATACATTAATCAAATTTTACATGAATCTTTGTTTACCAAACTTTCGGTTAGGATATTAGGGCAGTTTCTTTGGAGAAAATATATGTCATTACATTTAGGCCTCACTTCTGACCATAACCATTCAGACAGTGCATTTTGTAACTGCGCTGTTAAAGCTGTTACATTATACCTTCGCATTCGATTAGTGGTATACAATACATTTCAGGCACCTAGACATGGTGAACTTCAGAATCCAAATCGTACGTATAAACAAGTCCATTTTACACAGCATGCAGATTACTATTAGATAGGAATATAATTAACATATTTATTTTTTTGGGAATTTTCCTCGCCTGTTTTAGAGAAACGTAATTGTTGCGACTATTTTTTATTTAATTCTGAAGAAATTTTCATATAATAATTATTAATGTACAGTATGAAATCTGGATTGAGTTTTGAAGGCAGAATCCGGCCATGTCATTTTAAATTTGAAAACCGGCCAAGTGCGAGTTGGACTCGCCCATGAAGGGTTCCGTAGTAGCAAGCATACATTAGGGATATAATTATATTGAGATTAGTAAGTAATATACACAAACAATAAAAATAACTTTGTTTTTCATAGTGTTTGTATAAATGGCAAAGTTATATTTGCGGTTTTTGAAAATGTACTATATCTCAAAAACTGCTAACTGTATCTCATCCAAACCAATTTTCGTTGGAAGTTTTTGTTGAGGTCTACATTACATTTTTTTTTTTAGTTTTATTATTCTCTTATTTTAGAAGTTACAGGGGGGGGGGACACACATTTTACCACTTTGGAAGTGTCTCTCGTGCAAACTGTTCAATTAATAGAAAAAAATGATATTGGTAACCTCAATATCATTTTTAAAGACCTATCCATAGATACCCCACAAGTATGGGTTTGGTGAAAAAAAAATTTTTGAGTTTCAATTCTAAGTATGGGGGCACCCCCAAAATTTGTTTTGTTTTTATTTATGTGTGAAAATCCTAATGCGGTTCACATAATACATCTACTTACTAAGTTTCGACAGGATAGCTCTTATACTTTCGACAAAAAGTGTCTGTGACATACGGACGGACAGACAGACAGACAGACAGACATGACAAATCTATAAGGGTTCCGTTTTTGACATTTGGCTACGGAACCCTAAAAAGCCCCGGCACAAAAACCTAACTTCCCTTTAAAAAGTAAAAAATAATAAAAAAACTCAATCTTAAACTACCTAAATATGTATTAATAAAATTATAAAAACCCACGACGGTAAAAATCTAATTGTAAAAGAGCAAAATAATTCAAAACCTCCGACTTTACCCATTTTTATGTAACGAAATATTATAATAGACATAAAAATTACCGAGGAATATCCGTCGGGGACTAACCGCATTGAAATCGGACAATTCGTTTTAATATTACTGCAAGATTATTTAGCACTAATATTGTAGCGCCCTCTAGTGAGTTACACACGTAATTTTTATTATTTGGGTTCATGCATTAAGCTACCAGTCTACCACGTACACATTGCTGAAAACAGAATTGTAATCGGACATTTCGTTTTGATTATATTGCAACATTGTTTTGCACTAATATTGTGGCGCCCCCTAGTGAGTTACAGCCATGACACCTGTCTAAGAACATCTACTCATCAAACACAAACCCGTTATTGAAAACCGCATCAAAATCGGATCATTAGTTTAGAAGATAGGTGGGAACATTACTTACTTTGCACAAACGCACAAACACACAAACATCTCTCACCCTAAACGCATATACCTGCTCCGTTCCGTCGTGGGTAAAAAATACATTATAATTTACAGCTTGGCAAAAAAGTCGTGAAAATAATGGTGGCGCCTCTATCGTACATATTGTAACCCTATATAGTGCGGCAATAACGATCTTGATACTTTGGGTTGTTTTTTTTCAAATATTTTTTTTATTAAATGTGTTTTGACGGGTTTTATAGGAGCTCGGGGCTATAAAACAACCGCTCATGACAATCTTCAAGGTTAAGCCATGATTGAAGATTGTCCTGTATGTTATTTGTAGATTTTTACTGTGCGTTAGAAACTCAAAAAAATCTGAAAACGTGACTTTCCAAGTGGCATTGTATTACTCAATTGCTTGGTTGTGGAGATCAGATAGTCAGTCGCTCCATGTAACATACTAATGTTTACGCTGCATCCGGTTAGACTGGTCCGACCCCAAAATGTGTTGGGAAAAGGCTAGGCAGATGATGATGTCTTTGACGGGTTTTACATTACTTAAATTAAAATAAACCAAATAAACAAATTTCTCTACTCGTTACACACGTTCGCTTTTGTATGTTAATGCGCAAATAAGTACGTGTGTATATTGATTTTCATTAAGAGGAAAATAAAAGTCAATGATTCTTTTAAGTGGTTTTTATTAATAACAAAGTAAATGTGTCTAAAGACAAAAGGTTAGTTGTTGCTGAAGCAACAACTAACCTTTTGTCATATTAAATGGTTAAAAATTCGACTAGAAAATCAATTGTATCTTTGTAGGTATATATCATATTAAATGGTTAAAAATTCGACTTACAATCTTTTTGACAGTGTAACAGAATTGAACTTTTTGTCTGATCAAGAACAAGTCAAAATCATCCAACTGTTTTTTGGGTCGCCCTGTTTTATGTTTCCCTGGAGTTGAGAAAACGCCCTTGTTTGTTTGCCCTTCCTTAGCAATTCACCGTATGGTACTTACGGATTTACCTAGAGAAAAAAAAAACTTAGTTATTTTTATTCTGGTAGTAACACAAAAAGTATCAAAATTATATGAGCGTCCATCTTTTGCACATAAACATAACCTCTAATTCATCAATGTTTTTCAATGTAAATAACAGTTATAATAATGGTTTATACTATCTATTGCAAGTTTGGACAAACATAATATATCAAATTACTTAAATAAAATAACATATTACCTGTCATTTCAGCAGTTCTTTCATAAACATCGTTGATATTCGATAAAATTTGTCCGGCTTCAAATTCCGCCAAACATCTGGTGTACAACTTATAAATTATCGCTCTAGCGGAGCTGCGAATGGTTTTTCTGTTCATTTTGAGCCTTTTGAGTCACCAAATTCAACACAATAATAAAAAATACACAAAAAACAGCCAGCGATAACATGAAATGACATTACATGTACTGACTAGACGTGACAGTGGGTGAAGTTGCCAACGATGAAATTTTTTAGTACCGTTTCAGGACATTTTTGCCAAGCGAGCGGTTCCCCAACGCGACGTATTTTTATCAGTTGACGCCGACTAGCGATCATGTCATGGATGCTGTTGGCGCTGCCACGTATTCTACGCACCACGGAAGCGCGTCTTTTCTGCATTGTAGCGTAAAAGCAGTCAACGCGATTTTCAGCAAACATCCCTGATGCACTATAGGATCGCCGCAGCACCATCAGCACCTATTACGCATCATTAAATTGGTTTCGTAAGGCATTATAAGGCTTAGTTTCGGAAGGTACCCGTGTCGGATAGGGAGGGAAGAAACGCCCGGGTGTCACCACTGCGAGAACCGCCCGGAGGACACAGTGGAGCATACGGTGCAGGATTGCCCCGCTTGGGCAGAGCACCGCCGTTTCCTCACGGCAGCGATAGGCGGAGACAAATTGAAATCGTATCGCGAATCTGACGATTTGCGTTTCTGTCGACTTGAGAACACTTGAGAATGATCCGTCTGTAACTTTTGTTAGAATTGTGTGGTGTGGGACATGCTTAATTTTATTCTTTTTTATAAAAATATTCGACCACATTCTCTAGATTACAATTTTTCATTTTCTTCAATCATAGGGGTTCGTTTTTTCATCTTCTTCGTAAGAGATTCTTTTAGTTCGTTTTACCTTCATTTTATCGAAAAGTATTTAGAATTGCTAATAATCCAAGTTGTCGTATCAAGTTATGTGAAATGAAATGTAAATTCTAAATAGCTGTGTTGCCAGCTCCCGAGTTAATTGTCAAACTGGCAAATTGACAGTATACATGTTATTATTATACTCCCGGCTGTCAATATTGTGTATTTATCTAACCTCACTTCATATTATAGTGTACTCTGTGCCTCACTTATTGTGGATGGTTTTGATCTTGTTATACTCCGAGGGTCTTGAAAATATCCAGGGACGACTTTTTTTAATGTTTTCTTATGTTATTTTATTATAATTATATATTCGTAGCACTATAGTTCTTAATGATAGCTGGCTTCAAATTAAAAAGTCATCCGCTCGCGTAATTGTAATTAAAAGTAGCGTAAATTAGAAATACCTACCAAACAACTCATTTTTTTTCCTTATAATCTACATCTGTCATCGCCTCTGAACTCAGCTGGCAATAACCGATCATGTACAACGCATTCACTTGAAGCTAAGTATTTAGTTATTCAAACGACCCATAACATGGGTCATGTCATGGTCAGTCTAAGAGTTCATACATACCTAGTTTCAGACGGGCCAAAATGTTCAGCTCGACCAGTATTTGGCCGACACCGAAAACGTGGCTGAACCACAATTTTCTGGTCGAAACCGAAACACTAACCGTACCCTCAATCGGACCCTATTTTTTCTGGGTTCTGTAGTCAACATAGAAAACTTAGGCCGCGTTCAAGGACACGCGGCGCGTCGCGCGGAGCGTGCTGCTGTATATCGCGGTATTTTTGTTGCGGCCGTTGCGGGTGGCCCCCTCCTCACAACGCAGCGACGCTGCGCTTGTCCTTAAACGAGGCCTTTTAATTTCGGCATATACACGGACTTCTCTTCTCTCCTTCTTCTAAAAATACGCAGTGTCCTCTACTGCCTTATGCGAGGGGTGTGGGTTTACTTGTGCAATCACCGCTCCTCGGCAGGCCTTGACTAAATCTCCGGGTTTCTTCTCCCGTTGCCGCCATCTCGCGCCTGTATCTGGTCGGGCAGCTCACTACCCCAATCAAGCGCCCGCAGACTACTTCTTATGGAGGATGCAGTTCGTTTTGCGCCTGTCGACGCACGGTGCGTCCGCTACGGTACCTGAGAGTGGTGGATAGTCACTTTCTATCCTTCTTCGCCGGCTTCCTCTGCGAGCATAGCTTCCTCGCAGAAGGCGACGGCTGCATCACACGCACTCTCGTCTCCAGCCGTGGCCGTAACGATGGCCGCCATGACCAGATCACAACTCTGTGATGCCCACGCTGAGCATTCCTCAAGCGTGTGCTGCGCCGTGTTTTTCGGGCAGCCGTCGCATTGGTAGCACTCGGAATTTTGCTCCCGACCTAAGCGACACAAATACTTTCCGAAGCAACCGCATCACCGAAAAGTATCTGCGTGAGTTGGAAGGTGATAGCCACGTGCCTCTTAGAATCCACGCCTCCATGACGGGCCTTAGGCCTGCATATGCCAGTAACTAGCATAAAAGTATACAAGCAGCTGTCATAATCCCATTGTGCCACCAATCACAAGTCATATTTTATAGCATAATGGCATGCAGGCTATTAGCTTACTTTTGTGCAAGTTACTGGCATGTGTATTACGGGCTTTACCGCTTTTGACTCCGCCGTTAGATCGACGGAGCTCAGACCGCTGCGACTAACAAAAATGGATACCATTCAGGAGGGGTTGGTTTTCCCCACATGTGCCATAATATTATTGATAGTATTGAGCAAGTTACCTCCCCTTTATGTTTGTACAGACGAAATTGGGTACATTGCATAGAACTTGCATAGCCAGCATTAGGTGAGTACTTGAGTACCATGCGCTCGAGAGCAGCTATCATTGACTAGATTCTAAGAGTTTTATTGACATAAAAGACCCTGGCGGTGAGAGTATGTCATGTTCACTGAAATGTCTCGCTGACGATGGCGCGTGTGTCGGATCATTTAGTTCCCTTCAAAATGGTTGAGCTGAATGGTGCTAAATACTGTTATGTATGCAGCACCAACTTTTTCTTTGTCTTTAACGTAAAAATTCAAAAATGCCTGTAAGCCTGTAACTGGCCTGCTTAAAATCAATCATTTGAATTTCAATACGTAAACTGGGGATGTTTATTTGGGTTATTGTCGCCTACCTAGAAATGTGTGATGTCGTTGGAAAGGTCTAGTAATCGCGTAAAAAAATAGGGCTTGAGGGTTTGTGTAAGAAAAATACTACATATTAGGGGTTTTATTTATTTATAGGCCACCAACGACATATTTACAAAAGATTTCACATATCACATTATATAAAATTTTATACGATTATTAAATTATTTACATAGGAAAGAAACAATATTTTGTTCTCTGCAAACATGTCACTTATAGGTGAACACGACATTGTTACAAATTATGACTTTTGTTAGTATTAAAAATAAAAATAAAAAAACTTTAAAAAAAAAAAATTTAACCGCCTTCAAAAACAACCACAAAAAAGGGTAAAATAACCTACCAAATAACTTTTCTTTCGGAAGTAGGTGGCTTTGTTTTTTTTATTTCGTTGTCTTTTATGCCACCGACTTCCGAAAGAAAAGTTATTTGGTAGGTTATTTTACCCTTTTTTGTGATTGTTTTTGAAGGCGGTTAAATTTTTTTTTTTAAAGTTTTTTATTTTACTCTTTTTAGTTTAAATATTCAACCCAAATTCTTGTCAAATACATCATTTCTTACATGTGCACTAGAATTTGGTAATCCTTAGCACTGGTATTAACATCGCTCATGTACACAATAAGCTAATAAAATTCCCTATCAAAAACTGCTGAACCGATTTTGATGAAACTTGCAGTGTTCCCTAAAGTGAACTATTCCTCGTACAACAAAAAAAGAATTTTGAAAATCGGACCACAATTGGCGGAGTAATCGCGTAACAAACACCCAAAAAAGTAAAAATCATCACATCATCCATCAATAAAAATGCTCACAAAATAAAAAGTACTGAACCAAATTGGATGAAATTTTTATGGGACCAGACTGCAAGTATACTGCATCGAACGAAAAAAGAATTACACTAATCGGACCAGAAACCTCGGAGTAATCGGTGTACATACATAAAAAAAAAAACATACCGACCGAATTGAGAACCTCCTCCTTTTTTTGAAGTCGGTTAAAAATGTGATCATTCAATGAAAAATTTAACTAAATCAGGTATACGAATAAGATTAATTTTGATATTTAACATATGAAAATAAGTAGTTAATAATATAGAGTTACAATTATTTGAAAACATAATACAGAGGGTTAATAAATTATTAATTTTACTAAAGTAACAACTAGTGGGAAGGAGTCGACCACAAATCAATCTCTAACGCCTTACGTGTTGGCCACGGAGACGGACTAGGCGCGGTTGCGGGTGGCGGCGGCGGTTGGCTAATTGAACAAATGTATGAGAACGTATAAAACATGCCACGAAGCGCGCGCGGCGGGCTAGAGCGGCTGCGGCTGGCGGCGGCGGTCGGCGGCAGCGGTGGCGGGCGAGGCGGGCGGGTGGAAACAATACTATGAGTCAGTTTGAACCTGGCCACGGTGCACAGCGGTTTTTCGAGCGGTTGAAAAGGGCTAGCGTGAGACGGATCGAGTGAAACAATTTTGTTTAGACGAATTGACGAGCGGCGGGATTTTATAATGGACACTGGGGCATTTATTACAGAAATATTAAACCGACCACCTATATGGATGTCCAAGCATCCACAACATAAATATAAAAATGTAATAAAAAGACTATGGGAAGAAATCAAACAGCTTTTTCCAGATCAGGACAGTAAGTTATATAATAATGCTTAATTTACTAATAAGTAGGATCCTAGGTGCCATATCGAACAATGTACTCAGTGTTCTGCAGATCTACATACCTACATAATAATTACGAGAAAAGTAGGTAGGTAGGCATCCTCAATACGTCCACTTAGCCAGCTGCTATAGCCGCTACTGAATGTACGTGGCATGTCACCCGCGCCGGGATAGACGGGCTAGGCTAAGCGCGGGCGCGGGTGACTTGTGCGGGCGCGGGTGGCATGCCACGTACATTCATTAGCGGCTATAGCGGATGGCTAAGTGGACGTATTGAGGATGCCACCTACCTACTTTTTTCGTAATTATTATGTAGGTATGTAGATCTGCAGAACACTAAGTACATTGTTCGATATGGCACCTAGGATCCTACTTATTAGTAAATTAAGTATTATTATATAACTTACTGTCCTGATCAGGAAAAAGCTGTTTGATTTCTTCCCATAGTCTTTTTATTACATTTTTATATTTATGTTGTGGATGCTTGGACATCCATATAGGTGGTCAGTTTAATATTTCTGTAATAAATGCATCAGTGTCGTTGTCGTCAATTCGTCTAAACAAAATTGTTTCACTCGATCCGTCCCGCGCTAGCCCTTTTCAACCGCTCGAAAAACCGCTGTGCACCGTGGCCAGGCTCAAAGTGACTCATAGTATTGTTTCCACCCGCCCGCCTCGCCCGCCACCGCTGCCGCCGACCGCCGTCGCCAGCCGCAGCCGCTCTAGCCCGCCGCGCGCGCTTCGTGGCATGTTTTATACGTTCTCATACATTTGTTCAATTAGCCAACCGCCGCCGCCACCCGCAACCGCGCCTAGTCCGTCTCCGTGGCCAACACGTAATAGTTTTTGCTTGAGCTTTTTATGACCATCACAAAAGATGTCAATTCCGGTATCAGCAGAAATGGCGCCATAAGAAATTGCCATTATTCGATTCAAAGGAGCTGACCGACCAAGATTTGTGCGTAATCATTTAATAGTAAACGTGTCGAGTTTACGTGCAGACCTGACTGCATTGGCGGGCACACTAAGGGAAATACTAGCAAGAAGTTCTGGTGAGGATATCTGACCATTTAGAATTTTGCTAACAGTACTGCCAAGTATCTGCCAAGGCGTGTCGCTGCAATTTTGCTTTAAAATCCAAAACAAATCATTTTTCAAGCAGGCCAGTTACAGGCACTTTTTAATTGTCAAAAGATTTAATTAATGTGAATTTTGAAAGTAAGTAGGTACTGTAAGTGTCCATTCCAAAGCGTTTGGATGTGTGAAAAAAAACTCACGGTAGTACTTATCATCTAACGAAGTTTAAAGGAAAAATATCACAGTTAAGTAGGCTTACAATTTCTACCGGCATGGATCTTGAGCGCTGACCTTCACAAAATCAAAATCAAAGCATTATTTATTTCAAGTAGGCCAGTTACAGGCACTTTTGAATTGTCATAGACAAATAAAAGAATATAATTGAACACTAAAAAGTTATGGTGCTACAGTCCCAGTCACAAGACATAAAAACTGTGAAAGTAACGTAGATGCCCGTTCCAAGAAGTAGATCTCTATGGAGAAGAACGGGCAAGAAACTCCATGGACACTGAGATATCGAGTAATAAAGGAAACAACCTGTCACAGTTAAGCTCGTTTATTGACTGACATAGGTACATCGCGATCGCGCGGTAGCGCGCTATAGCGCGCCATCTATAGCTACGTATACCACACTCCTCCAACACTATTTCGAAGCTCTGTAAATAACATAATAACATAATTAGGTACTAATATTTATATCCTAAAATAACTAAACTTAAACTAACATCCTTAAAAATATTTCTTATAATCTACTAATTTTCTGTTAGTTCTGAGTGACCGACCCAATGACGCCTCTGAAGATGCAACTTCAGCTGGTGCTTGTTCTAATGGTGCATCATTCGCTCGTTCACTCAAGACTGGTTCATTTCCTCTAACCGCCTCTGCCCACTGTTCCTCCTCCTCCTCCGGGGCGGGGTCAGTGACCTCCCCGGGCTCGCTGGCGCGCTCCTCGCGGGAGTGCCGAGCCTCCTCTGCGGGTAGCAACGGTGGCGGTGCAGGTGGAGACAATGGTCTACTATCTACCTCACATGAATCACTTGGCGTGCAATTATTCCCCACTAAAATATCTCGTAACGATTGCCCCGTATATTTTATCAACTGGTCAACATGTCTTTTAGTCATAACCCCATAATCAGTGATAAAAACTTCAAACAATCGATTACCTAACTTCCTTTTTACTATGCCTAACGACCAAAGTTCCTTTCTTTGATGAAACCATCGGGCCCAAACAATCTCGCCGATAGTAAAGCATCTACTTGCTGTTAATTGGTCAGCCGTTTCGGTATTTTTACTACTGCATGTAGGTAAAATTAAATCAAGTTTACATTTAATATCTCGACCGAACATTAATTTAGCAGGTGTCACTCCAGTTGAACAATGGATGGAATTCCTATAACTGAATAAGTAATCCGTCAATTTCTCATTGTTATGCTTATTACTAGTCTGTGAGTTATCAAAAATAATTTTCTTTAACATATTTTTGCATGTTCTGACCGCATTTTCGGCCTGGCCATTACTACAAGGGTGATACACAGGTGATGTTAGATATTTAATACCATTACAAAGACAAAAATCTCTAAATTCAACAGAATTAATTTTAACATCATTATCGCTTACGATTAAGTTTGGCAGCCCGAAAACTGAAAATAGGTTCTTTAACTTTAATATTAAAGCACTAGTTGATGTCCCATTGTTCATACATATACATTCAAGCCACTTACTGAACGCATCAATCACCACCAAATATACCGTTTGCCCTACAGACAAGTAGTCTAGGTGTATTCGTTGCCAGGGCCCGGCGGGGCGCGGCCAGGGCGCGGGGGCGCGGGCCGGCGCGGCGCGTACGCTCGCGCACTGACTGCATGAACCTATGTACCGCTCGATGTCACTATCCAGCCCCGGCCACCACATTCGGCTTCGAGCCATATGTTTTGATTTGGTTATACCCAAATGTCCGGAATGTATTTCTTCCAACATTCTTTCCCGATACTGTAACGGAATTACAACCCTATGCCCTCTTAATAAACAGCCATTTTCATACTGTAAATCTGTCTTACATTTGAAATAAGGTGCTATCGAAGTACAACTTATTTTCCGCGGCCAGCCGTTCTGCATATACTTAATTACTGTCTGTAAAGTTACATCTCTTTCGGTTGCCCCCTTTAGGTCATTAAATGTTATTGGTAAAGAGTTAGCACATACAAAGTTTAAATACAGCTTTTCTGTATCATTTTCGGACGTGACTGAACTGTCTTTTAATGAGGCGCGCGAAAAGTAATCGGCAACAACATTATTATCGCTCGGTATATACTGCACTACGTAGTTATATGCTGACAGTAGTAATGCGTACCTTTGTAATCGAGCAGCTGATGTAACGGAAATACCGTTTTTATTGCTAAATATAGATAGCAAGGGTTTATGGTCAGTTTTGAGGATAAAAGGTTCACTACGCCCGTACAAATATTGATGGAAGTGTTTTATCCCAAATATAATGGCCGTCGCTTCCTTTTGAAGTTGGCTGTAATTTTTTTCACTTTGTCCCAACGACCTTGAAGCGAATGCCAATGGCCTTTCTTGTCCGTCGGCGCCTATCTGAGCCAACACGGCGCCGAGGCCGGCGGGCCCCGCGTCCACGGCCAGCACCAGCCGCGCCGCCGGGTCGAAGTGCGCCAGCACGCGCTCCGACGCCAGTTCGCGCCGCACCAGCTGCACCGCGCGCCGCTGCCGCTCGCCCCACTCCCACGTCGCGTCCGCACGTAGCAGTTCATGGAGAGGACCTAGTATGGATGACGCATTCGGAATGAAATTTCTATAGTAATTGACCATCCCGAGAAACCGCTTCACCCCCGTGACGTCCGTCGGCTCCGGCGCGTTGACGATCGCGTCCACCTTCTCCTGGCTTGTATGCAGACCGTTCTTATCTATGACGTAACCAAGGTACGTCACAGAATCTTGGAACAATACGCACTTTTCTTTTTGTAAGCGTAATCCTGCGTCCTTTAACCTACTAAAAACTTCTCTCAACCTACTTAAATGTGTTTGTTTATCGGGACCGGTACAACAGATATCGTCTAGCCAAATGCTAACACCGTCGATGCCCGCGAGTAGTGTTTCCATAGCTTTCTGGAATATGGCCGGCGCGTTGGCTAGCCCATAGACCAACCTTGTATATTTAAAAAGTCCTTTTGAAGTGTTAATTGTAGTTAAACCTTGCGATTCCTCAGAGATCCTAAACTGATTATAGGCATTAGATAAATCTATTTTTGAAAATTTCTCTCCCCCCCCTAGTTTTACAAACACTTCTTCAATTCTAGGCATAGGATATTTTTCAACAAGTAAATCTTGGTTTAATGTTACCGAGAAATCGCCCGCAATTTTAACTTTGCCATTTTCCTTCAGTACAGGAACAATAGGAGTCGCATATTGAGCATGATCAACCGGTACTAAAATACCTAATTCCCTTAATCTTTGTAATTCCTGTTCGACTTTATCTTTTAGGGCAAACGGTACAGTGCGAGGTTTAAAAAATCGAGGCCTTGCGTTCTCTTTCAAATGTAATTGTATTTCATATTTATTAAAACAACCCAACTCATTTTTCCACAGGTCATCGAACCCACTCATCAGCTGTTTTATATCATCATTTGTATCCACATTAATTTGGTTTTGCGATAAAGAAATTTTAAACTTGGCCATAAAATCACGGCCCACAAGCGGTGGCCCACCATTCTTTACAACATAAAATATAATTTGACCATTTTTACCATTATAAGATACGTTTAGTTTTAGACATCCAACGGGTGTGATTTTGTGGCCATTATAAAAACACATCTTTAGGTTACATGGTTCCAAACATTCCATTGAAAAATAATTGTTGTACAAACTTTCAGATATCACACTAACGCTTGAACCGGAATCGAGTTCCATTTTAAATATTCTTTTGTTTATGTCTACATTTACTAGAATTGGGTCATAGTTGACATACCTCAAATGAAATAGTTCGCACTCTTTACAGATTGCCTGAAGGTTGCTCTCGTCGCATTCCGTATCGACATTTAGGTTATGCACACTACACTCTTTTTTTACACACACTTTCTTTAGGTGGCCTTTCTTTCCACACTTTTGACACTTTAGATTTTTATACCGACACTTTTCCGCATTGTGATTACGGAGACCGCACACTTTGCACCGCTCGGCGTCCCCGGGGCGAGCGGGCCCGGCGGCGGCCCGGCCTGCGCCGCCGCGGGCCCCGCTCATGCGGTACAGCGGCTCCTCCTTCACCGACGGTGCTGATGCCAGGGAGCTCCCGGCCGCCACCCGCGCCGCGCGCGCGCTCGTAGCCTGCTTCGCCACCTCCACCGCCCTTGCGAAGGTCAATTCGGTCGAGTTCTGCTCAAACAATCGGTCTCGCTCCGGCCCGGTGTGGAATCCGAGCACGAACCGATCACGAAGTATGGTATCCAGGGCTGCGCCGAATCCACAGTGGATCGCCAGTCCACGCAGTCGCGCCGCCCATTCTTCGACACTTTCTTCGTGCCCTTTCATTGCATCATAGAACTTTGCTTTGTCACCGAACGTTGATCTTATCGGTTTAAAATGATCTTCCAGAGCCTTAACCAGCTCAACATATGGCACTTCTTGAATGTTCTTTGGATGTACCAAGTTACTAACCAACCGATATGACTCATCACTTAAATGCGTTAACAGCACAGCACTTCTTAGATCTTTATCTATTTTATTAAGTTTGATAAACTGATCTAAACGGCTGAAAAATATCTCCCATTCTTGCACTTTGTGATCAAAAACGGATAAATTTCCTAAAAACGCCGCCATTTTGAACGCGTGGTTAAAATAACTAGCACCTCGTCGCCACTGAGATATCGAGTAATAAAGGAAACAACCTGTCACAGTTAAGCTCGTTTATTGACTGACATAGGTACATCGCGATCGCGCGGTAGCGCGCTATAGCGCGCCATCTATAGCTACGTATACCACAACACTCTTTTTAGATCGCCAGAATTATTACAGAACCTTTGTTACATCATTCATTTTGTGGTGGTACATTATGTGAGAACGATGTAGCAAGTTTTTTAATTAAAAGTGTCCATAGTAACAATTAAAACAAAGACAATTCAAAAACAAAATGATCAATAATTATTAAAATAAACCGTGGCAGCTAAGAGATGACCAGTCATACTGACAGCGCCCGTTCACGAACATGACACATGCACCAGCACCATTCAGCTCAACCATTTTGAAGGGAACTAAATGATCCAACACACGCGCCACCATCAGCGAGACATTTGAGTGAGCATGACACACTCTCAACTACCAGGGTCATTCAAGTCAACAAGAGATGTAGGTACCCAGTGAATGACAGCTCTGAAGTACATAGTACCTACTCACCTGCGCAGAAGTGAGTTATTACTTATTAGGTACCTTTGGTATATGAATTGAGGAAGGGGGCTGGGAAAGTGTAGTAGGTAATTGGCCCGCGTAGCGTGCCGTACCGCATCGCATCATAGCCGCCACTCGGGATTCGTTGTTTTGTGCGTTTTATTTGTTTTATTGTGTGTTTTATTGTGCGTTTCATTTGTCGATATGATAAGACAAGGATACCATATTTTCCTAAAAATAATGCATGTACTAGTGATGTTACGAATGTAAAGACATTCGCGAATGCGAATGCGGATGCGAATGTTCAATTCAATATTCACGAATGCGAATTCGAATATTCAGTTTAAGATCAATAACGTTTGATAAAAACACTTTTAAAATTAAATGATCGAACTTCATAAATTAATTTTGAATTTTTATATTTACAGCTATTTTTACTTCCTGTCTGTAACGAGAATGGAAAAGTATGTAAGAGTAGCTCTAAGAGGGTCAGTCAGTGAAAGAAAAGCAGAATGAAACAGTTTATCTTAGCATGTTAATTTTTATGATTGATGTTCGTGATTGATCTGATGAACATTAATATTGATGAATGGCGAGATAAAGGCAGACTGAATAAAAGATGAATGGGGAGGAAGACGCCAGAATAACAATGAATGAAATGTGTAGAAGAAGGAGTTTCAAGCATTATTATTTTTTCACTCGTTCGTATTCGTATAACATTCGCATGAATATATGCGGATGCGAATGCGAATATTCGTAACATCTCTAGTATGTACGTATGTAAGTTTTTATTTATTATTCCACCCAAAGTCTACGGAACCCTTCACTTGACGGTTTTATTGTACTTGGAAGCGGTTCAAATAGCTGCTTGTTAGTGAAGGAACACGTTAAAGCATGACACAACTTGTGTGTTGTCAGAGACAATGGCCGACGGCAGCAAGGCGGAGAGCGTGCGGCTGCAGCCCGTGAGCGCAGCCGAGCACGGGACGGCGCCCTCGCACACGTGAGTCAGCTCGGGGCCCGGTGGCTAACTTAATACAATGGCAATTTGTGCTGTAGTTGCGAGACTTGACGTGCTCCTCCCCTCGGCGCTCCTTACATTTATCGCACTCCTAAGCTCTGTACTCGACTTGCACGTGTACTGCAAGTTGAGTCAATCCACAACTACGCGACTAGGCGACTTCAGTAGTGTTCATAAATTCCTGTACTGAGGAAAAGCCTCTCATTTGCCTCCAGAGCAGAATAATAATTTAATTGTGTATTATCTTTAGTTCAGTTATATAAGTAAATCCAACTATTGCCACGAGGAACTTACATTAGCTCCTTGTTTAGAACTAACATCCGAACTAGGTATTTACTTCCATTACACCAAAATTAATTTGTATAACTGATAACTTTGGTTTGCAGAGAATCCTCGTCCGACTCGTACGACCCGCACGAGCACCGCCGCGTCCCGAAGCCGACGAAGTAAGTAATGATCTCGGAGCACACCACTCATATTCTCTGTCACAGCATAGTTATTATAATAGTCATAACTGCTGCGGAAGGTTCACGTTAGAGGCCTTACTACAAGATTTCTGTATTTCATTTACAGTGTACTTAAAGTAATAAGTGTGTTTATTGAAATTGAAAAACCGCCTCTAGGAACTGTAAGACAGGAACGAGAAACTATTTTTTCCATCAAATTAACGTCAAAGCTTACTTTACGTCACAAAAACGTGAGAAGTCAAGATAGAGCTTCAATTCGAGTACCTACAACCTTTTCGTAAAAATATTATCTTTCCGTGACCCAAGGTCCTTTAACATCTTAGTAAGCCAGATGTTAAGTCCTCGTAAGGAAATAATGGAACCCTTACAGGATAACTTTGTTATCCAACTGTCAAGAGTGTTTGCTCAAGACTCTTTTTTCAGGAATGCTTGGAGGTATCAAGCTACAATTAATATCAAATACTCAGGTCTGCATTGCTGAACCGTTAGGTTATTTTGACATGTCTTGTGGACATTTTAACACAAAAAATAGTTAAAATGGTTAAAACAAAATTGCAATGCAATTTATTACTGTAATCTCAGATCAATTGATCTGAGACTGTAATGTTTAATTTTCAAGAGAATTTGTAGTGAACCCCAAAGCCACATTTGAGAAACCATTGTTGCAGCAATTGGGAGACTTTGGTGCACCTGCTGAAGTGCAGTCTGGGCACCGGCATCTTGGCCATGCCGCAAGCGTTCGCACGCGCCGGCCTCGTCACCGGAGTGCTGGCCACCATCATCGTCGGAGCTCTCGTCACGCACTGCCTGCACGTGCTCGTGAGTCGCACTGCTGCATCCAACTTATTAAAACCCTTCCTTGTTTTCTATTCTGACGTCATAACACATATTATTATACCACGCCGACTCAGCTATATGTTTTATTATATGAAATAACAGGGTATGGTCGTAAGACTCTCCTACACCCAAAACCGCTAAAAACAGAAATGGTATGTATATGTATGTATTTAGATTTTCCAAAAATATTTCATAGAGTGTCCGGGAGGCAAATTTACAAAGGCTATACTATTTCAGTCAGTTTTGAGGTGTGAAAAGTCTAGTAAAAAGAGAAAAACTTTCGGTCGAATATCAGAAGTTAACAAGAAGATAAAAGTACAAAGTCATTAGATGGGAGAAAATTGTTATTGTAAGCGGTACAACTGTTTTGATGTGGTAAATTCTAACAAAATTCTAAGAGAATTTAATCTCATGCGGTCCCGTGATGAACAAAATTTATATTTGTGTGGTCTCATCACAGTTTATGAGGTACAACGAACGCGTCCAAGGAAAGCCGAAGACGATGCAAATTTACATTCAGCAACCTATGTATACCGAGTTAAAATCACTGACAACTCTCAAACGAAAGATGTTCCAGTTTGTTTTAAAGCATTCATGGCTATACATGGCATTTCTCAACAAAGGTTAAAAACTCTGAAGAAGTCTTTGCAAGAGACTGGAAACGCGCCATTAGACATGCGAGGCAAGCACAACAACAGGCCAAGGAAGCTCACAGAAGACGTGAAAAATAAAGTAATGGAGCACATTAGGTCTTTTCGTGGCCATAAAAGCCACTACAGCCTACACGAATCCTCAAAAATATATCTTCCTGAAGAATGGAATGTAAAAAAAAATTTACAATACGATTTGTTTCAATACAAAGATTTATTGTCGTATGAGTCGTACAGAGCCATTTTTGTTAATAATTTCGTGTTTTTTAAACAGTTTGTGTTTTCACATTGTGGTGGGCAAAATAAAAACTATTGCATGTTCAGATTATACACTATGTGGTTCACACATTTCATTGTCTTTTTTGCCACCGACTTCTGAAAGAAAAGTTATTTTGTAGGTTATTTTACCCTTTTTGTGGTTGTTTTTGAAGGCGGTTACATTTTTTTTTGAAAAAGTTTTTTATTTTACTCTTTTTAGTTTAAATATTCAACCCAAATTCTTGTCAAATCAATCATTCTCTTACATGTGCACTAAAATTTTGTAATCCGTAGCACCGGTAACAACATCGCTCAAGTGCACAATAAGCTAATAAAATTCCCTATCTCAAAAACTCCTGAACCGATTTTGATGAAACTTGCAGTATTCCGTAAGTTAAACAATACCTAGTACAACAAAAAATTACTTGGAATTACTTAAATTGGACTTGCAGTTCCGGAGATATGCGAACACAAACTAAATCAGTCGATGCCTGCTCCTTACTGTTAAGGAGTTGTACCTTCCATCATCAGCTCAGCTACATGAGATGATGATTATCATACGCAAGTACCTAAATTACTTCATAAAATTTGCGAAAAAGGATGTGCGGGCTTATAAAATTTGAGGGTTGCCCTCGATTTCCCTGGGATCCCATCATCAGATCCTGACCTGATGATCATGGGACCACTTGGGAAGTATACCCTTTCAAACAAAAGAAAAAAATTCCAAATCGGTCCAGGCGTCTTCGAGAAATCGGGGAACAGACATAAAAAAAAAAAAAAGATTCCGACGAATTGAGAACCTCCTCCTTTTTTTGAAGTCGGTTAAAAATGGTATTTATATACTGTGTGGTTCACACAGCCAAACGTTTGGATGTGATAGAAATGGTATTTATACACTATGTGGTTCACACAGCCAAACGTTTGGATGTGATAGAAATGGTATTTATACACTATGTGGTTCACACAGCCAAACGTTTGGATGTGATAGAAATGGTATTTATACACTATGTGGTTCACACAGCCAAACGTTTGGATGTGATAGAAATGGTATTTATACACTATGTGGTTCACACAGCCAAACGTTTGGATGTGATAGAAATGGTATTTATACACTATGTGGTTCACACAGCCAAACGTTTGGATGTGATAGAAATGGTATTTATACACTATGTGGTTCACACAGCCAAACGTTTGGATGTGATAGAAATGATATTTATACACTACGTGGTTCACACAGCCAAACGTTTGGATGTGATAGAAATGATATTTATACACTATGTGGTTCACACAGCCAAACGTTTGGATGTGATAGAAATGGTATTTATACACTATGTGGTTCACACAGCCAAACGTTTGGATGTGATAGAAATGGTATTTATACACTATGTGGTTCACACAGCCAAACGTTTGGATGTGATAGAAATGATATTTATACACTACGTGGTTCACACAGCCAAACGTTTGGATGTGATAGAAATGGTATTTATACACTATGTGGTTCACACAGCCAAACGTTTGGATGTGATAGAAATGATATTTATACACTACGTGGTTCACACAGCCAAACGTTTGGATGTGATAGAAATGGTATTTATACACTATGTGGTTCACACAGCCAAACGTTTGGATGTGATAGAAATGGTATTTATACACTATGTGGTTCACACAGCCAAACGTTTGGATGTGATAGAAATGATATTTATACACTACGTGGTTCACACAGCCAAACGTTTGGATGTGATAGAAATGGTATTTATACACTATGTGGTTCACACAGCCAAACGTTTGGATGTGATAGAAATGATATTTATACACTACGTGGTTCACACAGCCAAACGTTTGGATGTGATAGAAATGGTATTTATACACTATGTGGTTCACACAGCCAAACGTTTGGATGTGATAGAAATGGTATTTATACACTATGTGGTTCACACAGCCAAACGTTTGGATGTGATAGAAATGATATTTATACACTACGTGGTTCACACAGCCAAACGTTTGGATGTGATAGAAATGGTATTTATACACTATGTGGTTCACACAGCCAAACGTTTGGATGTGATAGAAATGATATTTATACACTACGTGGTTCACACAGCCAAACGTTTGGATGTGATAGAAATGGTATTTATACACTATGTGGTTCACACAGCCAAACGTTTGGATGGGATAAAAATGGTATATATTTTTGTGTGAAAATCCTAATGCGGTTCACATAATACATCTACTTACCAATTTTCAACAGGATAGCTCTTATACTTTCGAAGAAAAGTGGCTGTGACAGACACGGACAGATAGACAGACATGACGAATCTATAAGGGTTCCGTGTTTGGCCATTTGGCTACGGAACCCTAAAAATGAGTGAGTCCAGGCTCGGTGCGGGCGCATAGAGCTTGCTCGCTATAGTGTTGTGTGCGCGCAGGTGCGGGCGCAGTACGCGGCGTGCAAGCGGCTGCGCGTCCCGCTGCTCACGTACCCGGAGTCCATGTCCGCCGCGCTGGAGGGAGGCCCCCCGCCGCTGCGCCGGTACGCAGGCTCGCTCGCTATCACCGTCGACGTCTTCCTGGTGGTCTACCAGCTCGGGATATGTTGTGTCTACATCGTCTTCATCGCTGATAACATAAAAAAGGTTGGTATCCTAGCTTTCTTCGAACTATTACCGCACGCTCTTATTTATATACACCGTGTTCTTCACGTTATCCATAAACTTCAGCAAATACTTCTATGGCTTTTACAAATCAAATCCAACAAAGGAAGTAGTACTTAAAAAGGCTTCGTTACAAAGATATTTGTAATTTCATTTAATGAAATTTAATTGAGCTATGCAGTGAGAAAGTATCTTAATTTGAAATCTATCAAATACTATTTGCATTTCATTTGTTTCAGCCCGCCAAATGTTATGAATGACGTTGCCAATTCGGATAAAGAGGCATGCATATCGGGTTATTTACGTCTAGGTATTTAGTTTGTATGAAAATTAACAAAAAATAAAAAATAAGAATTTATTAATGTGTCCATAATGAAAAATGCTTACTTCCGTGGTTTGAACATCTGGTCGAAGTTTATGTATATCGTCCGGAACACGGTGTATAGGACATATACTTACACACACACACATATATACTTACACACACGACACGACACGATTGGCGCAGTAGCCAGTAGCTGAGCGATCGACTCCTGTGCAGCGTGTCGCGGGTTCGATCCCCGCACGGAACAAATATTTGTATAATCTGCAAGTAGTTGTTCCAGGCGTGGGTGTTTGTGTATGTGAGTTTCTAACTTCTTAAGCACACCCGTGGGTGTGCTTAAGAAGTTAGACATTATGCAACGATAAACAAAAAAGGAAAAACTGTTCGGATGCGCTCGGCTGCAGTGCCGCCGCGCCGCCGAACCGCCGTGGGAGCGCGGCCGGCCGACATCGGTACAATTAACTTAAGTGGGGCGGCGCGCGGCCGCTTCCTTACGTCAATATTCATCAAGGAACAATTCCGCCACGCATACTCAATGAAGGAACCGCGCGCCTGTTGATAGCGTTTAATATGGAAGGAATGCCACCCTTCACCCATGTAAGCTGTGATCTCATGCAGATGGTCGACCCGCACTACGAGCTGGCGGTTCAGCTGCACATGCTCATCATCCTGCTGCCGCTGATCCTGTTCAACCTGATCCCGAGCCTGAAGCTGCTGGCGCCGTTCTCCGCCGCAGCCAACTTGCTGACCTTCGTGGGGCTGGGCATCGTGGTGTACTACCTGCTCACCAACAAGAAGTCCTCGGCGCCGCTGGATCTGTGGGGCTCGCCCACCTCCTTCCCGCTCTTCTTCGGCACCATCTTGTTCGCACTCACGGCAGTCGGAGTGGTTAGTTGATAGCTACCCGCCCGCGAGGTTGCTGTCTTTATAATATTGTAATAGAAATTGGCCGCCATGCGATATAAGTGTATAAATATAATCCAGTGCTATAGCATCAATGCCAATATTTGTTTCTCATCTCATCATCATTCTATATTGCATTGCGAGTGTGACAGTGCTCATACAATTTTGATGCTTTTGTATTTTCCACTTGGCACCAAATGTAACGATGCAGATGTATCTGTAGGCACTGATACACGCGTTGTCGAATTAATCTTAGTAGCAGTTGCACGAGTGCGTGCGTGTCTGTAGTGTGCGTGTGCAGGTGATCGCGCTGGAGAACAACATGGCGACCCCCAAGGCGTTCGGCGCGCCGTGCGGCGTGCTCAACGTGGGCATGACCATCATCGTGCTGCTGTACGTGACAGTGGGCTCCCTGGGCTACGTCTTCTGCGTGTCCGACTGCAGTGACTCCGTCACTCTCGACCTGCCACACGGACCGTCAGTATACATTTTCTTTTATTTTCTCAGCAGTTGCCCATGTTCTGGCTGCAGTATAGGCTCGGCAGCTATTATATTTATGGGTTTAAATGCCATATCTTAAAGGTGATATTAAAAAAAATCGAATAAGTGCGAGTCGAAATCTCGCGCGAGTGGTTCCATAACATTATTTATTAAACAACAATAAAATCATTTTTATGAAAATACTTACATCATCTGTGAAAATTTCATCTCTCTAACTATCACGTACAGACATACAAATAGACAGAAGGACAGCACACCCAAAGGGTTTTACTCTTTAGGTACGGAACCCTGAAAACAGGTAGATAATTTCCCGCCAGTGGTAGTTATCCGTAGGTACTAGAGCGGGGGATGCCCGACGCGCGAGTGTTATCTGATTTTTAACCGACTTCAAAAAAAGGAGGAGGTTCTCAATTCGTCGGAATCTTTTTTTTTTTTTTTTTTTTTTTTTTTTTATGTATGTTCCCCGATTTCTCGAAGACGCCTGGACCGATTTGGAAAATTTTTCTTTTGTTTGAAAGGGTATACTTTCCAATTGGTCCCATGATCATCAGGTCAGGATCTGATGATGGAATCCCAGGGAAATCGAGGGCAACCTTCAAATTTTATAGGCACATAGTACCATTTTCATATATTTTCTAAAGCTGTTCAAGTATTTGCATCTGATAATCATCATCTCAGGTGGATGAGCTGATGATGGAAGGTACAACTCCTCAACGGCTTGGAGTAGACATCGACTGATTTAGTTTGTGTTCGCATATCTCTGGAACTACAAGTCCGATTTAAGTAATTCTTTTTTTGTTGTACTAAGTATTGTTCAACTTAAGGAATACTGCAAGTTTCATCAAAATCGGTTCAGTAGTTTTTGAGATAGGGAATTTTATAAGCTTATTGTGCACTTGAGAGAGAATGATTTATTTGACAAGAATTTGAGTTGAATATTTAAACTAAAAAGAGTAAAATAAAAAACTTTTTAAAAAAAAATTTAACCGCCTTCAAAAACAACCACAAAAAAGGGTAAAATAACCTACAAAATAACTTTTCTTTCAGAAGTCGGTGGCAAAAAAACAATGAAATGAAAAAAAAAACAAAGGCACCGACTTCTGAAAGAAAAGTTATTTTGTAGGTTATTTTACCCTTTTTTGTGGTTGTTTTTGAAGGCGGTTAAATTTTTTTTTTTGCTTGGCACAATGCGCCGTCTTAAGGCTACATACCGATGGAGTAGGTCGTAGGTAGCATTTATTAGGATTTAAACATTTATGCATTAATTTGTATCATTCAGGGTTGGAAAAAAAACACTACCTATTTTTTCTTTTTTATAAAATACACTGTACAAATTGTTTTAAACAAGTGTTTTTGTTTAGTTTAGATTATTATTTCAAATTGATTCGAATATGTTTCATTTCCAGGCTAGACCTTTATGAACTCACTAATAATAAATTAAATATTTACAAAAAACTATCAATAGGTATACACTTTTGTGTAAGTGTATGTACCTATACACTTTTTTGTAGGTATACTGATCGCTTCACATTCACCCCGTATGCTCTAATATTGATTTTGATATAGGGTGACATGGGATGATGGGACTTTCCTAGCGTGACCGGCGACATGGCGAAAGCACAGTATCAAATATTACCGTGGCGAAAGCGGCGCGCGGCGGGAAATTACCTGGCTATGAACTATTCACTTTTATTTTAAAAATAGGGGAATAACCACTAATCCATTCAATTACTTTCTTTCGACAGCCGACATTAGGGATCACAATTATGATTTTTGTTGACAGCGAATGTTTCTTTTAAAATTAAATACAATTTTAATTGTAGATAAGTAATGAAATTATCACATGCTAATGTATCAAAAATAGGAGTTATCTTGTACATACAAATACTGGTACCTACCTATTTGTTTGATTAAATAAAATACTTATCTATCATAAAAAAATGTTTTAGTTAATTAGAATGCTAATAACAGTTCAAATTATGACATACCAATAGAATTGACTCAACTGATTTTATGTTAAATTATTCACGCTGAAATATTAATTTATTTTCATTTTATATCTGGTGCGTGCGCCATGAAAAGTAGTTTTAAGCCTCGAGCAGACACACATGATTAATCGCGCGGGGCGACTTGTCGCGGTCCATTCGCAGTACATTTAGAGTGGAAATTAGCTTGGCTCGTTGTCGCAGCGCCATTAATCGCGTGTGTCTGCAGGAGGCTTTATACAATATTCTAAATTTGTTTTAATCTTTGTTTTTAAACATGTAATAAAAAACATAAATTTCACTGTTACTAAGATAACCTAAAGGCGAATAATCGAAAATAATCTATTACTTATAATAAAATCGTAGAGCTGTCATTCCTGTATATTGAATATTTTTTTCCTTTTGTATTTTTTTCGAGATAAGGGATCGATTCTGATGGCAAATCATTTTTTTTTTCTTTTCCGGAATTTTTACGTTTTTTTCTTTTGCGTTAATTTCTAAACTACTGAAAACTTTCCGATCAAATTTTCCTCAAATATTCCTAATAATATGCTTCTGTCAATAGGCTATGTATTATTACGCTATTGTCACTGGGAGATAAGCAGTTTTGAATTTTTTTTAAATGTACCTATGTTTTGAGTTGGCGGCTAAACCACTGGATAATATTTATTAAATTTTTCCTCAAATATTCCTTAAACTGCTCTTCAATTAATGGTATCTGTAATTACGCTATTGCCTTTGGGGGATGAGCAATGTTAATTTTTGTCGGTTTTCAGACATTGTTGACATTTCTATAAGATAAGAACCACTATTTGAAATTCACTGTCAGCAAACCAGCTGGTCGTGTTAGTAACATAGCTGCGTAACGAGACACGGGTCTCTGGATCAAAAATCTTGGTCCCCTATTATTTACTTTTTGTGTTTCTTTTTTTTTGTTTTTATTTATCCTAGTTTCAAATAATTAAAAACATTTTAAACCGACTTCAAAAAAAAGTAGGTTCTCAGTTCGACCTGTATGTATGTTTGTCCGCGATTATCTCGCATTTGGCTGAACGGATTTTGATGCGGTTTTCAGGAAAGTGTTCATTACATTCTGGAGAAGGTTTTAGTATATAACACTAATAGATATCCCGTGACGTTACCCGCGTGGAACAGTTTTTGCTTACTTGGATTGTAGATTTATTGCATGTTTGGCCGCGATTATCTCGCGTTTGGCTAAACTGATTTTGATGCGATTTTCAGATAAGTATTTGTGACGTTCTGGGGAACGATTTAGTATATAACAATAATGGATATCTCGTAAAGTTGCCCCCATAGATTCGTTTTTGTTGCTTACTAGGATTGTAGATTTTCAAAGACGCCGATCATATGAAGATTTTGTTGAATATCTAAACTAAAAATGGAAAATAAAAAACTTTTTGAAAAAAGGGGAACCGACTTCAAAACCAAACACAAAAAAACTGTAAAATAACTTTTCTTTCGGAAGTCGGTGGCCATATTCAGTGATATAAAAAACAAAGCCACCGACTTCCGAAAGAAAAGTTATTTTACAGTTTTTTTGTGTTTGCTTTTGAAGTCGGTTCCCTTTTTTTCAAAAAGTTTTTTTATGCATAGGTACTTTTGTTCAATATTATTTGCAATTTTATTTTTTTTCTAATATTTTTTCAGTAGTTCTCTAGGATAAATCTGCGCTGATTTAAATTGTAGGTAGGTAAGTTGGATATTATTTAAACCGTAATTTGTTGTTTCGAGGTGTAGGAATTTCAAAGATTCGAAAACAATCAAACCTTTCTATTATTTTGTGTTTATTTATGTTTTGAATTGGTGATCAAACCAGATTCTGTTTTAAGCGACAACAAGATTTCAAACATCGAGTAAAATGATAAGCTATTTTTAGGTATAACGCGGTTTGCTAAAGGTAGAAGGAAGAGCAATGCTATATTAGGTACGTTCAATTTCGTTAACAAATTGCAGCGATACTTTAAATCGACCAAAAATTGATAGTCTAATGCATAAGATAAACACGGATCTTTGAAATTAATGTGGCTCAAACAAGAACTTTTCCTATGTAAACTATGTATGTACCTATAACATTATTGATCTAAACTAATGTTATAAATGCAAGTAAATAATAATATTTGTTTTTTACCTTTTTACGCAAACTACCTACTCAATCGATCGTCCCAAAATTTTGCATATAAGTATATAATAAGTATATATACCATATATATATACCTATATCCGTTGTCAGAAGTATAGACACGTATATAGGGTATCTTTCATCCCGAGAAACAGAAAAGAGCTGTTGCCGAGAAAAAAAAACAAAATAACTACCTACGTTCATATTCCAGATGGCGCCCCTTTCACGATCCGTATTGTTTCTCAAATTCTAAATTAACGCAAGCGAAGCTGCGGGCAAACACTAGTAATAATAATAATCGCTAATCGACCTATTTATGATTCAATGGTAAACATTCAAATATACCTTTTTTAGATCTCAAACAAATGTATGTTGTAGTTCAATAAACATCTTAATTATTCTATGGTTGAAAACGCGATATTTTTTTAACTTCTCTCGATCGAAAAAATTGCGAAAATAGGGTTTTTTTTAACGGTTTTTGAGTGGTACTTGAAGTAGACCAAGCTTTTGGTCCTAAAAACATAATTATCAATAGTTAGTTAATAATGTTTGTCAGAACTTTCTACGGTTACTTTTTATTAATTTAATAACAATTTTAATTTATAAAAACACGTCAATGTGTTTGGGTACATAGGTACGCCGTTTTATTCTAAGCACACATTCACTATCGTCCTCTCATCTTTTGTCTTTCAAAAGTAGTGTCATTAGCCCAGCCTGCCATATTAGTCAAAATAAGGGGTCAACCTCGGAATGAGAGGTAATAAGCTGTAAATTGGTATAAAACTTTGTTTTGTCGTTCTAAATGTCTCAAAAGTCAAATCAAATCAAATCAAATCAAATCAAATCATTTATTTGCATAATACAGGTATAAAAGATGTTAGGTACCAATAGTTATAGAGTGCACTGTATCATTACCTAATTAGATGTGCAAATATTTATATAATCTTTAGGCAATCTAATTTTTCTAATAACATTACTTCTCGAAAACAAAATGCTAAAAACAAATTCCGTATCAGTGCTTTGATTATATTATAATCAAAGTATCAGAGCTATACAAATGTCAAAGGATCAATAAAGAATGTCAAGAGAGTCACAATTATTTATGTCGTGGTCAAAAAATTAAATTAATCATTAAATACATTAAAAATATTAGTTAACATAAAAATTAGGCTATTACATAAAAGTTATTACTGCATGTCAAACCACTTGCTAGTATAAGTATCTATCTATGTCTTTATCCTGCAAGTACTCCTTGACACTGTAATAACATTTATTTATTAGGAGTTTGTGTATCTTCGACTTGAATTGGTGAACAGGTAAAGTTTTAACAAAATCGGGCAGCTTGTTATAAATTAAAGATGCCATGCAAAGAATACTTTTATTAATTAGTGCTGTTTTCCCATAAGGTATATCAATTTCTAGTCTTTTTTTGTCACGTAATTGTCTATAGTTGCTTTTAAAAGCAGTTTTAAAATAGTTGGGATTTGATTTCACAAAAACATTAAGTTCATAAATGTATAACGAAGGGAATGTCAGAATTTTCAATGTTTTAAAATAGGGTTGACAGCTGGTAGTATTGTCCACATTACACATAGCTCTTATGCATTTCTTTTGGGCTTTGAATACATATTCCTTATCTACTGAGTTACCCCAAGATACAATACCATATCTTAGAATAGGTGCAACAAGTCCATGATATGCAGCTAATACAGCTTCTTTATTGACAATTTTTGACAGTTTGTAAAGAGCAAATGAGGATTTATTAATTCTTTTGCATACATTTTCTACATGTGTTTTCCATGACAGTTTATTGTCTATTGTTATTCCCAGAAACTTTGTGTCTGTCACGGGATGTACAGTTTTGCCTTGGTAACCAACGTTTATATTTAACGGTTTAGTTTTTTGGTGAAAGTGGATAATTTTAGTTTTTTCCATATTTATTTTTAGATTATTTTCGTTTAACCAATGTATAATCGTATTTAATGTTTGATTAACTATATGCTCATAATCATTCTCCTCTTCACCCTTTATTATGACCGTACTATCATCTGCAAACAAAACCATTGGTTGATTTATATGGTTAGGAAGATCATTGATATATATCAAGAACAATAAAGGCCCAAGAACACTTCCTTGTGGGACTCCAAATTTTATAGTTTTCGTGTCCGATTTATGCTTAATCTCTGTTCGTGTTTTCTGACATATTTGTGTTATTTCTACTATTTGTTTTCTATTGTGCAGGTATGAAGAAATGAGATCTAACGCTTTGCCCCTTATGCCATACATGCTTAATTTTTGTAAAAGTATCTTATGATCGACTCGGTCAAATGCTTTACTCATGTCCATAAAGATGGCACATGTTGGTATTTTTTTGTCCATGGCTACCAAAATTGTTTTCAGTAGGTCATAAAGGGCCATATTTATTGATTTCCCTTTACGAAAGCCTTTCTGTTCGTCCGCCAAAATATTAAATTTTTCTAAATAGCTATAGAGTCGACTATATATAATTTTTTCAAATATTTTTGAAAAAATGGGAATCAATGCTATGGGCCTATAGTTTCCCATTTTCCGTTTATCTTCTTTTTTGTGTAGTGGAGTGACAATGGACGTTTTAAGTTTTTCTGGGTATATTCCGTTAGAAATGCATAGGTTAATTATGTAACATAAATGAGGAGAAATATCCGTGGATACATATTTTATAACTTTGGTACATACACCATCATGGCCGACGCTATGGGTATTTTTTAGTTGCATTATTTCTCTGTCTACTTCTAAAGGTGTTGTGGGAGTAAGATAGATTGAATTCGTTTTAGTGTAGATTTTATGATTGTATGGTTGGGTTCTGTTTTGTCTATCATTTCTTCTATTATTTATTTGATTTGATTCTGAAGCCTGGTTAATGAAGAAGTCGTTAAAATTATTCGCAATGGATTTAGGATCTGTAATTTTTATGTCATCCTTTAATATTTCTGTAATAGGTTCTTTGGGGAAGTTAAGTTTAGACTTGTTTATAATTGACCATGTCGCTTTTGCTTTGTTTTGTGATGTATTTATGTAGTAATTGTTCTGTGATTTCTGTGTTAGTGATATTACTTTCTTAAATCTAGCTGCGTATTGCTTGAATCTATTTTTATTTATTTGTGTTGGATGTGTTCAGCTATACTGCCATAGCATTTTCCTTTTCATTCTACTACAACTTTTAAGTCCCTTAGATAACCATTTAGATTTTTTAGTTACCGATTTTGTTATAACTTTGTAAGGGAAACATAGATTATAAAAACATACAAAAAGGTCTAGAAAATAATTATAAGCTTCGTTTACATCATTTGTATTGTAGATTTCACTAAATGATAGGCTTTTTATGCATTTTTTAAATTTGATTAGGTTTTCAGTACTATAGTCCCGTCTTCTTATACGCCACGATTTTAACACGCAAGTTTTTTTGACGGGGCATTGTAACAGTTGAGCAGTGTGATCGGACATGCCAAACTCAATTATTTCACTTTTGCATCTACAAATGTTGTGTGCAAAATTGTCAATACAAGACATACTGCTGAGCCTCGTGGGATTTCTAATTTCTAATTTTAAATTGTGACTTTCCAAAAGATATTCAAAGTCTAGAGCATGGCGGTTTCGGTTGAGTATATTTATGTTAAAATCTCCGCAAAGAACAATTTTCTTGTTACAATTGTCACATATCTGGCGTAATAGTTTCTCTAAATTATCGTAAAATAGATTTATACATGAGTTTGGCACTCTGTATATACAAACTATTATGAGTTCATGTTCAATTAGTTCTATAGCGCTACATTCTATGATGCCTTTAATAGAACAATGATTAGTATCAAGTGTTGTATATTCATGTCCAGTTCTAGTTAGTATACACGCCCCTCCTCTCTTGACGTCTCTAGAATAACTTGTTGCTAGACGAAAATTTGGTATGTCAAGTATGTTTTCCTGCTCGGTTGTCATAAAGTGTTCGGTTATGCAGATAATGTCTATGGGTTTATTATTTTGTGCTAATTCCTCTAAATGTACCGTCAAAATATCAGATTTGTTTATGAGACCTGCTATGTTTTGGTGGAGTATACGTATATTATTGTAGAAGAAAAAACTGTGGATTTTGCGCATTTGCGTCACTGGTCAAGTCAACAGGAAATAATTCAATGTCAATTTTAATTCTATTCATAATGTCCCTAAATATGCATTTTATTCCATTTTTATTTAATCTGCCTGAAATATTTGAAAACATGTCAAGTGTTAATCCATGGTTGGAGTCAAAAATATACACATACTTATTATTTTGGATATCCAAACAGAGAAGGTTATTAAACATTTCAATCTTATAATTATATATAGGTGCCCCACAGACATATGTGGGGACGCATATTATTATGTTAGTGTGTGTTACATTTTTTAAGCTTTCTCTTATTAATTTTACTTGGTCAATAAAGTTATCGCTGGCTTTAATGTCAGTCTCCCCTAATACAATTATACAATAATCAGTCATTGTAAAATGTTTTATCTTTGATGGTATACTCGCTAATAATATTTTAAGATTTGAATTCGGTAAGGTATAACTACAATAATCAAATACCGTTGCAAAATTTTCTTCAATAGCTTGTAGCATGCCTGGTTGAGTATAATTGCTGAGTACGCAGAGTTTTCTAGTTTTGGTACCCTCTCTTATAATTTTCTTAAAGTGTTGCTTATTCATTTGCATCGGGTTCGTCACTACGTTTGATGATAATTCTTTATAGGTAGGCGTAATGTCTTTCACTTTATTTGGTGTATAGGTAACTAAGGTTTGAGTCTCTTTATTCTGTTTCTTATTCACACACTCAATATAATGTGTTTGTTGTGCATGTGGAGAGATAATTCGTTGCAGAGATTTGTCTTTACGTATCGGAGTCGCACATTTTTTCTCAGGAGTTGAACATATTTTCTTAAAAGTGTTGGCAGTCTTAATCATATTTTGTAACTCTGTACGAAGACGAGAGTTCTCCATATTAAGGTCTTCAATTTCTTTATGCGCGCTTAATAACTGGTTCTTAAGAATTTTGTTTTCTTCGGTTAACTCACGAATGTCGTCAATTGTGTCGTGGAAACTATCTGGAATGCTCATCATTGTTGTATCGAGTATCGTTTTGTCGCTGTTGTTAGTCAGGTCAGTAAGCGAGTTTGACCTGCCAGGTTTGCGGTAGGTAATGTTGTTACTGCTGGAGTCCATCGTTACTTCAAGCGACCGGTAGCGCCCTCTGGTGCGAAATTATTAACCAATTAATTCTCCTGGCCGATCGGTGATTTGCACCTATATCCGAGCGCCACTTTGTGAAGCAATTAGAAATATCAGAATCCACAAAAAGAGGAGGCCAGTGCTGAGATTCGAACTGGCAACCATTCACGTAGTGTGTAATAGTTGGCTTATATTCCCCCGAACCAACTGAGCTTAGCTAGCGGAGTTGAATTTCTGTATCACCTTGGGGTCTCAATATTTGAATAAAACAAAAAACGGTTGAAATGACTCATGCGATTGGCATTTTTTCGCTGTCAAACACTGATCACTTTGTTGTTTTTTATGTTATAGTTTTTTTACACTATTTATGCACTTTTTTGTTTTGTTTAAGAAAGTTTATTATAAAAATGTTATGATCATCGTATATCATCGATTAACGACTAATAATAAGCTTCTGAATTCTTTGTTTTGGTTCGCATTTTGGTGATGACTAAGATTATACGGGATTAATATTTTGTTTTCACATGTAAATTGCACTTCTTATTAAGTATCACTGTTTTGTGGTTACTTCACTTAAAATCTTTTTATTAATTAGTGGTTTTTATATGTATTTTTCACTTTGTTAACGATTTCTGATTTTTTAAACTTATCTTCATAGTTTGTGTATGAAACTCGTAGATAACACTCTCACTTAATTATTAGTCACTGTTTAGTCGTTTGAGTTAGTTTTATTTAGTTCTGCACACAATTAGTATTTTTAAAAAAGATATTTTACATAGATCTACTTTTTAGCGTCAAGCTTGGTTCAGCGCCATCTAGCGTCACAAATGCTATATTGAAAGTCAAAGGTCATAAAAATCTGTTTTTCGCGAATATCTCGCTTTCTATTGCTTACATGAGATTTGCACCTATATGAAAGTTGTAGAGTACTTAGGTGTATAAAAAACTTTTTCAACAATAATGTAACCGACTTCCCACAAAAAAGTTCAAAGTAACCTACAAAAAACGTTTTCTTTCGAAAGTCATTTTTTTTGAAAAGTTTTTTATTTTATCCTTTTTAGTTTCAATATTCAACCCAAATTATTGTCAAATACATAATTTTCTTACATGTACTTACACTAAAATATTGTAATCCGTAGCACTGGTTATAACATCGCCCATGTATGTAGGTACCTACTTTTACACAATGAGCTAAAAATGAAAACTACTGCACCAAACTAAATGAAAATTATATGGGACCAAATGGCAGATATACTGTATCGAACAAAAAAAGAATCATCGAAATCGGACCAGAAACCTCGGAGTTATCGGTGTAGACAATGTTGAAAACTTTTTAGGTTTTTGTTGATTTTTCAAAAAGTGCTAGTCCGATTTCGATAAAATTTTAATGGGACCATTTGGAAAGTATACCCTTTCCATCAAAAAAAGAATTTTTCAAATCAGTTGGTAAATGATAAACATCCTCCTTTTGGAAGTCGGTTAAAACTTCTCTACAACTTTTGTCTGATTTTTTTTCATACGATCAACCGTTTTTGAGGTAGAACGCGATGAGTGCGCAGCGCACAGTCATATACAACGTGTAACACAAAATGCGCAAGACCTCTCGTGGGGTAACTCAGCCCATGTTACTGAACAATGTTTGTTCTAAGACTTTTGGAAATTCGCAATTCACAATTAACTTTTTCATAGAGATGGGCCCGATCAATTTCTCATTTTGTATGAAAAAACATTTTTTTTTGCGAATTTCTTAAAGTCTTAGAACAAAAATTGTTCAGTTACATGGACTGAGTTACCCCACGAGAGGTCTTGCGCATTTTGTGTTACACGTTGTATATGGTCTAATGCAAGGTCAAGCGTGAGTTACGGTTATCAGTAGGCACGTTGTATAAAGTCAATTATTTATAAAAAAAATAATGATAATAAAAAAAAGTAAAAATAAAAAGTAACTTCGAACCTAATCTGTCCGAGTCGGGGTGCACCAAGACCCGAGCTCGCTTCGCTCGCTATTGCATCCTTGCAGGATGCCGAAGGAGCCGAATTCCGTCGAGCTACCTTGGTAGGTGGTAATCAGCAATTTGACTAACTATTCTCTTCGTTTTAGGTTAAATGGTTAGAGTTACGCAAAAAATATGTTATACGGAATTATTTCCCATAAAAAGTTCTAAAATAAAGTCCGCGAGAGCATATACCTATCTTTTAAGGTTGAATCACTAAAACCTTTTTCATGGAAATCAATTTTATTCTTAAAGAAATGCATTATTTGAGAAGGTACTTTCATTAACATGATATTAATCCTTACCCAAATAAATAAGGTAATCATCACAAGCATTTCATTTTGAACAAAATTGCCCTTGACATCGTTTGATTTCAATAAATATGTTAGTCGTTATCATAGTTTCAAAATAATACCACTAAAAATAATGACTGCCTGGGCATGTCATAATTTCTCCGGTAAGATATAAGGGGTTGCCATCTTTAAAATTTGGAAACCAGGACAAAACGCGTGAATACCCCGGATTTTAGCGTCCAGAACCCGGACATGAGTCGAAGTACGCACCGTGGCAACTGCATCGTGAGGTATCGGGGGGGGGGGACGGCGAAGTGTGCGTGTGTCGCGGTCGGCCCAACACTTTAAATTCTGCAACTCCCCCAAACTCAAAACCCCCGGACGGTCCCCGGACGCCCTCTTAACTAGGAAAAATCCGGGCAAACCCGGACGGATGGCAACCCTAGGTTGTGAAAATCTGCATTCGCATGCGCGTTATATAATTTCGTGACCACTTTTTAACCCCTTTTATTTTGGTAAGGTGAACATGAACGGGAACGGAAACTGTTCTAAAGAAAAGGGCCTCGTAGATGCATCTTGCCCCCGACTATATTCAGCCTCGCTACGCAATTAAAAATGGTCCTGTCAGTGATCATAGATGGATCCTTATATAAGGTGATAATTATTATTTCCATCTTCAAGAACTGGGTCGAACCCATACTTGTAGTACGGCACTTCTGACTCCGCAAGGTTGTACTACAAAGCAAGCAAGCTGCTGGTGGGTAATCCTGGCAACGAGGTTGTGTTTAAGTGTTTATGCGAGTATTTTTTGTTAATCAAAGGAGAACAACCGGAAATAATGTTTCAGTTCGATTTTCCTGGACCTTGGAATGCCCGACATAATAATGTCAACCGTGCGATGGCACGGGTATACCCTGAGACTGCACATCTCTCGGCGGTGGAAAGTCTTTGCATGAAATCCTCGACACCCTCACTTACTCGGGATGTACAGCCTCATCACGGATGAACGTGGGTGGTGTAGTGCGTCCGATTTGTGGAGAGCAGAGTATGTACTCGCCTATCCAGGGCGTCCAGTTTAGTCTGAGTGTGCCGAAAGGTACATTAAAACCGGCATGACCCAATCATTGAAGGCTCTCACCTTGTTGCTGCGTTCAAAGAAGTGCTCCTTCATCGATTGTTTCATGTCTGCTACGTTAATGCCAATCGCTTCGGACATCAACAATATTTATAGGTTTGGGATGTTGTAAGTTCTAATGTTTATGCAATTTATTGATGGTCAAAGGTCATAAAAATCGGTTTTTCGCGAATATTTCGCTTTCTATTGCTTACATGAGATTTGCACCTAAGAAAGTTGTAGAGTATAAAATTCTCTACAACTTTTGTTTGAGCTTTTCTTTCATACGAGCAACCGTTTTTGAGGTAGAGCGCGAAGAGTGCGCAGCGCACAGTCATAATTATATGGTCTAATGCAAGGTCAAGCGTGAGTAACGGTTATCAGTACGTTGTATAAAGTCAATTATTAATTGAAATATCCGGTCCCTTTTTTTGGGATTACACTAACATCAACCCTCAATATCGGTCCATTCATTGAGGCAAACGCTCAGTTGGCCGCGAAAAAGTTGGGGATCCTCTCCAAGGTGAGAAAGTACTTCACGCCTGAATAGCTGCTTAATTTATTTAAAGCGCAAGTTCGGTCATGCATGGAGTACTGCTTTCACCTTTGGGATGGATCCGCCAAATACCAATTAGATGCACTTGACTCAATAGATAAACGGGCCAAGAGGCTTATCGGTAACGATGTTCTGGTGGATTCAAAGCCCCAGAGACTTGAACATCGACGCCGTGTTGCCAGCCGGTCAGTTTTTTATCGGTTACATTTCGGAGAGTGTGCGATGGAACTGCACAACTTGATTCCGCCTGGCCCTTTCCATCATCGGACTACAAGACGTACAGCATTGCGCCATCGATATATGGTGGACATCCCTGTGCATACAAAGCGTTTTGCCAATACCTTTATTGTACGCACAGCTAAGGAGTGGAATTCCCTGCCGACATCTGTATTTCCCGACAGCTATAACCTTGTGGTCTTCAAGTCAAGAGTGAACAGGTTACTTCTAGTCAAGCGTGCTATTGAAGGACACCGTTGATTTTAGTCAGTACGAGTCTGACAGTCCCTCCCGCTCTGCCCAGGGTGGGAGGACTCATTTGATGATTTTACCACGAAAAAAAATATCGATTATTATATGTAATTTTATTTTAATTGACCTTGATTGATGGCACTCGCAGCGATCTACATAATCTTTAAAACGTTGTGTTTTCAAACGAGAGAACGAGGTTGTAGGAAACAAGAATTGCATGAATGGTTTTACAGTCCTTCGCAATTCGTTAGATGTAGTATTAATAAATTGTATGTTTCAATTTGTTAATCATTTTTCTATTTTTGGATGATTCATATTATGATACTAGCTTCTGCCCGCGACTTCGTACGCGGATCCTGTTGCTTATGCCAGTGACAACGGTGTCGACAAAATCGAAGATCTGAAACTGGTCTGATGTCCAATACCAAGACAGAAGAAGCTCGCGTAAAAAAAATAAATGGGAGTTTTGGCCAGTGGAGGCAGATTTTTAATAATAAACCATAGTCATCGAAAATCAGTCCTAAAGTCTTACCGCCTTCACCACGTGGAGGTACTCTCAGCTTATGTTATTTTATAATTATACAGTGAAAATAGCGATAGCTTTGATTTCCACACCAGATGTTTCTGATCTTCGATTTTTATAAGTCAACAGGAAATGCCCATCAGACCGAGCAAATTTTGCTTAGACGTTATTCCTATATTATGTGTTATGGTGTAGCCGGGCTCTTGGAGTTCCACAACAGGTGTTCTAGATCTTCGATTTTTATAAGTCAACAGAGAGTGCACATCAGATTGAACAACTTTTGCTGATACGTCATTCCTATATACACCGTGTTCCGGACGATATACATAAACTTCGACCAGATGTTCAAACCACGGAAGTAAGCATTTTTCATTATGGACACATTAATAAATTCTTATTTTTTATTTTTTGTTAATTTTCATACAAACTAAATACCTAGACGTAAATAACCCGATATGCATGCCTCTTTATCCGAATTGGCAACGTCGTATTTTCATTCATAACATTTGGCGGGCTGAAACTTGTCAAAACAAAAGTTTATTTGATTTTTATCTCGTTCCTCATAGCACTGTCAATGTATTATACTTATCTAAAGAGAACGTATAAGGCTACCAAGCAGGTAGATACGTATTTCGAATTGTCTTTTTAATTGAGGAATAAAAAAAAAACAAAATTCCATAACCAAATCATGATAACCTCTTCCCACGACATGCAGCCTTCGCAAAACGTTTCTGCAGTCCTTATTTTTAGTCTAGGCTTAAAGCAACGCCGGACCTCCAACGACGGGAAGGGGAGTAGGCTACCATAATTATCTTCCCATTCTGCCGTTTCGGCTTAAGTAACGAACATTCAATCTCAAAATTATTGACTAAAAGAGGGGCAGCTCAACACGCAATCTGGGGACCACGCTTAGAGCTCACGTACATTCGTAAAAATACTCTCAAAAGATAGGTCTCGGTCAAATTAAGATAAATGGTAATCACAGCATATTTTTTTTATGCATTTGAGTAGAATAATTATAATTTATAAGCACTTGTTGCGTGGGCAACATCAGAACTAACGCCACCATCTTATTTTTCAATACATTTCACAAATGAGCGCTCTCCTGTCAACCTCAATGGAGTGTCCAAAGATCCAAACACTGTAGGTTAGACAACTACGTCAGCCGTAATGTCATTCAAAAATATTTTTATTAATAAAAAATAAACTCTAAAAAGCAAAAAATAAATTTAATGTAAAAAGTTTTCGAAATGACCACCTTCTTTTTCGACACAAATATTCAAACGAGTCCTAATTTGGCCATTTAAATTTACAGACATTTGTCTTATTTGTTCAGCAGCCTGAGATATTCTATCTAAGAGCTGTTCACGGTTCTGAATTTGTACGGAGTACACCTTCTCCTTTAAGGTTCCCCAGACATAAAAATCTAAAGGAGTCAGATCTGGGGACCTAGCTGGCCATGCGATATTTGTGCTACCTCGTCCAATCCAACGGCCAGGAAACGTTGCATTTAAATATTCACGCACTTGTGTGCCATAATGTGCAGGGGCCCCATCATGTTGGAGCCACATGGTTCGCAGAGTTTGAAGATCCACTTGTTCGAAAAATTCGAAGCTAGTGACGTTTCTTAGGAACTCTAAGTAATTGTCAGCATTTAGGCGGTGGGGAATCTCAATAGGGCCGATCAGCTGATTGTTAAAAACACCAGCCCACATGTTTACAGAGAATTCAGTTTGATGTGACGCCTGCCAATGTAAATTCGGGTTGCTCTCATGCCACTGCACTTGATTTTTGGAATTGAATACTCCCGCTCTTGTAAACTGGGCTTCATCCATCCAAAGAATTTTTTGAAGCAGTATTGGATTATTTATCAGTTCTTGATTCATTCTCTGGCAAAAAACAATTCTTGAGAAGTGATCAGGTGGTATTATGCCTTGGGATTTTCTGTAGTGGTAGGCATGCAAACCATATCTTTTCCACAGTTTCCACACTAGCTTATGAGATACACCCACGATTCTCCCAACGCGTCTCGTTGAGAGTGTAGGATCATGAATAATAAGGTTCATTATTCTGTTTTCTTGAGCGACGCTCAAATTGATTGCTCGTTCAGGGCGGCGTGGTCTAATTCCGATCTCACAAAATCTCCTGTGTATGTTAATAAATGTTCGTATATCAGGAACGCGCCGACCAGGGAATCGCCGTTGGTACTCTCGCACAGCTGATGTAGCATTTCCGTCACAGAAACCGTAGACGAAGTGAATATCAGCTTGGTGTTGAGCAGAATATTCGTGCGGCATAGTGAAAGTTGTAATCAAAATGATTGATTAAATTAGTCGGAAACCCAAAAGCAAATTACAATAAACAATAATCCTGACAGTTAAAATCATGCATGACAAACAATGACAAATAACAACTTAGGTATCCATAGCGACCAGTTTAATCTCTTTGAAAGATTCGTTATCGCAAATGATCGTATTTCTTCGCTAACTCTCGGGTTCCTCTCGTACGTGCAAATGAAATGCAAATAGTATTTGATAGATTTATCACTTATAATACTACAAGAGCTTCAAAATTATCGGGTATTTTCCGATAGGTTCGTTGCAAACAAATGAAGGAGTCAAGTTTTTCAGGTTAAAAAATCACGAGCGCGAAGCGCGAGTGATTTTTCCTGAAAAACTTGACGACTTTATTTGTTTGCAGGGAACCTTGAGGGAAATGCCAGATAATTTTGAAGCTCGTGTGGTAATTAGGGGATTATTTTTCCGACCCATCTCCAATTTTCACAATTGAATTCAACCTGTCAGTTTGACGTGACTACCAGAGAAAATTTTCAAAAAATTATCAGTATAATACCATGTAGGTTGTACCACGTGACGTCGAATGGTGCAATTCTATTGGTCGATATTTGGGTCGGAAAAATAATCATTTTAATTGCACTAAGCGGCAACATAGGCCAAATTAAGATACTTTCTCACTGCATAGCTCAATTAAATTTCATTAAATGAAATTACAAATATCTTTGTAACGAAGCCTTTTTAAGTACTACTTCCTTTGTTGGATTTGATTTGTAAAAGCCATAGAAGTATTTGCTAAAGTTTATGGATAACGTGAAGAACACGGTGTATAATAGTGTAGCTTGGCGCTTAGCATTCCACAACAGGTGTTCCAGATCTTCAATTTTTATACGTCAACAGATAGTGCTCATCAGGCTGAACAACTCGGGCTAAGACGTCATTCCTATATATGTTATAGTGTAGCTGGGCTCTTGGAGTTTCCCAACAGGCGTTCCAAATCTTCAATTTTTATACGTTAACAGAGAGTGCTCATCACTCTCATCAGGCCGAATAACTCTTGCTAAGACCTCATTCCTTCTTTGTTATATTTAAGCTGGGCTCTTGTAGTTCCACATCAGGTGTCCCAGATCTTCAAATTATTATTCAATAGTAGAACAATTTTTGCTATGGCACCATTTTTGTATCTCATATAGTTTAGCTGGTCTGTTGCGGTTCTGCATCAGGTGTTCAGATTCCAAGATATTTTTTTTTGGATTCGTGCTCTATTACTGTTTCTAAACCCCCCTCAATTTTTTTTATATATTCAATGTACAGACACAGTTTTTTTACTGATTTATTATATGTATAGAAGATAGATAATATAGACTACTATGTATATTACTAAAGTGGCCATTTTAAACAGGCAGGAAATGGATAATAATTCGTATTATGGTCCATTATGTAGGGCAGGGCTGGAAGAGGAACGAGGCCGGATCCACAAAAGCACAAATACGTCCACTTGATATCGGGAATGCAGTAGGCGGGGCCGATTGACATTACAATTATGTAGGTGAGCACTTCGTTAGGGGCAATGTTAGTACAATACGATACTCGTAACTACTTTATTCCAGTGTTTCGTGGACCTACTTTAAAACACATTAATTCATATTAGTGTCTCATATTCATAAAGCAAACTGGCTACCGGGGGATCGGTCACCGAGCCTTGTATTCTCACAATCTCACTGGATTGTTTTGAACGTATTCACAACCTTTAAAAATGAATTCTCTGAATTAGGCCCCGTTGGTTGGTACCTACTCGTAAATGTTTATCAGCCAATACGGTGTGTTAGCACAACAATCACTTTCTCTGAATACAAGTAATGCATTCAGATAAACTTTCCTTGCAGTAATTTTTGACTTTGATAATAAAATGCGCATGAATAATATTGTTACTACTATACACTCTCGACGCGACATACCGTTCACTAGTTATTATACAGATAAAAGTGGTGAAATAAAAGCTCATAATTAAAATATTTACAGCTTTCTAGTACCAAACATAATTTATGAGCTATGCTGTGGACATAGACAGACGGACGGACGGACATGACAAAACTTAAAGGGTCTCAATACTCAATACGTTTATTGCATTCTATAATGTGAACTTAGGTGGTAGGTACATAAGGATATACAAATACATTCGTTTTGGAGCATTGTGGGTCCTGTCGGGCATTTTTATCTTGTTATACATAAAAATTAGGAGGAGGGCTATCTTCTAAATATATAAAACTGAAAGGTAACTGATATAGTGATCTATCAACGCACAGCCCAAACCACTGGACGGATCGGGCTGAAATTTGGCATGCAGGTAGATATTGTTATGACGTAGGCATCCGCTAAGAAAGGATTTTGATCAATTCTACCCCCAAGGGGATAAAATAGGGGATGAAAGTTTGTATGAAGCTTGCATTTTTGAATTCCTAAATGACTAACATGAGCTCGTCTTAACATTTCAGCACGCATGCATTTAGGTATAACAACACGATTACCTCTCCAAACTATACGACTGTCACTGACTGTTTGACGTATGCGACTGTCAACTCGCATTGATATTCATGATACGGTTTTAATAAATCTGTTACCTCTTTTTTATGACTTGGCCAACCTTTACAAATAACTTTAATTAATTCCTGTAACTCAGAGTCCGTTTTTGTACATTTCTGAATTTGCAAGAAGTGTGTATCAGTTAACGGTTAACTCGCTGCTATTGCACAAACTTGCGCGCAAGTATCAAGGTAGTCACCAGGGTATGTGCTGTCATTAGCACCCGGCGACACTGCACGCGATAATGCGTCCGCTATACAGGGTGGCCAGGAAAATTAAAAAAAAAGTTTTTTGTTTTTTTTTTCAAGTTTTTTTTTAGTTATTAATTAGAGTTTACAAAAAATCTGTCGATTTCAAGGAAAGTAATTATTCTGGCAATGATATGGTTTCAATCGTAATATCATGTTTAACATATTAGGGTTCCGTAGCCAAATGGCAAAAACGGAACCCTTATAGATTCGTCATGTCTGTCTGTCTGTCCGTCCGTATGTCACAGCCACTTTTTGTCGAAAGTATAAGAGCTATCCTGTTGAAACTCGGTAGGTGGATGTATTATGTGAATCGCATTAGGATTTTCACACAAACATAAAAACATAACAAATTTTAGGGATGCCCCCCATACTTAGAATTGAAACTCAATTTTTTTTTTTCACCAAACCCGTACGTCTGGGGTATCTATGGATAGGTCTTTAAAAATTATAGTATTGAGGTTACTAATTTCATTTTTTTCTAAACTGAACAGTTTGCACGAGAGACACTTCCAAAGTGGTAAAATGTGTCCCCCCCCCTGTAACTTCTAAAATATGAAAATGATAAAACTAAAAAGAATATTGTAATGTAGACCTCAACAAAAACTTCCAACGAAAATTGGTTTGGATGAGATACAGTTAGCAGTTTTTGAGATACTTATAGTAAATTTTAAAAAACCGTAAATATAACTTTGCCGTTCATACAAACACTATGAAAAACAAAGTTATTTTTGATGTTGGTGTATATTACTTACTAATCTCAATATAATTGTATCCCTAATCTATGCTGGCTACTACGGAACCCTTCATGGGCGAGTCCAACTCGCACTTGGCCGGTTCTTCTTCTTATCGTGTCGATGACAATTTATATCGACTCGGCCCAAAATTGGGCCACTTGGCCGGTTTATATATATATATATGTGTACAGAACTTTTCACATGCAAAAACACAAGCAAACAACTCTGTTTCTATTTGTGCGTAGGATTGTTCCGTTTTGTCAAAGATTTAGAAGCACAACACACCGGTAATCCGTCCTATAAGAGACATCCTCTAAGTCCGTTTTTACTCGCGTCTACTGAAATAGTAACTGGCTTGTTTACGTCATAATATTGCAAGACTGGTGGGCTTATCAAACATTTTTTTAAATTATTAAAACAGCTGTCATGCCTATCCTCCCAGTGCCAGAGAACATCTTTTTTTACCCGACTGCGCGACGCAAAGGATTGTCGTTGAATAGGTATTTTAAAATCATCTTTAGGTTCCTTTAATCATTATTCATTTTAAGTAATAGTTTAGGATATATAACGATTTAAAGTTTTTTTTAACAAAGCAATCATTCTCGCTAATTTTCTTACTTATTGATTTAAAGCATCCTGCAGACACACGCGATTAATCGCGCGGGGCGGCATGTCGCGGTCCATTCGCAGTATTTTTAGAGTGGAAATTAGCTTGGCTCGTTGTCGCAGCGCGATTAATCGCGTGTGTCTGCAGGAGGCTTAATTTTTTATTAACAAGTATAGTAACGTGGCTAAATAATTACAGCCGCACAGGCCGATCTTCCGAGTTAAGCCACGCTTGCCGAGGTTGGTCTGTGGATGGGTGACCATCTGTCATAGCGAGTTTCCTCTGTGCCTCGGAAAGCGAGTAAAGCAGGTCCCGGCTGTTATTTGTAGATCTTTGACGGTCGTTACTGTTAGTCAGAAGTTCTAAAGTCTGACAAGCAGTCTCACCATGGGGTGTTGTATTACCCAGTTACTGGGTTGTGGAGGTCCGACAGGCAGTCGCTCCATGTAAAATACTGATATCCAGCTGCATCTGGTTTGACTGGAAGCCAACCCCAATATAATTGGGAAAAGGCTAGGCAGATGATGATGATAAACGATAAACAAACAAAAAAAAAACAGTGAACAAAGAATCGTAACTAAAAAGTATAAAATAAAAAATGTAATTTAACGTGTTGCGCCGACCCCAAATAGAATGGGATAAGGGCAGGAAGAAGAAGAAGAAGAAGAAGAAAAACAAAAAACCCGACTGCGTAAAAACTAATTTTAAAAAATACGTGAAAGGATTAACTTAAAGAAAAACTAAAAAGAAAGAAACAAGCCCAACAGAACAGCAGGAAGAAGCAGAACAGAACGAATCACAGTCGGGGCCTATTCTAATTTTACCAATCAAATCTTCCCAAGGGGCCCCGACTGTGATGTTCTCTGTCTTGTGTCAAATGTCTTGTTCGATAAATTCGGTATGAAATTACCTACATATGTCACTAACCCTAGAAACCGCTCCAGATCTTTAACATTTTTCGGTGTAGGCATGTTCATAATAGCACTGGTAGGTATGAGAGTCATCTGGACTCACACCATATTGTGTAATTTTATGACATAAATTTTTAATTTCTGTTAATCCTATTTTACACTCATCATCCATATCTTTCAATTTCTTTTTAACTTGTTCTCTTAAAATAATCGGCAATTTTCGCGGCGCGTGTATGACTGGTTGAGCATATTCCTGTAATTGTATTTTATATTCACCAGGGAGACAACCCATTCCTTCGAAAACATCTGGAAACTCATTTAATATTAAGTTATCTCTGACACCGACATAGACAGCGCGTTGACTCTTTTTAACCGACTTCAAAAAAAGGAGGAGGTTCTCAATTCGGTCGGTATGTTTTTTTTTTATGTATGTACACCGATTACTCCGAGGTTTCTGGTCCGATTAGTGTAATTCTTTTTTCGTTCGATGCAGTATACTTGCAGTTTGGTCCCATAAAAATTTCATCCAATTTGGTTCAGTACTTTTTATTTTGTGAGCATTTTTATTGATGGATGATGTGATGATCTTTACTTTTTTGAGTGTTTGTTACGCGATTACTCCGCCAATTGTGGACCGATTTTCAAAATTCTTTTTTTCTTGTATGAGGAATAGTTCACTTTAGGGAACACTGCAAGTTTCATCAAAATCGGTTCAGCAGTTTTTGATAGGGAATTTTATTAGCTTATTGTGTACATGAGCGATGTTAATACCGGTGCTAAGGATTACCAAATTCTAGTGCACATGTAAGAAAATGATGTATTTGACAAGAATTTGGGTTGAATATTGATATAAAAACTTAAAAAAAACCTACAAAATAACTTTTCTTTCGGAAGTCGGTGGCATAAAAGACAACGAAATAAAAAAAACAAAGCCACCGACTTCCGAAAGAAAAGTTATTTTGTAGGTTATTTTACCTTTTTTTGTGGTTGTTTTTGAAGGCGGTTAAATTATTATTTTTTAAGTTTTTTTTAATTAAATTTAATTCGGTGCATGCATACCTACCTAATATAGGACTAGAATCCACATTAGCGACAATAAACTCTAAAATATAAGTATTATTTTTGTAACTTGATTTTAAATTACATTTACCCTCTACTGCAATATTTTCCCCAGAATAAGCATGATTTTTATAGAAGTAGGAGTTAGTGACTTCTTTGTAATATTTAGGTACTGTAAATATTTCGAAGGCAAAACATTAACATCAGCTCCTGTGTCCAACTTAAACAAAATATTTTTATTTTCAATCAGCAAAGGAACTACCCAATCACTATCATAAATAAGTCTTTTACTTACCTGATCAGTGGACTCTCCCCTTATTTCATACACGCGACACATTCTCGCATAATGATTGAGTCCGTTGCATCGACCACATTGCTGCCCAAACGCTGGGCACTGAAAACTTTTGTGTGTGGATCCACACCTCCAACAGTCATGACCAACCGTCTTTGGACGGTAAGAGTTTTGCCACGTCCCAAGTACCACGGATCCGGTGCTAACTTCCGCGTAAAAAAAAAAAAACCGGCCAAGTGCGAGTTGGACTCGCCCATGAGGGGTTCCGTAGTAGCAAGCATAGATTAGGGATATAATTATATTGAGATTAGTAAGTAATATACACAAACAACAAAAATAACTTTGTTTTTCGTAGTGTTTGTATGAATGGCAAAGTTATATTTGCGGTTTTTGAAAATGTACTATATCTCAAAAACTGCTTACTGTATCTCATCCAAACCAATTTTCGGTGAAAGTTTTTGTTGAGGTCTACATTTTTTTTTTAGTTTTATCATTCTCTTATTTTAGAAGTTACAGGGGGGGGGGGACACATTTTATCACTTTGGAAGTGTCTCTCACGCTAACTGTTCAGTTTAGAAAATAATAATATGAGGAACCTCAATATCATTTTTAAAGACCTATCCATAGATACCCCTTAGTATGGGGGGCACCCCTAAAATTTGTTTTGTTTTTATTTTTGTGTGAAAATCCTAATGCGGTTCACATAATACATCTACTTACCAAGTTTCAACAGGATAGCTCTTATACTTTCGACAAAAAGTGGCTGTGACATTCGGACGGACAGACAGACAGACAGACATGACGAATCTATAAGGGTTCCGTTTTTGTGATTTGGCTACGGAACCCTAAAAATCGATGTCTTTCTACGGTTAAGTTCTTTTTTGGAAGAAAAAAGTCATCATACTTCTTGAGCACATCCAATAGGGTTTTACATTCCCCTTTAAATTGATCAAATACTTCACGTCACTTATCGCCTATAATGTGCAATAAAATATTCACCTAAACTTTTGATTCCTTTTTTGATAATTCACAAGCTTCATAATAGATTAGGAATGCTTTCTTCCACTTTTCCCATTGCATGCAAAGATTGCCAGAAGTGACATTTACCAAATTATTCTCAAATTCGAATGGGGGTGGAGGTTGTAAGACTGATTCCATTTTGTTGGACCCCTTGAAAATCTTGAACTTTATTTCACATTTTTTTATTACAATTTAAAGGTAATATACCGGCTGCGCGTAAAAGTAGGAGCATGCAACCAAAATTAGACAGTTGATCATAGACTAAATTTATTTCATCCGACCATAGAGTACTAACATTATATGACATAACACGACTTCCCGCTTGGAATAGAGAATCTAGGTCACGGGTCACAAGTGGAACATTAGGAGATAGACTGAGAACAAAATATGACCAATATTTGATACTTTAAGTTTTATAGCTACCGCTTCAATGTTTATTGTAACTGGTAGGTACTTTACAGTCGAGTCGAGTATATTATATTATTTTTGACTAGCAAAGCTACACCCTGCCCACGTCCAGAGGGATGTTTGTCTTGACGACATAAAGTGTAGCCAGGGACACGCAAAGGAATATTGGGAGTTAGTCTAGTTTCTGAGATCGCGATCATGACATAAACTGGTTTTTGAGGTTTTTGAGTGTCTTAAGTATGAGTAACATTTCCAGTATTGATGGATCTTGAATTTGAGTGTCAGCCATGGGATTTAACTCTGGAGCCACGATGGGTACGATTTTTGGCTTAGTTATGTTAGCCCAAGATCAAGACTCGGTATTTTTCGAAGACTGAGAATGACGAACAGTTTCTGCTTGTTTTGAAAATGATGGAAGCCGACGTGCAGTACGTTCGAGATTTCTCCTTTCCTGAATTTTATTCAAATACTTTTGTCGAACAGGGCACCCATGGAAATTTGCTGGGTGTAATTCATTGCAATTACCTATAGCAAACAGCGGAACCTTTACGGTGTTTTTTCGAACATTCACTGGTGGGATGCGGTTGTGCACACTTGACACATCTAGCTGGAAGATTGCAATTGTTTGAAGAATGCCGCCGCGGGAGACGCCCACGGCAACGGACGTCGTAAGACGATCTCCGGCCACCGTAGGTGCCTACACGCCCGTGTAGGCGGGCATGCGGGCGGTGAGTTATGGGTGACTTGCCGCCCGATCCTGGACCATGCCCGGGTCGACGGCGCGTTGTGTTCCACGCGCGCCTCAAAGAGCTGTCAGCAATCTGACGGGGCCCCCTAAGAAGGCCAAAGCCTGCCGGGTTCGCGGGACTGTCTCACCTGGTTACCGTGACCCTGGTACGTAAAGGGCTATTGAAGGACTCGTTTGATGATGTTACCACGCAAAAAAAGGATAGCTGTGCGTTTAGCTGGTTGCCATCCACTTTCCAGAACCTCCGCAGTTCTCTTCAAGCTTAAACTCTCTGTAGACGATGAGCGCTCTAGGAACTTATCCATTTTTGGCGATCACTATAGCCTGACGATAAGCTTATCGATATCGATACCGAGTGCATTGCATATCACTATGGCTAGCGAATTACGAGCACGATACACGTCTACTCATTAACTCAGCCAAAGGCTGAAATCTCTAATTTAATCATTTTATGACTTTGTGGGGATTATTACAAAAACAAAACGTATTGGAAGACCTACCACGAAAAGCAGACCCCTAATTGTTGAGCTCCTAAGCAAGAAAATGACCAGATATATTGTGGAAAACAGCCACTACTTTCAAGGTACTAACATACATGTCTCAGAATTTTTAAATGAAAATGCACGAAAGGAAAGAAAATTAATGCGTGAGGAAATGCTAAAAGCACGAAGAAATGGACAATATGCAGTAATACGAAACAATAAATTATTTATAGATGGGAAACGGATTTTAACGAGTGAAAAGACTATCAGAGAGACAGAGACGACATACCGTAAAAGCAACGTATCAAATGATCAATTAAACAAAGAAGAGAAAACCCTTACTACACAATACTATGAACCAAATAACAACGAATTTAATAAAAATCATACTTTTCGAAACCACAGAACAACATTTTAAAATCCTATACCAAAACATACAAAGCATCTGTAACAAACAACATCTACTTGAAGCCTTCATCCATGAAAAACCAATGTATAACGCTATTTGCCTAAGTGAGACCTGGCTATCACCAGAAAAACTGAGTCATCTTCAGTTCAGCGGCTACAAAATAGCAGCATCCTACTGTCGCCGTACTCGAGGAGGTGGCGGCGTCTGTATCTTGTTACAAAACGATCTCGAATACAAAGAAATTTGTGATATTAGTAATATGTCTGTTGAGTATTGTATAGAGTTATGTGCAATAGAATTACCTAAAGAAAATGTACTTATAGTTACTATTTATTGGAATAGAAGAGAGGAGGAAGTATTTACTCGCCAGCTAAAAGAAATGATGCTATATATTAATAATAAATATTTAAAATATAACGTGATATTAGGAGGAGATCTAAATATAAACATCTTAGAGAGCTGCTTAAAAACTAATCTGTTCTTAGACATGATGCTGGAACATAAATTCATGCAACACATTAAAGTCCCCACACGTATCTCACAAACTACCTCAACATGTTTAGATTTAATTTTCACAAATTTTAATAATAAGAACACTTACACTACCGTTGAAGAACTAGGTTTCTCCGATCACTGTGCGACCATCTTGCACATGAAACTACTTAGCGACAGCAATAAAAAAACAATCTGGTTCACGAAAAAACGATTCTATAACTCACAAAATGTAAAAAACTTTAAATCAGAATTAAAGAATCAAAATTGGAATGAAATAATTAAATCTAATCAAAGCATAGATGAGAACTACTCAGCGTTTAATAACACATTAAATAAAATTCTAAACAAATGCATTCCGCTAAAACAAACAAAAATAAAAACGACATATAAAAAGTACTGGTTAACAAAAGGTATTAGATTATCCTGCAAAAATAAAAGACTACTCAAAATACTAACCGCTAAAACAAACAATCCCATATTATCGAAATATTATAAAAAATACGAAAAAACTCTAAAGCAATCTATAAAAACAGCAAAAAAACTACAATTTATAAACAAGATGAAAAAGTCAACTAATAAAGTCAAAACCATGTGGAATATAATAAACGAAAGAACAAATAAATCAATAAAAAACGAAAAAGCTAACATAAAATTACATAAAAATAACGAGCTGATAACGGAACCTAAGCAAATAGCCAATATTTTTAATGACTTCTTCACTTCTATTGGGGAAAAAGCCTCTCTAGCAAAAGGAGACCCCGTGATGAGCCCGACTGAAAATACTATGTTTCTCAGTCCTGTCGATCCCTATGAAATAAACAGAATAATCAAAGATCTACGAAATAAAAAGAGCTGTGGAGTAGACGAGCTTCCACCATTTTTACTTAAGCAATGTGCAGATGAACTCACCCTACCATTTTATAAGCTAGTTAACCAATCGTTTGAAGAAGGAACCTTTCCCAGTCAACTTAAACACGCTCTGATAAAACCCATACACAAGAAAAATTCTAAAACCGACCCTAACAATTATCGCCCTATAGCACTATTACCAGCTGCATCTAAAATCTTTGAGAAGGCTATGTGTGACCGCGTATACACATTTTGTGAAAAATATAAAATACTAGACGACTGCCAAAATGGTTTCCGTAAAAACAGGTCTACAACGTTAGCAGTCTACAAATACATACAAGAGGCTCTAAATATTATCAATAACAAAAACTACGCTGTAGGTATGCTGCTCGATATGACCAAAGCCTATGATAAGGTGAAATTCAACATTTTGTTAGACAAGCTACATGGGATAGGAATACGAGGGAAAGCTCATGAATGGTTTGCTTCATATCTGAAGGATAGGATACAAGTGGTAGAAATCGAATACTTCGACCACAACACAAACGAAATAACTAAAAAGAGATCCGACAGTAAACCAGTTAATGCGTCAATTCCCCAGGGTAGTGTGATAGGTTGCCTTTTGTTCCTTATCTATATAAACGACCTTCCTAAAACAATAAACGGACCTTGTGTTCTCTTCGCAGATGATATCTCTTTGCTCACCTCATGCCAAACCGATGACGATATAAACGCCAAATTAAACTCCCTTCTTTCTACAGCTGTAAACTGGATGGACAAACATAATCTAGAAATTAACTTCTCAAAAACTAAATTAATTACATTTCATCCCCATCAAAAGTCCCCATTAAAACTAAATTTCACGTTTAATAACACAAAAATAGAACAAGTCAACGAATTTACTCTTCTCGGTTTATCTATAGATACCCACATTAATTGGAAATCCCACATACAGAAAATAAGAGCAAAGCTATCTAAATTCTCATACGCCTTACGCGAAATTAAAAAAACTACAAATATTCAAACTGCACTTGTTACTTACTACGCGTATGCCCAAGCATGGCTCAGCTATGGGGTCATGCTGTGGGGTAACAGTACAGATTCACAAACCATATTCACCTTACAAAAAAAGTTAATCAGAATAATAACCAACATAGAACAAACAGACAGCTGTAAACCACACTTCCAAAAACATAAAATCCTCACACTTCCCTGTTTATATATTTTAGAATTATGTAAATTTTTAAGAAAACATGAAGAGTACTACACCACTTGCGAAGAGACACAAAAAAGATACACTTTTAGACATAACAAAAACAAAATAAATAAACCTCAATCTCGAATCAAAATGCACTCAACCAGCCCTCTAATAATGTCCATCAAAATCTACAATAAATTGCCAAATGAAATAAGAGAAGTTAGCAAAACAAACATATTTATAAATAAATTGAAGCGATTTCTAGAATCCAAGGCATATTACTCAGTAAAGGAGTTTCTAGATGATAAAACGATTGGAAAATGAAATTATCTAAAACGAACCATTATAAAAATAATACAGGAATTAATATATTTTAGTATTATAATTCAAATGTTAATATGAATACACATTATAATTGTATCTAGGTACACATTCCATTAAAATTAATACACACATATAACATACTACCTATGTACACTAACATAATAATATATACATATACATATAACTATACACAATGATACACGTCCAATAATTTAAAATAATATTGAACTGATTGATTATATTGCTATTCAGCCCTCTTCCTCTCTCCTAACTTTTGCGTGCCCGACAGGGTCCATATTGTATCTTTAACTTGTTTATTTTACCATCTTTTGTAACATATGGAATGCAATAAACAATTGAGTATTGAGTATTGAGTATTGAGTATTTATGTGAAAATATAAAATGGCAAAAGCCTTCCTATCACGGTCAATGTCGAATGATACAAATAACATCCAAATGTTATATTAAATGGGTTCTAATAATGACGTGACGAATTTACTAGGAGGGCTTTACCGTTTACATTAACAAAAAAATACAAAATCTGGGTAGTTATGAAAAAACATTGAATTCTCGTGATCATATTTTAATGTTTCTTTTAAAGATTTTCGCTAATATCACAAATATGTAAGGCACTAGGAAAGTATTGCGATATCATCAAATTATGCAAATTAGAAGCGTGAAACTGCTACCGATAATAGTACACGTATAACATGCTGAGCCGTACCTGGTGATTACTTAAGCTGCGCGGCGGTTGTATTGTTGTCAGGCTGGCGTCGAGCGTGATCGCGATGTTCACGGTGGCCATCTTCATCAGCTACGGGCTGCACTGCTACGTGCCCGTGGAGGTGGTGTGGCGCGGCTACGTGCTGCCGCGGCTGACGCGCTCCGGCGCGCCGCCCGAGCGCCTGCGCCTCGCCCAGTACGTGCTGCGCGTCGTGCTGTGCCTGCTCACCTGTGAGTACCAACTTCAATGTTGCGGCCACCCGGCTGTGACCCGGATCCAACTAGAGACATCATACAACCTCTATCCCCACTAAAACAATGTCTGGTCGCAGGATCCTCCTTTTTCTACGGACAATGAAAATTTCATACTTTCGAACTTCAAAAAACGTCCACGTATAAGTATAATCTTTACCAATGCGAAAGTAAGTTTGTTATATTTTCACGCCCAGACCAGAACCGATCATCCTGCGTTTTTACGTTGTCAAGTGTGCATACCTAGACGTTTTACGACTCACCCTGAATAAAGCGCATCACACACGGCTAAGATAATATAATATTTTATCTTAAGATAACATATTGCTCGCCATACTATTCAATGGACCGTCACACACGACGAAGATAATATATATTTCATATTTTCGTATCTTAAGATAGAGAGACAATTTACTTTTTCTAAGGCTGGAAACGCACAGGCCGGTGGCTTGCTTAGCGCCTAGAGCCTAGCGAGTCACGAACAATCGAAAATGTTCGTGAATGGCGCTTGACGACTAGCTAGGTGTCAAGCGCGCAGTGCGGCCGTTCACGAACATTTTCGAACGTTCGTTATACTAAGGTGACTCGCAAGGCTCTAGGCGCTAAGCAAGCCACCGGCCTGGGGGGGTATTAAAACATCTTAAAACCAGGCTTGTTCCGGCGAATGAAAGTGACAGAGCTATTATACAAGTCGTCTAGCGCCATCTCGTTCACTCACAGGAACAAGCCTGGTTTTAAGATGTTGTAATACCCCCCCTGTGCGTTTCCGACCTTACTGATTCTAAGCGCCAAGCGGCCAGCTACAAAAGGAGGTTTTCACATTAAAACCTAGTTATTAAATACTCGTACAACAAAGCAGGCGTGCTGGGCCCAGAACCTCTTGAAAATGTTGACCCAGTTTAGAAGTGAGACCTGGGAATACTGTATAACATAAAAGACCCACATTTTTTTAACCTATGTTGTCCCACTGCTGGGCAAAGGTCTCCCCATAACTTTCCACTCATCCCTTGGTGCGGCTTTCTCCGGCTAATCTCTTATAAACGTGTCTAGATCGTCACGCCAGTGTTTCCTAGGCCTCGCTCGGCATCGACGCCCATCCGGCACCCACTGCGTAACGACTGCAGCCCATCTTATATCTTCATTATATTTTATTTTTCTTTATTACAGTAGTACACCACAAACATTTTAAATAAATGATGTTCTCGTTAAATATTCGCGGTAGGCGATAATTGTTCCCTTGTTTTTCTTTCTTAAATGATAATGACTTATGATAAATAGGTATGAACTTACATTTACTTTTAGTATGTAGGTAGGTACATACAGTGTGTCGGTTTGTTGCAGTCGTGCTGGCAGTGGCCGTGCCGCGGCTGGGCCTGTTCATCTCGCTGTTCGGCGCGCTGTGCCTGTCCGCGCTCGGCATCTGCTTCCCGGCGCTCATGGAGATGTGCGTTTCGTTCCCGGACAAGTTCGGGCCGGGCCGTGTGCGGCTGCTGAAGGACGTGGTGCTGTTCGTGGTCGGCGTGGTGGGACTAGTGGCCGGCACGTACACGGCGCTCGACTCCATCGTACGTTCCTTCATTCCGTCTGACACCGCGGCTAAGCACAACTAGGTGCGTTCTGGCCCTCGCCGCCTGCTGCCTCCTCTCATTCGACGCTTCTCACGTACCTTGTACGAAGCCGGACAAAGTTATCAATATAGTCCATGTGGCTCTTCTTAACGATTCCCGACAGACGTTAGCTTGCCTCCAGGCTCCGTAGGACAGCACGTCGCCGTCGCAATATTTCTGATTGTACAGTAGTGTACGGGAGTGCGAAATTACTATAACGCATCAGTATTGCTGCCACTGTGCACCGAACAGCTGATCAAAGCTCGCGGACGCTCCTCGCGCGCACAGCTTCTAGAGCATTCGTCTGACTTCGTATCAGACGGCACCTTGTTGTAAAACTATGTTCGACAGGTCTATTTCACTGCATTTTATTTCATCAATTTACCTGAAATCGTGTTATTATTTTTATGTATTGCGAATGTACCTGCGTTTGTTATTTTGTTATGTAAATTAAACTTTTCTTACGATTTACCACTGTTTCACTACGACGCCGTCTATTCCCATTTATCACCACTGGCTTTTGTCACCATTGGCGATGATCGGGAAAAAAACCGCTGAATTGTATCCACGTTACAAATACACTCGAGAGCAATGAATCCGGGTCACTTAAAGAATGTTAAAAATCTCGGAAAGTAAAAATGATAGGTTAATGCAATAAATTGTATTTAATAGACAATGTAATACTCCTTAAATGAAAGTAAAAAAAATATGAGTCACCATTCATTTTATTAACACAAAATTACATAAAGAAAAAAACTGCTGATCTCTCCTTAAAACAAAAATAGGAAACATGAAATTTTTGAACTTTATTACGATTTTCTTGAATTTTAATACTTCGTATTGCCTCCTCGTGCTTCCATTACTGCGTTTACGCGGTTTGGCATGCTGTACACCAAGTTCCTTATACGATTTTGGGGAATATTCTCCCATTCCTCTGTGAGAGCAATTTTGAGCTCACGAAGCGTGATTGGGGGAAGGTTTCGTTGTTTTACGCATCTGCCTAGCTCGTCCCAAGCATGCTCGATCGGGTTGATATCCGGGCTGCGCGCTGGCCACTCCATACGAGTAATGTTCATCTCTTGAAGGTAGTCATTCACAATCCTACCTGTATGAGGTCGGGCATTGTCATGCATAAATATAGCATCCTCACCTAAATTGACCATAAATGGACCAACGTGATCATTGAGGATTTCTTCCACATATCTTACGCTAGTTAAAGAGCCGTTTTCTATGATCACCAGCTCTGTGCGACTTTCAGAAGAAATTCCGGCCCACACAAGTACAGACCCACCACCGTAGGCTACTTTTTCTTCGATGCATGCTTGCTTGAATCTTTCCCCTGGTCTTCGATACACTCTGTGTCTTCCATCGTGCTTGTAGAGCATAAATTTTGATTCGTTGGAGAACATAACTTTTGACCAATCTTCAATACTCCAATTTACGTGGCTCTGGGCATATCTTAGTCTTGAAATACGATGCCCACGCTCCAGTTTAGGGCCGTTTGCAGGTCTAAGGGGTTTTAAGTTAGATTCAGCAAGCCGACGTCTTACTGTCCATGCACTTGGGTTACTTCCTCCGAGGCGTCGAAACTGATTGGTGAGTTCAGTTCCTGTGAGAAAGCGATTTCGAAGCATGGTGTTCACCAAGTATCGGTCTTCTCGTGCTGTGGTACACCTGGTTCTGCCCGTTCCTGGTCTGCGTAGGTTAGAACCAGTTTCTTCGTAACGTCGGAGAACTCTTTGTACTGTTGACAGCGACACACCGACAGTCCTGGCTGTATCGCGCTGACTCCGGCCGGTTTCCAGCATTGTAAGTATTCTGGTGCATTCTTCAGGCGTAAGCGACATAATTTCAGCTTGAATAATGAATATAGAGCACTATCAACATGGTTTATGTACCCACATAAATGACAGATTACAAACAAAAGCAAAACCAAATGCTGTAATTTCGTAGTTCCATCTTCGAAAGTGGCCCTTTTTCGAATTTGATTTTTTTATGATATAACTTTACAATATCTAAGAAGTTTTAATACCTTCATTTAAGGAGTATTACATTGTCTATTAAATACAATTTATTGCATTAACCTAGCATTTTTAGTTTCCGAGATTTTTAGGATTCTTTAAGTGACCCGGATTCATTGCTGTCGAGTGTAATCAGCTTTTGAATTCTTGCCACTTATTACCTCAACATAGGCTAGCGCTAGCGAGCAAAATTAGTAATAGGGATAATTTGTTTCGTATCTTTTACTGTTTTTGGATTTTCCCCTCTTGGCTAACTTAAAAGAATGACCCTGTGTATTAGAGGTGAGCCATACCCGCACACAATTATATAAATATAGACTACCTAACCTACCTGACTGACTACCTCATGCCAGCGTACTACCTTTTTAACCGACTTCAGAAAAAAAGTAGGTTTTCAGTTCGACCTGTATGTATGTCCGCGATTATCTCGCGTTTGGCTGACCCGATTTTGATGCAGTTTTACATTACATTACATTCTGGAGAAGGTTTTAGTATAATAACACTAATGGATATCCCAGGACGTTGCCAGCGTGGATCCGTTTTTGCTTATTTGGATTGTAGATTTTCAGAGACGATTATAATTATGTTTTGTACGCGAGTATCTCGCGTTTGGCTGAACCGATTTTGATGCGGTTTTCAGAAAAGTGTTTGTTACCTTCTGGGGACGTTAATATACCTACTACAATAATGGATATCTCGTGAAGTTGCCCGCATAGATCCGTTTTTGTTGCTTACTGTGATTGTAGATTTTCAAAGACGCCGATTAGATGAAGATTTTTGTTGAATATTAAACTAAAAAGGGTAAAATAAAAAACTTTTTGAAAAAAAGGGAACCGACTTCAAAACCAAACACAAAAAAAGTGTAAAATAACTTTTCTTTCGGAAGTCGGTGGCCATAGTCATTGAAATATAAACAAAGCCACCGACTTCCGAAAGAAAAGTTATTTTACACTTTTTTTGTGTTTGGTTTTGAAGTCGGTTCCCTTTTTTTCAAAAAGTTTTTTTAACCAAGATTTTTGCAAAAGGAGAATGAGCGTTCATGGTTTCGCTTTTTGAGGCGTATGATCACATAAGCAAATCTATAATTAATGTTATTATTCTAAATTTAAAATCGGCTCTCCTGAAAAGTCTTATTTTGTCCCTTACCTACGTTAATTGATACTTCTGGTGTCGATATCTCTATTATTCGTTCTATATATTATATTGGTTGAAGATGAATTCGTTCCGGTTCCGGGGTAGCGAAATATTCATGTTGATAAGCGATCTTGCCAAGTCATGTCAGAGTTTATATTGGAGGCGTAAGAAAAAACCACTATTACCTACACGAGTACCTACACGAGTTAATAATCGAGTACCCTATGCTTTCATCGCAGAATTTGGAAAGACATTCTTTGCACACATGGGTTAGCAGTGTGGACTTATCCAGTGTAGTAAAAACTTGTATAAAAGCCATAGACAAACCGAAACATTAGTATAGTTGTAGCAACTTACATGAAATTTGTAATCGATACGTTAATGATAATTATTTACTTTTTTACTCACTTGGCAAAAGAGGCTATTACAGATGGCATACCGGTTGAATGTCTACCATTATTCAGTCACCTCTTGTACCTAGTTTCCGGCCAGTGTTTAAAATGATGGAAAGAATACTTTGATGAAAGGTCACTGCATAAGAGAATTTGGTATAGAACTATACAACACAGTCTTTCCCGACTTCCTTGGTTTGGGCACAGATATGCATCAGAAGGAGATTGTTACTGCTTTTAGACTACGCTCGGGACACGTTCCGTTAAATAAATTCGCCTTTTTAATGAGAAAAAGTGACTCGCCCAATTGTTCTGAGTGTGATACGACAGAGGATATCACTCACGTTTTGGCGGAATGTGTCCGGAACGAGGTTGAGAGGAGTAACTTTCTCTTAGAAAATAATTTTAATCACATTAATGTTGGCTTATATCTTGTATCTTGGCTGCTCCCTTGTTCAGGGCAGCTAAAAAAATATAAAAAATTGTCAATGTATGTATTGAACGCAGATAGAAGTTGTATGGAATTATGAGGGTGGCATGGTCATCTTAATCAAACCCTCTATAAAAAATAAAGAAAAAAAATACTTCCCTATTCTAACTAATACATTCATACATATAATACTTATACAAAAAGTATTTGAGGCTGAGGATTTATTCCCAGAGAGTTATAAACAATTTTCATGTTTTGGTAAAAATAACCTGACTTCTTGAAAAAAAAAAGGTTTTATTGTGCGTCTATAAATCTGTATTCACCTACTTTCATCATAATGCCAAACACGCGGCCCCCTCCAGCCGATGCCGAATGGCAGGTGGCTGGAGAGAGCAGGGCCAAGGGAAGGCGAAGGCGGCGACAGCGACAGCGGCAGCGCAAGCGAACCGTCGCGGCGAAACTCCGCGCCCCTAAGACCGCGGCTGTAGTAATTACCCTACAGCCGGACGCGGTCAAGAGGGGCGTGACGTACCGCGACGTGTTCGCGAAGGCGAAGGAGGCGGTCAACCTCCGAGAGCTGGGGATCGACGGGGGCCTCCGGGTGCACGTCACCGCGACGGGGGCCAGGCTGCTGTCGATTCCCGGCGCGGCCAGTGGCCCTACCGCTGACGCTCTGGCCGAACGGCTTAGAGCGTCCCTAGATGCGGAGGAGGCCCGAGTGTCCAGGCCCGTAAAGCGCGCAGATTTGCGCATAATGGGCCTGGACGACTCAATCTCGGAGGGGGACGTGGTCGCCGCCGTTGCCAGGGCTGGGGAATGCCCTGCCGACCAAGTGAAGGCAGGCACCCTACGCCCTGACTTCGCGGGGCTGCTGACAGTCACAGTTAGCTGCCCCGTGACGGCGGCCAAGAAGATAGAGGAGGGCCGAAGGCTCCTGGTCGGCTGGGTGTCCGCGCAGGTAAAACTGCTGGAGCCCAGGCCTCTGAGGTGCTTCCGCTGCCAAGTGGGTAACCACACGGCATGCAAGTGCACCTCGGAGGTGGACCGCAGCGACGACTGTTTCCGTTGCGGTCAGCCCGGTCACAAGGCCGGCTCGTGTACTGCCCCGCCGCACTGCTTCGCATGTGCGACGGCTGGTAAGCCGGCCGATCACCGGGCAGGGGGCAAGTCCTGCGCCCCGCCCGCCAAGACCAGGAGCAGAGGTAGGCCCTCTGCCACCGCCGTCCCCGCCACTGCCGCCGCCGCCGCCGCAGCTCCTGCTGCCGCCGCCGCCGCCGCCGTGACTACACCCTCGCAGAGGGCCCTGGAGGAGGCTGCAATGGACTCAGATTAATGTCTCCATTGCGCTTCCTCCAGGCGAACATCAACCACTGCGCCGCTGCTCAGGATCTCTTGCTCCAGAGCATGGCGCAGTGGTCGATCAACGTCGCCGTGGTCGCCGAGCCGTACTTTGTCGTGCCCAGAAATGACTGGGTGGCGGACCTGGACGGCTTGGTGACCCTCATCTCGTCGGCCGCCGCCTGTACCCCGCCCCTCGATCGCGTCGAGAGAGGGCACGGGATCGTCGCGGCACGGTTCGGGGAGATCGCCGTGGTTGGCGTCTACTTCTCCCCGAACCGATCTCTCGCCGAGTTCCAGGACTCCCTAACGGAGCTGGGAGACGTCGTCGTCGCCCTCGGTTCCCTCCCCGCGCTCGTCCTCGGGGACTTCAACGCCAAAAGTCCGGCTTGGGGTTCCCGGTCCAGGGACTATACGCGGGGTAGGATGCTCGAGCACTGGGCCCGGGCGCAGGGCCTGGTGGTTGAGAACCGGGGTTCTGTCCCCACGTGCGTGCGGTTTTCGGGCGAGTCGGTGGTGGACATAACGTTCGCCAGCGCCGCCCTGTCGCCGCGCGTCACTGACTGGCGCGTTGTAGAGGAGGTGGAGACCTATTCCGACCACCGGTATATCCGGTTCGACGTCTCCGCCCAGACCTCAGACGCGCCGGTCCCGAGTGGACGGAACCCAAGTGGTCCGCGATGGGCGCTGAAGCAGCTGGACCGGGAGCTATTCCTGGAAGCCTCGATCGTGCAGGCCTGGGTGTCACCACCGGACAGGCCTGCCGACATAAACGACGAGGCGGAGTGGTTCCGGGAGGCCATGTCGGAGATCTGCGACATGGCCATGCCCCGGGTCCGGCAAGGACGCGCCCGGCGTCAGCTGTACTGGTGGTCGCGCGAGCTAGCAGCGCTGCGCGAGGCGTGCGTTGCCGCGCGACGCCGGTACACCAGGTTCCGCAGGCGCCGCACCCGACCTCCGGATGCGGCGGCTGTGGAGGCGGAGCTGTACGAGGGCTACAGGGCAGCGAAGACCGTCCTCCGCGACGAAATCTGGCGGGCCAAGGAATTGGCCCGCGCGGAGATGCTGGGGACTCTGGACGGGGACCCATGGGGCCGCCCCTACAAATGGGTGCGCGAAAAGCTCCGCCCCTGGGCTCCCCCGTTGACGCAGAGTCTCCGGCCTCAGTTCGTGGAGGACGTGGTGAGCGCCCTGTTCCCATCGCGAGGGGAGCATACTCCCCCGCCTATGGCTCCGTCTCCGACGGAATCTGATGGTGAAGCTGGCGCAAACGCGGACCACAGCGACGACGACGTCTACGACGCTCCAGAGGTGACCGAGGTAGACATGAGAGTGGCGGTACAACGGCTCAAGGCCAAAAATACCGCCCCAGGACCCGACGGCCTGCCAGGGAAAGCCTGGGTCCTGGCCTCAGGGACTCTCGGTCCTCGACTGGGGGGGCTCTTCAGCGCATGCCTGGAGAGGGGCCAGTTCCCGCTTCGTTGGAAGACGGGGAAACTGGTCCTGATCCAGAAGCCCGGGCGCCCTGCGGACTCTCCGTCCGCATTCCGGCCCATCGTGCTGCTCGACGAGGTGGGCAAGCTCTTTGAAAGAGTAATTGCAGACCGCCTCGTCGGGCACCTGAATCGGGTGGGTCCGGATCTTGCGGAGAGCCAGTTTGGCTTCCGCAGGGGGCGCTCGACGGTGGACGCCATCATGCGCGTTAGAGCCCTCACGACGGGGGATGCTGTCGCCCGGGGCAGGGTCGTCTTGGCGGTGTCTTTGGACATCTCCAACGCCTTCAACACCCTGCCCTGGAGTTGCATCAGGGAGGCACTCCGGTATCACCGGGTGCCAACCTACCTCCGTCGTATAGTCGAGGACTACCTGACGGACAGGGCCGTCATCTACCCCGGTCACCGGGGAGTGTGGAACCGGCGAGAGATGTCGTGCGGTGTTCCACAGGGATCGGTCTTGGGGCCGCCACTGTGGAACATCGGATACGACTGGGTGCTGCGCGGCGACCTCCCTGACGGCGTCAGCGTAATATGTTACGCTGACGACACGCTCGTCCTGGCGGAGGGAGAGTCGCATCAGGCGGCGGCCGACAAGGCGACGCAAGCGGTTGCGACAGTCGTCGAAAGGATCCGGCAGCTGGGACTCGAAGTGGCGCTGCACAAAACAGAGGCCATGTCTTTTCATGGTCGTCTGAACGCGCCACGGTCCGAGTCCCACATAACGGTGGAGGGGGTTCGCATCGGCGTCGGGAGGACGATGAAGTACCTGGGACTCGTCCTCGACAGCCGGTGGAACTTCAGGGAGCATTTCCTGAGTTTGGCCCCAAGGCTGAACCGGGCAGCAGGCGCCCTCAGGCGACTCCTGCCCAATCTCGGCGGGCCAAACGCCTCCTGCCGTAGGCTGTACGCCGGTATCGTGCGGTCCATGGCCCTCTACGGGGCCCCCGTGTGGGCCCTGTGCATCCGGACGCGACCACTAAAGTTGGTCGCATGCCAGAGGGTCATGGCTATCCGGATGATCCGGGGATACCGCACGATCGCCGGCGAATCAGCCAACCTCCTTGCCGGATTACTGCCCTGGGATCTGGAGGCGACTGCCCTCCAGCGCGTCTATGAGTGGCGCGTGGAGGCGCAGCGCCGGGGTGTAACCCCGCTGCCCCGAGAAGTCGAGGCGCGGCGGAAAGAGCTCCGGTGCGATCTCAGGGCAGTATGGAGGGGACGACTGTCGCAACCGAGGTCCGGGCACGCCGCAATCGCGGCGGTAAGACCCCTCTTTGAGGAGTGGCTGGAAAGACGTCACGGCGTCCTGACTTACCGCATGACGCAGGTCCTCACCGGACACGGAAGTTTCGGGAGGTTCCTGTGTCTGATAAGGAGGGAAGAGACGCCCGGGTGTCACCACTGCGAAGATCGCCCGGAGGACACGGTGGAGCATACGGTGCAGGACTGCCCCGCTTGGGCAGAGCACCGCCGTGTCCTCTCGGCGGCGATAGGCGGAGACCTCTCGCGCCCGGCATTGGTCGAGGCCATGCTGCGGGGCGAGACGGAGTGGGAAGCGGTCGCCTCCTTCTGCGAAGCAGTTATGCTCGTGAAGGAGGAGGCGAGCCGCGAGAGAGAGAGGACAGCGTCCTCCCTCCGCCCCAGCCGCAGTGGTAGACGCCCACGGCGTCGGACGTCGCGGGACGATCTCCGGCCACCGTAGGCGCGGGCATGCGGGCGGCGAGTAAAGGGCAACTCGCCACCCGACCATGGACCATGCCCGGGTCGACGGCGCGTTGTGTTCCACGCGCGCCTCAAGGAGTGTCAGCATGATGACGGGGCCCCCCTCTAGAGGGCCAAAGCCTGCCGGGGTCGCGGGACTTATCTCATTACTGTGACCCCGGGACATAACGGGCTATTGAAGGACACCGTGGATTTTAGTCAGTACAAGTCTGACAGTCCCTCCCGCCCTGCCCGGGGTGGGAGGACTCATTTGATGATTTTACCACGCTAAAAAAAAAAAAAAAAAAAAAAAAAAAGCGAAGCGCAAGGGCACTACCTACCTTTTCTCGAAGTGTTTCGTCGTTTTTTTGAACCCTCATAGAGTTGGTTTCCGATGTACCAGATAGTTCATATTCGCATGATATGATGCCAATAATAGACTTATTAAGCATACAAAGTCTCAATAGAATAGCTATAATACTTTAGATTTTATTGATATCTAAAATACACGGATTTCGTCACTGACATACTGACACACTGATGATCATTAAAATGTTTGGCTACTTCCTGAAGTGTTAGAGAGCTGAAATTCGGTATGTAATCTAAGTTTAGTATACACCCAACAAAAAAATTCACAAACCTATAACTTTCGCCCCCCATTCCCAAAAATGGGGGGTGGAAGTTTGTATGAGACCTTAAAATGTTAGGGTACTTCCTGAAGTGCTAGAGAGCTGAAATTTGGTATGTAATCTAAGTTTAGTATACAATCAACAAAAAAAATCATAAACCTATAACTTTCGTCCCCCATCCCCTAAAATGGGGGGTGGAAGTTTGTATGAGACCTTAAAATGTTAGGGTACTTCCTGAAGTGCCAGAAAGCCGATGAACAAGGTCGATAATTGTATGGACACCGTCCCCACCCTTGTAGCACCTTGAAACCTATGTTAATGGAAGGGCCATAGTCATCTTATCATTTTATTGTACTACGGCGAAACTGAAATGTGCATCCGAAAAAAGTTATATCGACATGAAGGAACCGGAATCATCACAATATTATGTTCCCGATCACGATCGTTTTCTTCTTTAATTATTACTATTGGATGATTTTGTTCGTTCGTGGCTAATTGAGGATCTCGTGGCTAAATAATTACAGCCGCACAGGCCGATCATTCGGGTTAAGCCGCGCTTGCCGAGGTTGGTCTGTGGATGGGTGACCGTCTCTCATAGCGAGTTTCCTCCAAGCCTCGGAAAGCACGTAAAGCCGTTGGTCTGTTAGTCAGAAGCTCTAAAGTCTGACCACCAGTCTCACCATGGGGTATCTTATTACCCCGTTACTGGGTTGTGGAGGTCCGATAGGCAATTGCTCTATGTAAAATACTGATATCCAGCTGTATCTGGTTTGACTGGTAGCCGACCCCAATATAATTGGGAAAAGACTAGGAAGGTGGTGGATGATTGCGTTCTGAGTTTTCAAACAACTCTTCGGAACTAGTGACTTCCGCATGGGAACAACTCACGGAGCAGAAAAAAGTTCAATGAAGAATTCTGTTGAATATCGTTATTGGGAATAACGATATTCAACAGAATTCTTCATTTTTGCTTCAGTTTCGACGTTTTTTTAGGAGTTTTCAAATAAAAATATATTTTTAAATACATTATTCGATGTTTTCAGTGTCTCATCATCATCAGCCTATAAATGTTCCCACTGCTGGGACACAGGCCTCCTTTCTGTGAGAGGGAGTGGGCCGTAATCTACCACGCGGGCCCAGTGCGGATTGGTAGATGTCACATGTCTTCGAATTTTTGGTTCTAGGACATGCCGGTTTCCTCACGATGTTTTCCTTCACCGTTTTGAGAGCAGTGGTGTTGAAATAAATTACACAAAGTAATGCGCCTGACGGGGTTCGAACCCACGACCTACTACTCGTAAGTCAAGGCCGATACCACTGGGCCACCACTGCTCAACTCACTCACTGCTTTCAGTGTCTATTACAATATTATCCCAGGCACTGGCTGGTCCAACGAAATTCTCTAAATGTCTTCCAACTCCATAGTATCACACGATACTGACAACATGCGCGCAGGCACTAACTGTCCTCATACCCGTCAAATATGAGCAGTAATATGCTTGAATAGCGTGAGGATAACTGCTTCGCAGAAAGAAGCGACCGCTTCCCACTTTGTCTCACCCCGCAGCATGGCCTCGACCAATGCCGGGCGCGAAAGGTCTCCGCCTATCGCCGTCGTGAGGACACGGCGGTGCTCTGTCCAAGCGGGGCAGTCCTGCACCTAATGCTCTACCGTGTCCTCCGGGCGATCCTCGTAGTGGCGACACCCAGGCGTTTCTTCCCTCCCTATCAGACATAGGAACCACCCGAAACTTCAGTCTCCGGTGAGGACCTGCACCAAGAGGAAGGTGAGGACGCCGCCCATAGCGCCTCTCTACCCACTCCTCAAAGAGGGGCCTTACCGCCGCGATTGCGGCGTGCCTGGAGTGATGAGGGTATGTCTGGGGCGGCGAATTATACTAATACGCGATGGTTCATATCTGCCGATGAGATGAGCGGATTTGGGTGCTTATCAGCAGATTCAATGAAATGCTTGAAAAGGGGAAAGGCGTTTCATGAACTGAAGAATTGTGGAGATTTTAAAATCTAAATGTAGACTATCGTTACGAACATACATAATACGGGGCTCCCGTGATTTTCCTGAGGAACCGGTTTTCGACAGTTGGTGCCTGCGCGCATGCCGTCAGTATCGTGTGGTATTCTGGGCTTGGAAGGCATTTAGATAATTTCGTTGGGCCAGTCAGTGCCTGGGGCAATATTGTAATAGACCGTGAAAACACCGAATAATGTATTTGTTGTGATAAAAAGTAAACGGTTTTATTTGTACCTAATTAAAAAGTTGTTATCATTTGAAATCTTCAAAAAACCCGTCAATGGTTACTTCACAATAACGATATTCAACAGAATTCTTCATTGAACTTTTTTCTGCCCTGTGAGTTGTTCCCGTGCGGAAGTCACTATTTAGTTCCAAAGAGTTGTTTGAAAACTCCGAACGAAATTATCCACCACCTTCCTAGCCTTTTCCCAACTATATTGGGGTCGGCTTCCAGTTGAACCAGATGCAGCTGGATATCAGTATTTTACTTAGAGCGACTGCCTATCGGACCTCCACTACCCAGCAACTGGGTAATACGATACCCCATGGTAAGACTGGTGGTCAGATTTTAGAGCTTCTGACTGTAAAGACTGTCAAAGATCTGCAGATCATGGCCGGGATCAACGGCTTTACGTGCTTTCGGAGGCACGGAGGAAACTCGCTATGACAGATTGTTACCCATCCACAGACCGACCTCGGCAAGCGCGGCTTAATCAATATGATCGGCCTGTGCGGCTGTAATTATTTAGCCACGAGCTTATCAATTAGCCACGAATGAACAAAATCATTCCACGGTAATAATTAAAGAAGAAAACCATCGTGATCTGGAACATAATATTGTGATGATTCCGGTTCCTTCATGTCGATATAACTTTTTTCGGATGCACATTTCAGTTTCGCCGTAGTACAATAAAATGATAAGATGGTTATGGCCCTTCGATTAACATAGGTTTTAAGATGCTACAAGGGTGGGGACGTTTTGGGCATTGTTCTTTGGTATTTAAACAAAATTCAGTATACAAAAAACATACCCCAACCCCCCCACATCCCCTTAAATTGGGGGGGTGGAACTTGCCATGTATGTATGTTTGTTCGGGTGGAATCTTTGAGCTCAATTTTGAAATAGATATCTTCAACCGATTGAGCTAAAATTCTGTATACACGTTTAGTTTGGATTACAATGCACGATTAGGTACGTGACGTCATCCTAAATCCAATATGGAGGACCATCTAAGATGGCAGAATAGTTGTTTTCATCCCATCTATTCGAAAAGGACGACTTGGTTCGCCTTAAGTGCACCCAAAAGTGGTGTTTTCTATAGCAAACTTTTAGCGGGCAGTAATGAGCTTCTAATCCTCTTTATAAGTGCGCCGCAAATAACTTTGCCGCGCACTTTTTGAATTTGGAACATTTTAGTGTTCAGCGCCAAAGAAATCGAACGCAAATATTGTTTGAATAAAGACTGGCTGGTATGACGGCCCATAGTCACGCCGTTTAGGAGTCGCCATCAGAGAGGCTGTGTAAGATTCAGAAGCTTGGTTCTACATGAGATCTGATATCTTTTTCGTAGGGCAATGGTCGTTTTGGCAACATTTTACATGAAATGTTTTTGGTGGGATATGTTTGTTTGGCGCCTCCTCAAAATTTATTTTCTGCTTTTCAGTTCGATCTTTCGTCGGTTTGATTTTTTTGTAAAAAGGTATTATAATTGAATTATGTTCGTGTTCAATGTGAGTAGATAAAGTAGTGTATGAAACAGCACTTAACTAGGTATTATACACTCGTGTGATACTTTTAAAAACTCGCTTCGTTCTTTTTTTAAACTCACACTCGTGTATAACCTTCATTATGTACCAGATTCATAAACTACTATTATTATGTAGGCACTGCTTGGCTAGGTGTAGGTAAATTTCGACCAATTGATCGGGCTTATTTTTTTTTCACTCTAAATACTTATTTAATTTTAAAAATGTTTATGAGTTTCGAAGTGTCTCAAGGACTTTTTGGGATCAAATAAATCGAATCATTAAATATGTCTGGCTTGGTTCGATCCTACGTTACTTCTTAGCAGGTCTGCATTTCTGTATGAAGGGATAACTGTAGAAGTATGTATTGGACAAGTTTTCAGCATGTGTCAAGCACTTTCGCAAAAATGCAGGTAGCTTTTAGGCTATAAAACTTATTTCTTCCTCGTGGTCCTATAATTAAGTTATGTTACATTATTAAGTTATGCTACATATTGTATTCATGTTCTATTATTATAGGGTCCACGTCTGAGGCTCAAGACCAAATGTTATTATTAAAACTGTTAATCTGTACTTAGTGTCTTTTTTATTTTATCTGTATAACTATAATCGTATATTATTATTCTATTCATTAATCTATGCCACAGTACTATGGAACCATCACAAAATTGACCTTCAAAAAGTGCTGATTCTATCAGGCTACTTTGTATAATGATTTTCATAAAGACTTTTGATTTTGAATCACCAATTTTTTGTGATGGTTTTCGTACGAATGATTCTGTCAATAAGTTGAGAGCGAGTTGAGGGTGTTCGTACTTAAGATCAGTCAGTAACATCAGTGCGATCAAAATGAAACCAACGAAGATTGAAGATTGTAAGTAGGACATGAGCACGTGCACAGACAGCAGGAACTCACCTCGTACGACATACAGGAGAGGATAATGAAAAGTCGTCATGTGTGCAAGGTAATTTAGCGACGATTTATTTAGGTACATAATACACCGATGGAGACAACGTATCAGCGGTTCATTAGATCACTGGAGGCCGTGAGCAACTGCCTACAGCGTGCCACACTACGCGACTCGCCCGCCACTCAGCGGACTCACACGCACCATAAATCAAACTAAATATAAATACAACAATTAACGTTTATTTTCAATCCATAGAACCATATATAAATTAAATTCAAACAAAATACTACTCGTACATGTAAAACAATATGGTTTTATGTTGTTGCGATGTAAACAAGTTCAGAACGAGAGCCTCTCTCGAGGACGCATCATCATAACAAATAAATAAAGCACAGAGGAGTGCACCTCAGCATGCAACGTTCTTACATACGACTCCATCTTATCACGATACCTTAATATTATTACATTACTATATTCATGTTATAATTTTTCGGAGAAACAGTATATTTTGATGTTTGTAAAATTCCATAAAGATTACATCAGAATATGGCATAATTCAATGTATATTTTTTAACAAACAAGATGGAATATCAAATGCCGCGCGGCGCCGGCCGTTATACATTAAGTTTATTACAATAATATCGTTTGATATGAAACAGTGCATTTCAAAGTTCAACCGTCACACCTATGTATAGAACCCTCACATGTAAATTTTTATAGAAAAAACATTTTATTGTTCTCGCTTTGTATCCATAAAATACTTTAAAATGCAACAACTTCTTAGTCTTAGTTTATAAACATTAATTTTTTTCAATTCATCATTTAAACATCAATTGACTTATATTTTATCAACGACAAAAACCTACAAAAATATATTATAACATTAGCACGAGTCAAATAGAGTGCGGGAAACGTCCGGTGACGCCTTCAGTGCGGAGTCGCGGCGGCGCGCGAGGCGACGCGGGCTGCTCCGGGCTGCTCGTCGCCCGCGCCCGCTAACACGCTCATACAATTTTGTCCGTGGGTCCTACCCAATCGATACATTAATGCGAGTCTCTTTAGAACTAAAAAAAATATAAACTTTCAAAAACATTAACATCTACAGCCATAACAAAAATAGACTAATGACAACTACACTACAGAAACTACAAACTACTTAAACTATCCACTAAGTAAACTTGAAACGAAACTAGTGTTCGCTCACTACTGAATCGACAGAAGGTACTGAGGGGCACCACAGGCCCCTGTAGAGCTAATCTCATCTGTAGCAGTCCTACGAAGCGAGCTAGTGTGAGGCCGGCGAGCGGCCCGGGCCCCGCGCGGCCTCGCGGCGAGAGCCCGGCAAGGCGCGGGCCGCGGGCCCCGGACTCGGCGCGGTGGACTTTGAGGAGACGAGGGACGGACGAGGTCAGAGTTTACAACAGCAACGTTTATAATACAGATTTCGAGTAGGTTCGAGTGCCCGGGGCCGGCTCGGGGCCCTATTAAAACTATCTATATACAGACGCAGCCACTACACTTGCGTATGCGCACATGAGCCACTTGAGCAAACACGCGACCGCCGCCGTGGCCGGGCTACATAAATATTCAACAACATTAACTTATCAATAGTCCGCACTGGACACGCGCCGGGCGTGCGCCGGGCGGCCGACGCACGCCCGGCGCACGCCTGACGCACGCCCGACACACGCCCGATGCACGCCCGATGCACGCTTGGGACTCGGACGGCTTACAATACCGTTCAAAAATAACAATTTTCCATAAATTTGGTCCGTACGTCGTTGACTAACCCTGTTGAGTGTCGGACTCAGTCCGAGAGAAGGAATTAGAGACGACGATAGATCAGAGCTCGAACGGAACTTTGGTTAAGATTTTCCTATTATACTAAGTAGATAAACTTACGGTAACTGCATTATCAATTAAACCTACTAGTCGAACAAGTTACAGAATATTGACCGACGAGATCATCGAATAGCAACACGATCGTTCTTAACGTGTCAACATGGACGACAGCTGGTGAGGGGGGTCGCGGCGATCCCGCAGCATTCGATGAGCTCGCGCCGGCGCCCTGGGCAAATGAACGAGCAGCAGGCGGGGGCGCGGGGGCGTGCGCTGGCTGGCGCCCGCGACCTGGAACAACAGCGCGTGTCAAGCACTACTCAACTGCACTCTCTAAGGCTGAGGCTACATTAGGCAGCGACTGATCGAAACATGGTACAGCTACATCCTAAGCCAAAATGAGGCATAATTATATACGGCGATAACGTAGCTTTACTGCACATGCTACACAATGAATTAGCAAGTTGCCGTGCGTGCCGGCTAGTGTGCCATGGGTCCATGACCCTTATTCATATTCATTGAAAGCCCGACCTGGACCTGCCTCGAGAAGTCGAGGCGCGGCGAGAGGAGGTCCGGCGCGATCTCAGGGCAGTATGGAGGGGACGACTGTCGCAACCGACGGCCGGGCACGCCGCAATCGCAGCGGTAAGACCCCTCTTTGAGGAGTGGCTGGATAGGAGTCACGGCGTCCTAACCTACCGCATGACGCAGGTCCTCACCGGACACGGAAGTTTCGGGAGGTACCTGTGTCTAAGGAGAAAGGAGGAAACGCCTGGGTGTCACCACTGCGAAGATCGCCCGGAGGACACAGTAGAGCATACGGTGCAAGACTGCCCCGCTTGGGCAGAGCACCGACGTGTCCTCACGGCGGCGATAGGCGGAGACCTCTCGCGCCCGGCATTGGTTGCGGCCATGCTGCGGGGCGAGACGGAGTGGGAAGCGGTCGCCTCCTTCTGCGAAGCAGTCATGCTCGCGAAGGAGGAGGCGGGCCGCGTGAGAGAGAGGACAGTGTCCTCCCTCCGCCCCACCCGCGGTGGTGGACGCCCACGGCGACGGACGTCGCAAGACGATCTCCGGCCACCGTAGGCGCGAGCATGCGGGCGGTGAGTAAAGGGCAACTCGCCGCCCGGCCATGGACCATGCCCGGGTCGACGGCGCGTTGTGTTCCACGCGCGCCTCAAAGAGCGTCAGCATAATGACGGGGCCCCCTCTGTAGAGGCCTAGAGGGCCAAAGCCTGCCGGGGTCGCGGGACTTATCTCATTACCGTGACCCCGGAACATAAAGGGCTATTGAAGGACACCGTGGATTTTAGTCAGTACAAGTCTGACAGTCCCTCCCGCCCTGCCCGGGGTGGGAGGACTCATTTGATGATCCCGACCTGGACACTAGCGCGCCATTTTTTTTTGTATACTGTGCCTAATTCATCTGCAAAGGACGAAAAAAGGACAAAGTCGATATCGTCAGTGAAATGTACACCACCTAGCTAATTTATTTTCCCCGAGGACAACACCTTTGTGCTGCCGCTCTGAATGGAAAAAGTTGTTAGTAGATAGCCCTACGGCTATTATGCTCTTGCGATATATCTTTTGGAACAATAATTGTGTATATAGAGAGCATCCGAAATCGAAAAATGGAATATTATATTTATTTTAATTAATAAAGTCAGTTTGTATGTTAACTACTGAACCGAACTTGATCATTAACTGAAATGTTACATATTATTATAGGTACGTTGCCAGTTGTACAGAAACGGACATAGCGTACCTTTCATCCGGAAAAAAACTACTGTTTCCGAAGAAAACAGCAATAACGTTTTTATGATAACCAATAGCTCTAAGTGTTCCGGAATAGATTGTCATTCTAAATGAACGCGAGCGAAGCCGCGGGCAAAAGCTGGTATATAATAATTTTATCGCAATTCATAATAACATGATTCTGCTAAAATGGAATTTTTAAACGCCTGATAATATAATCAATGCCTGCGAGAGTGAGAGATGTTACACTCGCTTCACACGCCGCATAACAGTACGAAACGGCACGGCGCCGCGCGTTGTGCCGCCGTACGCGCCGTGTGAAGCAAGCAGTGGGGAGTAGTGTATAGTGAACGGGATGCTCACATGTCGTGTGGCGTGTTTGTGCTATGCGGGAGGTGGGGGCGCTGGCCGCCTATACATCCGCGTACTTCGAGAGCTTCTCTCGCAGGATGTGGTTTTCCTTCTTAAGTAGCTCCACTTCTTGCCTCAGGCCCATATTCTGAAAACAACAAACAATACAAATGTGTACACACCAATGTGTATTATACAAGCTTGTCAGCTGTATAATATCGTTATATGACAATAGGTACAGTTATCCGCTGGTTCTGAAAGTGATTTCCGTAAAGGGTTAAGTATATCGAGCTCCGTTGACATGTAGGAGGTAAGTATATGTAGCATGTGCACGAGCCACTGACCTCTTTCTCCAGGTAGCCCGCCCGCATGGCGATCTGGTTCTCCTTCATGCGGCGCGCGTCGCGAGAACGCTTGGCCGCCATGTTGTTCTTCCGCCGGCGCGCCCAGTACTTGTCGTCTTTCAGGTCATCGGGCACGAACTGCGACGTGGGGTCAGTTAGCGCGCCAGTTCGCTCGGCCCCACCCACTGCTACCAGGGATATGCCGGCACTCGACGTATCCCAGGTAGCAGTAGATAAAGGTCTCCGACTGAATGTTATTTACAGTTAAGCTTGTCTACTGTTTAAAGTGTGTATTTCATTTAGCGTCGTCAACTCACCACGAACACAAGAAAAATATGTTTGTGAGTAAGAACAAAAATCTATATTATGGATGAACGTTTTTCAAAAACAACACTAAAGAGCTTGGGTACCGATAGAGTTGACGATCCTAATACTTGTTCTTTGATGTCTATCACAGAGATACAGAGTCGGACTGGGCTGAAAACATTGATAAATATATAAAGTTGGTGGTAGAGTCGGTCGTGCTCGAAATAGACTCACTTTGGACAATGCGGTTTCATTTTTATTAAATAAAGTTGTTGGTTATTCTATTATTATCTCTTTATTAATTTTTTTTACATATTATTTTACATTTTTAAATATTATTAAATACAAAAAAAAAAAAAACAAAAATTAAATACATTTAAAAATATAAAAAATAGTGTTACACCGGTATGGGAGCGGGGTCCAAGCTACCGTTGGTTAGGGCTCCAGAGACAGGAACCTCCTCACAATACGAGCCGCATCAAGAAGTACTGCCTTCTGAATCAGGCCCTTGATCCAACCCCCTAAGGAGAGCCTCGAAAGGTGTTCGTCGAGGCTCTTGGCCATGAGGCCATTGGCAGTAACGAAAATCAGCACAATGTTAGCCGAGCTCACATTCCACATGTCGACAACCTCGTGCGCCAGGTCGAGATATTTTATTTGTTTATCTTTCTCAGCTTTCACGAGGTTCTCGTCATGTGGGATGGTAACATCGATTATCATTGCGCGGCGCGCTGATCTGTCTATCATTACTATGTATGTCAGGCTTATTGGCGACAATAGTCCTGTCAGTAATGATAGGCAGATCCCAGTACAACGTGACATGGTCTTTCTCGAGAACTGGGTCGGGCACATACTTGTAATACGGTACCTCAGATTCCACAAGTTTGTCTTGTTTGTCAAGTTTGTTTTTTTTTTCAACGCAAGTTACTGGTGGATGATTCTGGCTACTAGGTTGTGCCTGTGCAAGTACTCGCCGTTAGCAAGACGAGAACAACCAGAGATAATATGTCTAATGGATTCACGTGGACGATGCCATCGTCCAGGTCACCCGACATACGTCAATCGTCCCATCCTTTATAATATGTCTCCGGTAGTTCGTCAAGATAACTTCGTCCATAATCGCACAGACAAAACCATTTTCCCCGAAGTAATCACTAAAACGTAGCCAGGACACGGACGCTAGAAAATCTACATCGGGCCCATGAAGGGCCCGGTAGAAGTGTCCGTGTAGCTCTTTGCTTTGCCATACCTCCCTGCGGTCCTCGGTACTGAGTATCACAGTTTTGTGGCAGTTCTTTTTAGCCATGGACAGCGGGGTGAGTCCCTTGTCCGTCGTGGGTGATGCATCCGGTTTGCGGTCAACAGCGTGTGGACTCGTCTATCCAAGGCGTCGAGTTCAGCTTGAGTCCATTTGAGTATACCGAAAGAGTACATCAAGACCGGCATGACCCAACCGTTGACGGCGCGCACCTTTTTCTGCCCGAAAGAAGGCTATTTAAAACCTTTTTCAGGCGTCCAAACAAGCGCACCCTCAACGATTGTTTCACGTCCGGTACATCAATGCCTAACGCTTCCGACATACTTACCCAAATATTTGTAGGTCTCGGACGAGGAGAGTGACCTAGGGTGTATGGAATCTGAAAGCTGAATCCCTTCAGATTCCATAATCTCCCGTCGCTTTACATGCATGACTGCACATTTGTCCGCATCAAATTCCATCCTGATGGCACTACTAAAAGTTTCAGTTACCTTCAGTAGCTCCATTAGTTGCAATTTGCTGGGGGCAAAGAGTTTCAGATCATCCATGTACAGAAGGTGAGATATGACCTGACCGCCTCTCCTAGACCTGAGTCCACCAGCAATGTACTTAGAGGATTCAGGGCTAAGCAGAACCAAAGTGGACTCAAGCTGTCGCCCTGGAATATTCCCCGCCTGATCCATACAGGTTGATCGTACGCCTGGATCTGTCGACACTCTGGATAGCGAAGGACCGTTCTCCATTGCCCCATACACGAATCAAGGAAGGCGCGTAGAGTTGTATCTATCTTGTACAACTCCAGCACCCTCATGAGCCATGTATGTGTGGCACCGAGTCGTAGGCCTTCTTATAATCTATCCAGCATGTGGACAGATCCCTGCGAGATCGACGAACCTGTACCCTTAGCACGAGTTTTCACTCTTTTACTTTACAGCATCTTTCCAGTATTTACAGCGTTTCTTGTATGAAAAAATGGAACAGCGCCTCTGGTGTGCGAAGAAGGAACTAATTTTTTCCTTGAAAATTGTCAATTTGAAGTTGTCAAAGTTCCAGTTTACTTTACGTCTCAAATACTGAAAACTCGTGCTCAGGGTACTGTTGGCTAATGGCCATGTCAATGAGGAGTAGCTCCTTAGTTGTTATTCAGTCGTCCATATAAAAAGTACTTCGTAGTAGTATGTTCCCTTATTTCTCAAAGACGCCGTTACCGATTTGAGAAATTCTTATTTTGCCTGAAAGGGTATATAACATAAAGACAAAAACTAAGACTGTTGTAGGTATATCATAAAGCATTAGAATAATACTTTTTTTTTAAAACCATTAATTTTACCATTTCGAATTCAATAATCCATTGTTAAGACAGGACAACGTCTGTGGAGTCAGCTAGTTAATTACAAACATTGTCACATAACACAGACGATTGATGATCGGAAACCACAGAATTGAACTAGGTAAGCCCTTTTACTCTTTGGCTACGGAATTATAGAAATGTCTGGTTTGGCTCAATAAGGCTTCTTCTCAGCTAGGACTGCATTTATGTGTTTACTATTGGACAAAACAGCGTGCCTTAAACACTCTCACATCAATTGCATGTAGCTCTCCAACTAATAGGCCATCATCATCATCACTATAATGTTCCCACTGCTGGGACACAGGCCTCTTCTCTGTGAGAGGGAGTGGGCCATAATTCACCACGCGATCCCAGTGCGGCTTGGTAGATGTCACATGTCTTCGAATTTGATGGTTCTAGGACATGCCGGTTTCCTCACGATGTTTTCCTTCACCGTTTTGAGAGCAGTGGTGATGAAATAAATTACACAAAGTAACGCGCCTAGCGGGGTTCGAAGCCACGACCTACAACTCGTAAGTCGGGACCGATACCACTGGGCTACCACTGCTCTCTACTAACTACTAATAGGCCGAGTTCTGGAAAAAGCAGGCGTTTTATTTTGTTAATCATTTGTTTTTTATTTCATGCTTTTAAGTGATATAACACAAAAAATATTAACATCGACTTGTTTTTCAAATAAATGGATATTGAATGCTAGAGGTAGGTTGCTCAATTCTGTCAATAAAATTAATCCAGAGGCCTTATCATGAGTTTTCAGTTATTCTGCTGTAAAGTAAACTGGAACTTTCACATTGTCAATTGACTTTCAAGGAAAATATTAGTTCCTTCTTCGCACACCAGAGGCGCTGTTCCATTTTTTCATACAAGTAACGCTGAGAATACTGGGAAGAAGCTGTAAAGTAAACTACCTAGTGAAAACTCGTGACTCAGATGTCGGGTCGGAATTTAACCCCCGCTGAATTGTAGTCATTTTCGTTTTTGATAGGCTTGTAATTTTAAGCCTAATTGTGGCAAAAAATAACTTTTAGCAACTGAAAAAACCGGCCAAGTGCGATTCGGATTCGCGTGCGAACCCCGCGTACCATTATTTTTCTGTAAATATTTCAACTACCTAGGTATCATGGTTCATGAGATACAGCCTGGTGACAGACTGACGGACGGACAGTGAACTCTCAGTAATAGGTCACGTTTGACCCTTTGGGTACGGAACCCTAAAAATAACCAATAATTAAATAATAAAAATAATATGCCTTTTTAGTCGTCTTACAACGGTAGCCCAGTTCATGTATCCAATGACTAGAACACGTTTATAATAATAAAAAAATAGGTATTTAAGAGATTTGAAAAATTTAAAAACAAAATTTTAATTCGTTATTATGACGCAAGGCGTAGTTAGAATCACCCTTGTCTCATAGAAAATGGAGATGGAATGACCTGCCCGACTATTGCGCTGGGTAGGTATACTCTACAGCTTGATACGTAAACATTTTAACAGGGTGTTTCATATTTATATTGTACCTATTAAAAATTAAAAAAATATTATTGACGATTAAAAAAAATCGCTTAGAGGTATTTTAGGTCGGATACATTAAGTGGACCACTTTTGTAAGACGACTAAAAAGTCACGGTGTATATAAAAATCAATGCCACTTTTCGTTGTAATTTTATATACCTACCTATAACTCAAGGACTGGCTGACCTCTCCAAACCAAACTATTTAGTAGCTGGTTTATGTGAAGTTTGCACAAAATCGGTCGAGAGGTTCTTCATAATCTCATTTTTAGGAATCCGTACGTCCGAATCAAAGACATTAAACTATATACGAGCAATAGACGGGACATCACGAAGAAAGTTGTGATCCACAAATTTTTACCACTCGGTAAAAACTCGACCAGTCTAGTTTGAGACGTCCGCCTGACAGGTCGTGTGACCGTGCGTCAAAATTCAAACTTCGTTGGACGATTATAGGAAAACATGCCTAGTTGCGCTTTGCGTAACTGCAAATCAAGATATAAGAAAACATGTGGACTTGAAATCAATTTGTTTTCCTAAATATTTTTTTATTTTTACCTAGTTTTTAAGAGTTTGTCTGATATTATTCTAGAACTCTTGCATTTTTTAAATAAACGCCATCTGTTGCTCAGTAGCTGTACGACAATATGATAAAGAATTAGAGTTGTCTGTTTATCGATATGTGTTATCGATATTTATTAAGTCGAAGAGTAATTAAAATACCAAATGATTAATTTCGTATACTGACTTGTTTATGAATGAAAGAGATACTTACGGAAAAACTTTTTTAGGAGACTAGCTCCCTTTTGAAACATTTTTATTTTGTTCAAGGGCGAGCTGTCCACAAAAATTAATTAAAACATTTATTTTCATGCCGTTTGACACATTTAATGTTAGGATCATTTTATGACATGGGAAGAATAAAATCGAGACGGTGGAAGTTGGTCAAAAGAATAAGACGTTTTCATCAAATCATACGAGCGAAAAAAAAAAACATTTTTTTATGTTGTTCATTGACTAAGTTAATGACGATAGATTGATAATATAGGATTGTATTAATAACTAATAATTTAATTTCTGTTCTGCCCTTACACACTTTTTAATTTTTTTCTAATATTTAAATCCTAGTTAACTTTATCGATGTTTATGTATCGATAATATTGTGCCATTCTAAAATGTTGCACCCCTATCACAAGATTCTCAGTTCTGCCATCTATTGTGTAATGGCTGAAATATATTCTGATGAATTATTTTAATACGTGGTTTTGCTATACAACGCTAGATAGCGCTACTGACGCCCGACATCAACATTTTTGTATGACAATATTCCCAATGCCCGCTCTATAGTTCTTTTAAATCTCTTTGGTCCGAATACTAAAATGGAACCCTTATAGGATCACTCGTGTGTCCGTCTGTCTGTCGCTTACAGTCAATTATATCCGAATCTACTAGACCGATTAAGTTGAAATTTGGTACACATATCAATTTCTGAGACCCAAGCACAGAGGTGTGACGTGAATAGATGAAATCTGTATATGGGAGGTAATTCTTGGGGGGGGGGAAGGGGAAAATTAAAAAAAAAATGTAAACTGCATCGTGTGACATTTCAAATAAAAGGTCTTGTTGAGAAGAACATAAATTTATTTTTTTGGAATTTTAAAATAAATAGTTTCCAAGATATTCAAGAAAATTGTCGAAAATTGACCATTCCCCCCCCTTATCTCCGAAACTACTGAACCTAAAATTTTGAAAAAAATAGAGAAATTACTTTTCTACTTACTTATAGGTGACATATCAAATGAAAGGTCGTGTTGAGATCTTAAATATATTTTTTTTTGTAATTTTAAAATAAATAGTTTCCAAGTTATTCAGAAAGCAGACGAAAATTGACCATTCCCCCCCCCCCCCCTTATCTCCGAAACTTCTGAACCAAAATTTAAAAAAAATACAGAAATGGCTTTTCTACTTATAGATTATAGGAAAACCTATAAGAAGTCCATGATATTAAAATAACATGGTAAATCACTCAATATTGTGCGTACCAATCTTCAATTATTTTTCAATTCATCTATTATTTGCGGTTAAAATTATAGGTAGGCAAAAAATAAATCGTACGGAACCCTCTTCACGCGAGTCCAACTCACATTTGGCCGGTTTTTGTAATTCACTTTATACGTAGCGAAGCACGTACCGGTCCGGTCTAGTCATTTACATGGTAAAATTTTAGTCGTTTTAATCCTCTTCAGGGGTCATTGTACTCATCATAACGAACAACTTTTAGAATGGGATGAAACCTGAAATCGCGAAAAAAAAATCAGCTGCTCAATACATTTATTTTCACCTAGCTCGTTAAAATGTATTGGGCAGCTGATTGTTTTTTAAACAAGATGGATTTTTATTCATGAACCATGGCTATCCAATTATTACTATTAATTTTTCACTAGTGTTGGTATCCGCGATAGCGCAATTCTAACGATATACGCCTTGAGCAGCGACAGCACAGCAGTATTTATACATAATAGGTTTTATTAATAACTTACAGAGCAGTATTTTTAAGCGACACTTAGGAAAGCTATCGCAGAGCGCATCCAGATCATCGCCCCCCTTTTTGAATTTACCTACCTACTATTTTAATATAAGTGTAAATAATACGTTTGCAAGAGATTATAATGACAACTGCCTGAAATCTTTTCGTGCACGAGTCTGAACAACAAAAACCTGAATCAAGCTATGTCAACATTGTGATAATACCCAGACCTGGGGGTCAAATCCACTTTAGCAGAATCATAATATAATTGTGTTATGATTCAGCTTAAGTGGCCTTTTAAACCTCCCGTTCTCTCTCAGTCTCTTTCAGAATGACATCCATCTACACGCGTAGCATGACCACTTTAGAAAGAGGGTTTGTTGACGGATGGGATAAAGATATCTTTCATCTTAAGCAAGGCGATGTTCGAAATTTTTTAAAGAAATACCTATCCCTATTCTTCAATCGACGAAAATCTACAACGTCAAGCAGTTAAAAATTACAATAACACAGGTAGGTACAAAATAGTCATTTACTTTTCACACTTTGAACAATTTGTCTACATCATAATTATGGGACCTAAGCTAAGCAACATACTTTTATTATACTAGCACTTCGTCCCCGCGAATTTACAAGTTTTTTTTTGTGAATTTCTACTCCCTCTTTATGGGATTTTATGAGAATCCTAGTACTTGTAGTAACGAAGTTTCTTACAAACGTGGGGTCGATTTTCGACCTACGTCCTAAAAAGAACCCCATGCAAAGTTAGAAACTCCTTGCACTTGTGGTTTCCGAGATTTCGTGATCTGATTGACCTTTCGCTTTTATACGTAAAGTACAACATATACCTACATTGTTTTACCTATAGCCCAGTCAACGAACAGTTATAGAAGGAAATTCTAGAAACACAGTTTTTGACTACGCAACTTTGTTTGGACTAGTTAGGAGGTGAACATATCAAAAGTCACCGTCCCTAGCCCTTGAGCTGTGGGGGAGGCGGGCTTGAAGGTACCATTTTTTGGTTTTTCACTTATATCTTGGAAACCATGCGTCCTAGCGGCAAAGCATGTTCTCGAGATGACAGTTCTTGAAAGTCTGTAATTTTGGGAAACATCATTTTTACCTTTTTGCATTTGGAAAGTTTTATTTGATATCGCCAAAGATCCAGAAAGCAGCAACAGTCTTTTCAGTCTTAATGGTGGCCACCGAATTCAAGAATTACTTATACCTGTGGGCATTGAGGAGACCCCTTTAGCTGGTGGCTCATTCTCATATCACCTCAAGATGCAGGTTTCCCTCTAAACCTTGTTTTGAGCATTCGTTGACTGGGCTGCTAGCGATTTTGATTCTTTTCTTGATTTTTATAGCCATTTTATAGTTATCCGTATCTTCGCGAAATCCCTAGAATTTTGGAAAATTCTATTTATTATCAGATTATCCTGCGACATACGTACTCAAAAAAGGCTGTTAAAAAATTAAAACGGCCGCAATTCATGGCGCCATTTTTCGGGTGTTGAGTTAGGAACTTTTTTTAGTAGATTTGTCAATAAAAAGTATCGTTAACCCAACACATTGTTTAAAATAATATAAAAGAAGAAACTTCCTGGCTTACTGAATGATCGTCAACGCATAATTCAAAACCGCTGCTGGGTTTAGAAATAAGTTTGCCCAAACGCTCCTTAAATGACAAAGGTGTGCACCAAAAACGGATTTTGAGAAATTCAACTCGTAAAAGGGTTGAAAAGGGGTAAAAATTTTGTATAAAAATAAATTTAAATTTTATAAAAACAAATTGAGAAAAAAAAGGCTATCTTTGGAAATTCCAACTTCAAAGGGGTACGGTAATTGAAAGTTATATGGAAAAATAGGAAATCCACGCCGACGAAGTTGCGTGCGGAATACTAGTCAACAATGTTACTACCGTGCAACAGTAATTAATATTATTATTGATTGTTTTGTTAATACCTAGTTAGGTAATTGTACCTATTTACATTTAGGATAAGCGGCTGTCTGATTTACATAAATGAATTAAATTGAACTGGAATCATCTCGAGGGTCGGCAATTGTTTTTTTAGTTAACTGTTATAGTAGATAGATGAATGGGGACCTATGGACAAATATTAATGTCTTCGTCTACATAAATACGCCAGTCTTCGGATCGCCTCTTGCTCGGATACAAGAACACTTGTGTCGAGTGGTGTACAAAGAACTTTGTCTATTTTCTATAGATATAATAGAGACAGAAATGGTCATGCTACGTGTGCAGGTGTTATTAAAAACGAAGTCAAGTTACACCAGAAGTAAAGATCAGACCCTCTAGACAGTGGCAAGCGATAAAAGTAAACTTCTACTTTAAACCTAAGCGCATTAAGTATATATTAAAGATTACACAGCGTTTGTAGTAGCGTTTGATACAGGTCGTTAACGCTCAGTAGTCTTTGACAGATTTAGAAAATGTAAAAAACCAATGAGTGTTTCATTTATCGCTTGCCACGTGGTTACAGGGCAGAGGGCGCGGTTAGTAGTGACGTGAGGCGTTAGGAAGCAGTGCTGTGTGTGTGTTTAGTGTATGTGTGATTACATAGGGCATTTTCTTAAACCTATCTATACTAATATTATAAAGCTGAAGGGTGGCAGCGGGAAGTATTCACCTAAAATATATAATACGATTATTTTGTCTGAAAAAAGGTTCTTGAGGCATTTCGAAGCGTTCTACACTTTTTAATTTAATATTCATGGAGTGAAAGGATAACATACAACAGATCATATAGTCTGGAAACATTGCCAGGCTTTCAAAGTTATGTTGAATCGATTTATTAACATTTTAGCAACCTTGTCGTAGGTATTCATTACTTTCCGAAAAAATATACTTATTAGCGACACGGTGTTCATAGTAATTATATTAAAACAGGTTGTGTTTTTCATTAATAATCAGAGGGTTTGATTCCTGTCTTCAACTTTGTGTTTGGGTGTTATTGGAGAATTTTCGGACAAGTTTACAACGTCTCTCTTACCTAACACCTGCCAACAAATGCAAGCCATCTCTCAAGAGATAACGGAAAATTCTCTTAGGTTTCAGTTCTTTTGACCAAAAATAACTATGATTAAGTACTTACTATTGTACTTAATCATAGTTATTTTTGGTCAAGTGTCACTTGATTAAAACAATAAGTGAAATTGGCCATGTTTTAGTGTCGTTTGACTCTGTGCTAGTTGTCCAGTGGCAATTGGCCAATAAAGTATTTTTCTTACAATTTATGTTGTCGAAATAAGTAACAATTTAGGGCATGCAGAACTGGGTCCGGTTCTATATTGTGCATACCCTATTCTGGAGGTAGTCGGAACCGGGTCACCCGATTCTATCAGTTTCCAAGCGAGAAAACCAATGATTTCAGAAGGAAGGATACAGAACATTTTGCCTAAACCTTCTTCATACAAGCAAAAAGTAGCGCCATCTATGATCAATCATACGAACTAAGTTTAAATACGAACCGTGAAATACGCCAACATTGCCACTAAGGGTATCTTTGCCCAAATATCTATTTTTATGGAAATGTTTAAATTGCAAAAATACCTTCATACTGTGCCAACATTAATAAATTTTAGTAAAAAATAGGTTATGTCTGACAACACTGCCTATGGTGTGTGTCGCTAACTTCAATCAGTAACTTGTTGGAACTCGTTGACTATGGTGTGTGATTTCGCGGGCAAATTGTGGTGCATATTCAAGTATTAGTTGTGCATGATGGTAAAAACACAGGCAAGTTTTATTTATTATATGTAATATAAAAACGTTTGAAGAGTATTTTAAAGCTGTTATCACTGCTGAATGTCGTTTTAAAGAAAAGTTATTATGGCTGGCAAAGTTACCCACTAATGTAGCGACCTAACTGTTTACAACTTTACCCGCCAGTAAAAAAACCTTAGGGTTGGCACTTTTTTTAAGCTTTGGTATTATAATAATTATTATTTCGGGACCATTTGGTTATGTTTAATAAATTAGGCAAAATTAATAGAGTTTACTGTTCTATTCTCCGATATCAGAGTTATTTCCAAAAAAATGTATTTACGGTAGGTACCTTTGCGGTACCTACTACCGCATATTTTGAGATACTTCTTAATTATTACTTCTAATATTTTAATATATTGTTTCATTTCAGAAAAATAAGCTTAAATCTCGCACATCAAAGAGAAAATCAAGACGTCTTATTAATAAACCTCAGTGCTGTTGTACTCACCATTATGTGTCTTAGTTTTGATGAATTAGACATGACTAAAATACACCGTGACTTTTTAGTCGTCTTACAAAAGTCGTCCACTTAATGTATCCGACCTAAAATACCTCTAGGCGAGTTTAATTTTTTTTAAATCGTTAATTATAATTTTTATTTTTAATAAATAGGTACATTAGAAATATGAAACACCCTGTTAAAATGTTTACGTATCAATCTGTAGAGTATACCTACCCAGCGCAATAGTCGGGTAGATCATTCCATTTCCATTTTCTATGAGACAAGGGCGTTTCTAACTACGCCTTGTGTCATAATAACCAATTAAAGTTTTATTATTAATTTTTTCAAATCTCTTAAATACATATTTTTTTATTATAAACGTGTTCTAGTCATTGGATACATGAACTGGGCTGCTTTTGTAAGACGACTAAAAAGTCACGGTGTATAGATATTTATTATTACTATTTAATTTTGTATTTTTCTTCAGTCTGGGACAAGTTCAGACAACAATTTCTATGTTAATTATTAAACCTTAATGTTTATTACACTTTAATGATTGATTAGTGCAAAAAATATGTATATTTGATTAAACTAAAACACCACTGAACAATATCATGTTTGTTTTTAGTTTTGTCGCCTACCTACAACATAATCTTACTGCATAGTCGTTGCAGAAAAGGAATAAAAAATCATGCTCATTTTACAGAGATGTGCCAACCCTAGCACTTTTGAAAAGCGAAATGCGGTTTGTATGAAAAAGAGAAAAAAGGTCTAAGTAACTTTGCCCAGCCACATTAGTCAGGAATCTTTCGTGGTATCGCTTTAAATTTTGAAAGCAAACGCCATCTTTACCAAAATTCTTGTATTGGATTTTAAAATCATCTGGCTAGAGTTCATAGTTACGTCAAAAATCAACGTGGTTAAGGTTGGCTAAAAGTGCAAATAACTTTGCCCGCCCAAAAAAAACAGACAAATAACGACGTACATTTTGAAGAAAAAAATAATTTGATACAGAAATACATTCACATGAACTTTAAAAAACATATGCTAACAGAAAATACTAACATCTCCATAGAAAAATTATCCAAAAAATGAAATTAATCGAAAAAAGTGGGCAAAGTTGGTATGTTTCACGGAACCTGAGTTGACTGAGTTGCTTTGCCTCGGAATTGACAGCTGGGTTCCCAATAACTGGTGTCAGTTTCGTTTTTTGGTTACGATTTATAAATCAATGGGATACGCCCTTCAGAACATTTTCCTAAACCTTCTTCATACAAGCAAAAAGCGCTAATTTTCACCTCTTTTGTTCAGATTCTTTTAGAAAAGTATAGGTAAATACAAAGGGGTGACCATCGTTAATTTCTAACAATAAGCACTTATTGAAAGAAATGCAAAAAAATTTCGATTAATCTTAAAAGTTCGATAACTGCAAAACCAGTCAGTTTGGACCCCATGTTGTCGGAGTTAAAATTGTTGCAAATAAGGCGAAGCCTCATGAATGAAGATTCATGGGAAACATTTGTTTTGCAACAGTTGTTAAAAATTGTGATGAGCAGCGTAAATGTGGCTGAAAACTTTGTTGAAATCAATGTCGCCTGTCCACACGGCAATCTCCATCAAAATGTTCCCCGAGAAAGTAGCGCACTATTTACCATTGCTCCAAGCTGTTGCAATGTTTATAAACAGTTGCAAACACGTCCACACACGTCAACATTTGTTGATAAACTGATGTTTTCGCTCGCCGGGCGTCAACTCTGCAACACGGCGTGATCAACTCTGCAAGACACAGTGTTGCCAGCAACATGTTGACAACAAATCCGCAACACGTTGATTCAACATTGTTGCTAAACAAATGTTTACCATGAATACGGGGCTTTAGTATCACCCATTTCAAGGAATGCACATAGTTACAAATCACCCTGTTTACCTGTTCGTCGACTGAGCTAAAAATGAAATAAGCTTTTATAAACGTGTTTAAACATTAAGTATTACCATCCAGGTCTTGCTTATAAGGAACAAATGACTTTTAAACACATTATTTCACCGTAACCTAGCATTCTTAGATTTTGAGACTGTCAGCGGGTCTAAACCTTCCACTTACCAATATTCCTAATGATTCACTTCGCGAATGAATGAATAACGGAAGAATAGCCAGTGACGTTGCAAATGAATCATTAGGAACAAGTATTGCTTAAAATGGCCGCTTTAGACCTGCAGGTTTCTTATAAATAACCCTAATTAATAATTCTAGAGTGTATTTTTCAATTAGTCTGCAATATTACTGCCTTCATTTTATAACTTTCAGATAAATAATATGAGATTTGTAATTTTGTGCGTCCAGTTATACCTGAACCTTAGTGTGAGATGACCCAATCTATGATCAGACAACGGAGAATCGTGAGGAGCCCATATGGGAGCCGCGGCTTACAAAAATGGAGGTAGCTTTAAGACCGTTCAGCTTTTCAGATTAATAGCCCTAATGGTTCAAATTAAAATAAAGTTCCTATTCAAAATGCCATCATATCTGTAATGCCTGAGAGTGTTATTTCTAAGAGTAAGGCAGAGTTTTGTGACACCCGCATTTTGTCTAATAGGTATATTTATGGACGAGCCGATTGCCATCAACCGGGAACATGTTCAGACAACGGACTATTACTGAGAAATTCCAGAACAAATACCTAGCCTTTTATCAAATGACAGCAGAGACCAGGGACCTACTACGGCTTTAACTTGCGTTCTTATGAGAGAAGTCGGTATGTGATCAATGTGATCAACGGACACACAGCCTGGGCAGTGGGCAACCACTCTTTTACTTGGAGGTAAAATAATAAATATAGGTCCTACTCCTAAGCTATACGGGTGGTTGTTGTATAGCAACAAGTCCCACCGCGTTTCTTTTGTAAAAAAGAAGTCGTGAAGTTATACTTTACTTAATATGGCGTTTTGAAAAGTCTGTGGTTTTAAAATTGTATCATTTTAAGGATTGGAAAGTAGCTGGATTGCGTTTAAGGAGATTGTTGTGAAATTATAGAACATTGCCTTAACTGTTTTCATGTGTCTGACAAACCAGTAGATCGTACTAGTGCGAAACTGACAGTATTTTGATTGTTGTTGTTTTGATTTCTATTTTACATTGTCAAAGTAACTTATTTCATTCGCTAATTTAGTATTTTTATTTTTATGAATCTGTTGTAATTTAATAATTAATGGTTTTATTACTGCTTTTTTTTGTGCTAGCCATGTTAACCTATAATTAATTGTTGCATCCGCAATTGTATCCTATTATAATAATAAGCTGTTAATGTGTTGGTGTAAACAGTTGTTGGTTAACCTGAATAAATAAATAAATAAACTGCATAGTTTGATGTTAATACGTGTCCCTCACGACATTCAGCCGCAGTCGAGCGAACGAAAATGTTTTTCAGACGAACATGTTCCTGCACAATATTTGAATTAATAAACAAAACCTTATTTATTCGCTTGTCGGTTTTGCGGTCACAAGGTCTGCTTCAGCAGAGAGGTTTTATTCCCAGTTTGGTCAGACTTTTTCCATTTGAATTGTTCAGAAGAAGCACTAAAAAATTGTGCCCGGTTCATGTCAATAGACTTGACCTTATCACGTAGGGTTTACAGATAACATAAATAACTCTGCCTGACCCCCTTGGTGGAATAACGATGTAACGTTTTGTGTAATGTTATGTGTGCTTCCAATTGATTCGGGTTGAGTGTGTTCAGTAGAGCCGCTTTGAACACCGTCACCTCCGCAAACGAAGCGCCGAGTGTGCTGTTCCACACCATGCAAGCGAGAGAAGTGTGCCGTGTGTGTGCCTGTGTGTGTGTGTGTGTGTGTGTCCGTGTGCGCCACACCCGCAGGCGGACCGCAGCATGCCGCTAGGAATGATCAGCGCACTAACATCATTTACCTGTTTCCGGGACTTCTTGATCATTGGCTGCGGCTTCAACTCCTCGTCAGAGAAGGCTCGCGTCCGAGGATCAAAATCACGGCCCGACGACGCCATCGAGAATGCTGAAATTATACAAATATGACTTTTAGTAACTCTTTTAATTAAGTTGTCAATGAAAGAAACATTTTGGACACTCACACATCCTTTAAATTTCATGTATTTTACCAATAGAAAGTGAGTTTTTCTGTAGTTATTTATATTACTTATACGGAATGCATCAAAACACATACACCTAATATCAAGGCATTCATTGTTCTTGGACGACCTGTGCGGCTGTGTGACGTATAAAATCAAATCAAATATTAGATCTTTGTTCCGATTCAATATTCGTTTGATCAAGGAAAGCCTGGTAACCCATCACATAGTGGTGATGAAATAGGCGTTTGCTTTAGATTTACTTTCAACGACTGTTAACATAACCTTGATGGCCATTTCAGGGATGTGCCTGCTTTGAATTATTATTACTTGAAATAATAAATGAAAGATCTTCAATCATTGCAGTCTGTTTGATGTAGTTTCTTTACGGTGAGCACCGTACAGGCAAGTCAGACGTCATAGCTCTTTTGAATGAACTGTTCCTGATGGTAGTGTGATCTGTGTCCCGGTGTGACCGTACGACACCTAGCTCGAACGTCGCATGTTCGTTCAAGGGCGGTCGCTGCAGTTATAATTAGTGGAATGTTGATGGATCATCCTCAATGATTAGTTAAGCGGCGAGTGTAGCGCTGAGTTGTAGCGAAGTGGTAACAAAATGTAAGAGCATGTACTTACTGGAGTCGGCGGGCGATAGTGGCGGGTTGATGGTGTCGGGGCTCATGCAGTCGGAGGGTGAGGGCGAGCGCTCGCGCTTGGTGACGGGCGGCGGCAGGCCCAGCGCCGGCCCGAAGGCCGCGCCGCCCAGGTGCGCGCCGCCCAGCCCCTCGCCCGACATGCCATTCTCCGACAGGAACTCGTCTAGGTCCGCGTACTGCAACAGAAGCGGACGTCAGGCCGCGCCCGGCGCACGCGCACCGGACACGCCCTCCACTCACGCACGGGGCACTACATTCGCGTTCAGCATATTCGCTTGGCTTGGCATCGCTTAAATAAGTCATAATCTGCATATAAATTATAATACAAGACATTATGATCAATCGGAGACGACACCATGTTGCCGAAGCAGAGAGGAGCGGTGGTGCGGTGGAGCGGGGGAGTGGTGGAGCGGTAGAGCTGTGGGAGTGGGGTGGTGGGGCGGTAGAGGACGGGGACAGGGTGGCAAGCAGCGACTCTATTACCTAGTGCGGGACAGACGCACACGACACGCAACACGCAGTAGGCAATACAGCAGCAGTACTGACTTCTTGTACCTTGAGATCAGGGTCGTAGGGCAGCGTCTTATCCCACAGCGTCGGCCCCAGGAAGGCGGCCTGCGCCTCCCAGAGGTCGCTGTCATCCTTCTTGTCCTCGAGCGGGTCCTTACTGTTCACCGACTTGCCTGCAACAATGATGACAGGGCGTCAGCCCGGGACCATGTGCGGTGTCCAGCGCACCGCACACGCGTCCGGCCCGGACACTACACGGACTCAACGTCTGTGTACACAGCTATAGAGATCGCAATGCATAAACGTTCGCTTAGCGCGGTAGATATTATGACATGACAGTATAACATAATCGCGAGGGCATCAATTAAAATACAGAAACTATATCACCGGCACGAAATATAAACATCATACAAAATGTCATTATATTAAGTACATATTTAACAAAATTAAACACAATAAATGAGCCACTTGGTAAGCGCACGGGCGTGAGTGGTCGGCGTGGAAATAGCGTGAGGCGCGAGCCAGTCTCGTAGAACTAGCGTGAGGCGCGGGCCAGTCTCATAGAACTAGCGTCAGTCTCAGGCCAGTCCCGTAGAATTAGCGTGAGACGGGGGCCAGTCTGGTAGAACTAGCGTGAGGCGGGGACCAGTCTCGTAGTACAAGCGTGAGGCGCGGGCTAGACTCATAGAACTAGCGTGAGGCGCGGGCCGGTCTCGCAGAACTAGCGTGAGGAGCGGGCCAGTCTCGCAGAACTAGCGTGAGGCGTGGGCCAGTTTCGTGGGCCGTACGGGCCACAGGCACATTACCGAGAGCAGGAGGCATCACTGGATCGCCTCTATGGCAGTCCAACAGAATTGTAACATAGGTATGATAATATTTAGTATTAAAACTTTGACTTAAAGGTACGACGTAAATATCTCGTAGGCCCCGTACGCTGGTAGCCATGGTAACCTACCCTAGGTTCTTATCATCTCATTCACTAAATGGATCGGACATCTAATGCGACGAACGAAACTCCAAAAGATAATCCACTCCTGGACGGTACTAGTTCATGGTAAAAATATCTGCCTAGTTGTCTAACCTAAATCGACCACGAGATGCTTCTATACTCTAATTTAATGAAAATGTACCATTGTGCCGTAACGTTACAATAATACATATTATTATAGGTTTACGCAGAAACTATTTTTTCAGCCTAGTTTTAGGTAGTACCTAAGAGAATGAAGCCTGGCAGGCTGTGGGCCAGGCAGTAGAGTGGTGTGCCTGATAGTAATGTAATATGACCAGGAGCTACACGTGAGCATGGGATATATTTGTAGAAGCTGATCTAGCCTCGAAGGCCGGAGGGTGCTCACGTTGTCGGTCACGCGACGCGAGGCGCGGGGGAGCGGGGAGCCGGCGCGCGGGGGGCACGCGTCCCGCCGCGTGACCGCTCGCTGCCTACGTCGCCTTGGCCGAACGCAACCTGCGACCCGCGAGCAGCCAGCAGCCGATGGCTGTACCTACTAATCATTGATCGGCCACTACATTTAGGTACACTATCAACACATACAAGTTAAACAAAATACAGTCAAACAAAATTTAATGATTTTCTCGAATCGCTTTACACCAGATTACTGAACCGGGAAGCGAACCGCAAGTCTTACGATGAGTGAACCAAGGTGGAGAAATGTATGTGTGTGTAGCAGGCAGCATGTGCGAGGCTGCGCGGCCTCTCAAGGCATTCCGGCGCATTTACATAGAAGGCGGCGAGCGCGGTGCACGCGGTGTTCGACGCGAACTATACTGTTGCCCGCAATTACACGTTCACACGTCACCGGCGGCGCACGTACAATATTATACATGCTTAATTACCGTACCTCTTGCTGTCATTAGATTTACAAATACCTCGATCACAAACTGAACCGACTCAGTTCACATCATCTTTTAAACAGGTACTGTTACTCTACAAAGTACTGTTTGTAAGCTGCAGGAGTGTGTGTAAAGATAAAGATAAAGATAAAGATAAAGATAAAGATAAAGATATATTTATTGCGCAACTGTGTACATTCAGTTCTTATTGACATAACATTTTCAGGCTCAACAGTCTACCCATGTCGGATATGCAATTAGGACAATTACTTAAAACTATTTTTCTTAGCAAAAAACTCATTAAGACAATAAAATACATTCTCAATTAACATTTTCTTCAATCTCATTTTAAACAAATTTCCATTCAACTGTTTTATTGCTGGTGGTAAGTGATTGTATACTCGAATAGCAGTAACATAGGTACTTTTATAATACATCATATTTTTAACAACGGGTAAATTAATGTCATATTTATATTGTTTTCTAATGTTTCTTTTAGAACTAGATTTAAAATTAAAATATTGCATATTGTTTTTAACAAATAAACATAATTCGAGTATATAAATACCAGTCAGTGTCAGTAATCCCTCCTGTCTGAAGACATCTCGTAATGAATCGGTATTATACATATTATATATTGTCCTAAGACATTTCTTTTGGAGAATGAAAGTGGATTGTACATTTGTTGAGTTCCCCCAATATATGACACCATAAGTTAACAATGGATAAACATTTCCAAAATAAGCATTTCTAGTGACTGTCTGATTTGTAGTTTCTGCTAGAACTGACAATGCGTAGCAGGCACTGGATATTTTTTTATTAATTTTTTCAATATGAGACTTCCAGTTTAAATGTTGATCTATTACAACTCCTAAGAAATTTGTATCTTTAACTTCTTCAATCGCTGTATCAGACATGGTAACATTCAATTTAGCAGGTCTACTTTTATAATTTCTGAATTGAATCAGTTTGGTTTTTGAGGCATTGACTTTAAGATTTATTGAAGACAACCAATCAGTTACTGTTGTTAAAGTTCTATTTATTTCATTTTCGTAATACAGGTCATTGGGATAATCATTTGATATGAATATAGTTGCGTCATCAGCATACATTACGCAAAGGTGGTTAATTATATTTGGAAGGTCATTGATATACAATAAAAACAATGGGGTTCCCAATATACTGCCTTGCGGTACGCCTAGTATTACAGATTCAAAATTTGATGTCACTACCTCCACCGTTTTTGTACGTTCATTGTATACCTCAATAATAGTGCCCTGCATTCTACTGTTTAAATAATTTTCAATCAATTTCAATGCTATACCTCTTATTCCTATACCTTCTAATTTATCAAGCAGAATGTCATACTTAACACAGTCAAATGCTTTTGACATATCAATGAAAAGAGCAGCACATTGTTTTTTATCATTGATCTTATCCCAGATGGTGTTGAATAATTTGTAAATAGCCAATGATGTAGTTTTATTTTTTTGGAATCCAAATTGGTTAACATTTAGGATATTATTGACATCTAAAAACTTCATGATTCTAGCATATATAACCTTTTCAAATATCTTCGAGAAACATGGTAATAGTGCAATTGGTCTGTAGTTATTTACATCATGCCTTGATCCTTTTTTATACAATGGCTTTATGAGAGCAATTTTTAAGGTATCGGGAAATTTACCTGTTTCTAACATAAGATTTAGAATATGTACAAGTGGGTCAACAGTAAATAGAATGCTTTCCTTAATTACTGTAATGGGTATGTTATCGTGACCGCAACTAGTTTTATTTTTAAATTTCTGGACTATGTTAATTATTTCACTTCTGTCTACTGGGTAGAAGAAAATACTGCTTGAGTTACCAATTGGTTGTGATTTGTAGTCGTTGTTGTCCGCATGTTGTTGTATGATCTGACGTGGTGATTTATTCACTGATTCTTTGAATATCCGTCACTTAGCATAATTCCGTAATGAGCTACTATAGACAAAGAAATCACGATTTGGCATAAGTAAGTAAAGAGATTTTAATACTTAGGTACGCAACACATCTATGGTACTGAACTACTGAAGGTAGGCAAAGTAGTGCCGTTTACAAACAAATCCTTACTCTAAGGAAACCACTTCATAAATTCACATTATCTATGACACTGGGTAGGTACATAAACCAGTGGAATTAAGGTTGATGCTCAAGGGTAGCCCGCGAAATTCAAAATTTCTTGGGTTTTTTGCAATTTGCAGGCCAGTGCTAGGTTGTATGTTGATTAAAATATTGATCGCGCTTGTAAGACGTATGTAGTTACAGAATTATTATCATCGAAATCACCAATACAACCCTCCAAGTTCATAAAGCTTCAGGAACAAAAAAATAACATAAAAAGTCATTCCTGAAGCTTTATGAACTTAGAGCGTTATATTGATGATTTTGTTGATTATAGTTCTGTAACTACATACGTCTTACAAGCGCGATCAATATTTTAATCAACATACAACCTAGCACTGGCCTGCAAATTGCAAAAAACCCAAGAAATTTTGAATTTCGCGGGCTGGTTGGAGCATTCCCCTTAATTTAAAACGTTTCTTAATAGGTGATGCTTTAGTTTAGAAGAAAATCTTAAACGTTATATAGGTAGGTACAACAATAATGATAATATAATCGTAGAAAAAGCACCGATAATCTACATCATAGAGAATTGACAGATGACGCCGACAAGTGGCGCTTCTTGTGCGCCACGCGTGTCTTACAGAGTGACACAATAGTGGTCGTGGGAAAGGCACGCGACGGCGCGCACTGCTGCTGCTTCCTTCATAAAAAGCGGCGCAAGCGCAGGCGGCAGGAAGCGGGAAGTAACCCAGTGGCGGGTTACGTGCGCGCGCGCCACGCTTTCCTCGCGGCGCGCACGCACGCTGCCCCGCCGCCACCGCGCCGCTCTCTTATACAACCGCTGCCTGCGCTGCTACTGTGCACCTGACCATTACCAAACTATTTCAACTTCTAGTCACTACCAGTACAACTGCTCGATTCCTACTCCTCACTTTATTGTATTGAACAACAATTGGCTCTTTCACACCTGCTCTTAGGGATGCTTTACTTAAAGTATGAAAGAATTTACACGTTAACCAAATATTGTATTAGAAAACACTAATTGTTTATCGGTTGAAAGTTGCTAAGAACCGTGACTCAATACACCCCTGACATCTGCTATCGTTTAATAACATTACTTTCTTAGTTACATTAATTATTATTACCTTTTATTTATAAAAGAACAGGGTTTTTTATTAAGACTCGACTACAGCCAAAACCGCTAAACACAGTAAGTAAGTCCTGACGTCGTAGCGCATCTCCAACCACTTCTCAAAGAGGGTTCTTACCGCCACTATTATGACATGTCCAGGCAGTCATTATTTTGTCGTACTATTATTATGAAACTATGATAATTATCTCCTAAGATATTCATTGAAATCAAACGATTGCAAGGGCAATTTTGTTCAAAATTAAATGCTTGTGATGATTAATGTATTTATTTGGATAAGGATTACTGTCATGTTAATGAAAATACCTTCGCAAGTAAGTAATGCATTACTATAAAATCAAATTTGATTTCCATAAAAAAAGGTTATAGTGACTTAACCTTAAAAGATAGAATATGCTCTCGCGGACTTTATTTTAGAACTTTTTATGAGGAATAATTTTGTAATATATAATTTTTGCGTATCTTTAACCGTTTACGCAGCGCACGCAGCGGAAGTTCTCAAAAAGTAATACATTTTCCCGATTTTGAAACGTTTCTCATTGCTGCTCCGCTCCTATTGGTGATAGCGTGATGTTATATAGCCTATAGCCTTCCTCGATAAATGGTCTATACAACACAAAAATATTTTTTAAATTTCAACCAGCAATTCCTGAGATTAGCGCGTTCAAGCAAACAAACTCTACTGCTTTATAATATTAGTATAGATTGTTTTCCTTTTTGTTTCTGACAGATAATATTATAATGTAGTAATTCTACCAAATCATAAAAGATAGAGATAATTCTACTGTTGGGGACTTTTTAAACTTTTAAAAGGACACTATTCTGTCCTATAATAATATGATTTTTGCGTAATTTTGCGTCTAGAAACAACTCTCAAAAGGAAATATTTTACCTTTTCTTCAACATTTTTCATTGGCACTTCGCTCCGTATCATTGTTTTTGTATTCAAACTGGGTGTGGACGGTCAAATCCGAAACTATAAAGAATAGCGCAAAATACTGAAAGTCTCCGCAAAACCTTGCCTAGCCTTGTAAGACCGCAGTACTTTCTGAGATAAGCGCGTTCGACCTAACGAACAACATCAAGTTAAAGAACGAAATGACAACCGACCGGTAACAAGCAAGAGCACAAGAACTGGGATCTGACGCAGACCAGACCTCGGATAGCAGCGACACGGTAACCTTGTTCATTGTATCAATAGATTCTTCACTACATGAGCATTTATTAAGCAAAATGTATCCAAAATTATAATACATAGTATTTTGGCTAATAACGTAAATATTGTAGGCTTTACATAATGTTATGGCTTTACATAAAGTTTTCTTTAAAATAAAATCTACAAATTTGACCTTTGACTTTCAGGTAAACTGATTTTCTGACGATTTTCATTACGATGTCCATAACAAAAGTATACGGAGGAGCGAATCCACGAGCCACCTCCTTCAGAAGGACTCCGGATGTTTTCAATAGACGTTAGGCAAGTTATGCTCATTAGTCGGCAAGACTTCAGGTACTAGCTTTTGCAGCTTTGGTGTATCATTCTGCTGACAAAATAACGGAAGTTAGAAAAATAATATTGAAGATGCAAAGGTATAGTGCGGCAGCGCGGTCATTCCGCTCTTACTTTCAACGTACTCAGAGAAAGTGAAACCTGATTGTTACTACGACAACATTATATGCAACACTAACTAGGTTACGTTAGGTTAGATGGTAAAACGAGTTAATAGAGTGGAACTCCTCCATCATGTTGATATAGTATAGAAGTGGCCAGGATTTACAGAATTCGGCACGTCTAACCTAACAGAGAAAGTGTCGGAACCGGCTATTATCGCGCCTCGCGGTGACGCCTGCACTCTCACTTTCTTTGGATACGGTCGATAGAAAGTGACGGGCCTCCGAATTACCTACTCTCCATGCTGATGTCAAGTATAACATTCGCCTTCACATTACCACATCTGTTTGTAATCACTGCGGACTGTAGATCAGGAGGCATGCCGCGGCTAGTGCTCGCTGGCGAGACGGAGTGCTGCTAACTAGGATACATCGTCGCGATCGGAATGCTGCGCCGGCGGCGGTGGAAAGCTGCTGTTGCGTAACATGCTCATTTCCTGCTCGGAAAATAGGTGAGGAGTGCCGTGAGCGAAGAGTGCGGGGTGTGCGCGGGGCGGCCCCTCGGGGCAGACGGAGGTGGGAGGGGGAGGGGGCAGTGCTGTCGAACGGGAAGTGGCTGCTGCTCTTGCGCAACGGAGAAAGCCAATGTTTTCCGGCGACGCGCGATCATTTTCGTAAACGTGTGAATTGAGCGAAAGTGAATGAGAAAGTCGTAATTTCAAAATATAAGGTGACGTGCTCGGTGCTGTCATAAAATACATTAAAACTAGTAGCATAATTTTCGTAATTATGAGGCGCCGTGGTCACCGTGATTACTTACTGAGTGTCAATGTAACTCACAAATTAATGGAAGTGAACGACTTGTTATTGAACGTTCCTTATTGTTGCAGTTTGCTTCCAGTGAGCAGCAGGGTTCAGTTCAGGTCCAGTCTGTGAAACTGGGAGTTATATTTCAACTTGGACTATGCTCTTCTATTTTAAATCTGCTTTAATACGAAAGGTTAAGTTTCGGCTACTAAGATTATTACATTCAATATTTCTTTCTCCACGCATTTTAAATGCTTTTAGATATGATTATTTCGTTAAACGCAATTTCAGCATTTATAATGCGTGGAAAAACTAATATTAAATTTGTTTTATAGCAGAAGTATCCCTTTTGATCAATATACATCATAATATTAAAAAAAAGGAAAAACGTGTCACTACTTGTACTTGTTTGACAGCTCATAACTCGGAAACGTGACGTTTTACGAGGTTTTGCCTCTCGACATTTATCGATGTGATCTATCGATTTATGAACGTGTCAAGCGAGACCGACATTTAAAAAAAAAACAAAATTGCCGATGGCACCTGGTACACTCCCCATACAAAAATTTTCAAACCCCTCGCCATTTTAAGAATTAGTCCATTTTTAAGCAGTTGGGCATTTCCCGACTAAGCCACGCTTATATTAGCTTCACTTGTAACTATGTACGAGTATGTATGTAAGAAAATTTTGGAATCTAAGATTCCAAAATTTTCTTACAGACCGGGAAGTGTCCCGTGCTCTTCCTAACCCAGCGCCGTTAATGTTGTTAAAGTTGATATTAATTGGTATTTTTTGTCGGGGGTGGAAGGTTTATTAATTTAGTCTTGTTAAAATTGATTTCTAGATTATATTCAGACATCCAATTTATTGTTGAGTTAAGTATGGAATTTAATTTCTCATTAATATTGGATTGTCTTCACATGAGGTCAAAATCGATACGTCGTCCGCGAATAGTACACAGGGCTCATTTATATAACTAGGGAGATCGTTTATATATATAAACAAGGAACATGAAACAACTTATTACGCAGCCTTGCGGGATTGAAGCGGTGATTAATTTACTGTCTGATCTAATTCAATTTTATTGTTGTGATGGTTGTAATGTTCTATCTCTACTATTTTCTCTCTATTTTTTAAATAAGATACGAACCAGTCATAAAATTTACCGCGTAGTCCTATATTGTATAATTTATTTAATAATATGTCAAATTGTACTTTGTCATATGCCTTTGTCATGTCCAAAAGTAATCCTATAGCGTATTGTTTATTATTAATAATGTCAAGAGCTTTTAGAATAAATTTATTTACAGCTAAGGTTGTGGATCGATTTTTGCGGAAACCGTTCTGGCAGTCGTTACATATTTGATATTTTACGTAAAACTCATAACTCGGTTGCACATCGCTTTTTCAAATATTTTTGAGGCTGTCGGTAAAAGAGCAATGGGTCGATAATTATGCGGATCTGTTTTTGAACTCTTTTCTACACCAGCAGGTGGGCCGCCCCACTGCATGTCAGTGCACCAACCTCATTTTTACAATAATCGCACTGGCCAGCACGACGACTGGACTTAATAATAATGAAATAGTTATTTATGATACTAGTGCGGTAAGTTGGTTTTTACAAACGAGTAGACGAATGTAAGCCCGAGATGAAGTCGAGGGCTTACCATAGTCACGAGTTTGTAAATACCAATTTCCGCACGTGTGTCATACAATGTTTTTCAACACATTTGCGAGAAAACAGTACAATATGTAATTAAACAAACTTTATTTAAAAGTTTCTAATATGAAAATGGCGCGAATTTGCAAATGGCGCCACATGCACGTGGTGAAAAATAGAACTACATCTTTCGTCTCATTTACTCTTTAGTATTAAAATGAGACAACGTATTGAGCAAAATCGCTTCCAAGGAGGTTCGATCAGTCAGGTTGTTTATTCTCATAATGTGAAACTCTTTGGTGGAGTTCTTTTAATGGAAATTAAAAAAAAAAACCGTAAAGAAAACGCACGGTGCTATACAACGGGGCGTGCCGTAAAATAGGTACTTAGGTGAGAGTACCTATTTTACCGCACGTTCCGTTGTATGGTGCGTAATATTTAACTTTCGAACAATGTATACAGGCTTCGTAAACGCATTTTTCGAGCAAATGTGTTGAAAAAAATATTGTCCCCATGACCGATTTCGATCACGGCGGTCAATCTCAGCGGAGATATTTTATTTTAGTAATTTTACTTTTTTAAATAAATAGACCGAACTTCATTTATCATTTTAGTTGTTTTTCTTATATATTTCCTCGCTGTAGTGAGGTGAAAAATTGCGTGTTGTACTCGGCAGGAAAGTTATTCTGCGTCTCGTGCCTTTGAAAACTTCGCTACGCTCAGGATGAAAATCGGAATTTTAATAATCGGAATTCGTGTTTTTGATATAATATATTATTAAGATATTATTAAGTCGGAATTTTTGATATTCGGTCTATTGAAACTCGGTATTTTGAAAACAGTAATTATAAACGTTAGGAATATTTAAATTTCGGAATTATGAAAATAGGAATAATGATCAATCGGAGTTGTTATATTAGGAATTTTGAACCATTCAGAATTATGAAAATCAAAATCGGTATTTTGAAATTCGTATTTATGAATTTCGGAATAAAGTTTTTCGTATTATCGTAGTGTGCCCCACTTCAAGAGCAGTTATTGAAGTCTCAATTTCTTTGCGTTCGCCGTGCAATCACCAAATCTTTATTAATTGCTGGGAAGAATTTTGACCATAAGTCGTAGTCTGTCACAGGTCAGCACGACTTAGGTACTAACTAATAATATATATGTTTTAGGTTTTATCTTGTAAAAGTTTTGTATTTTTTTTAATACGTTTGTGTAGTTTTACCTATTAGTCATGCCTATACTTTAAATATAGCTTATGCATGATGCGTATACAAACATACAGACAGAGATACAGAAATAGGTACGATGACTGAAAAAATATGAACCTTCAGTTAATTTATAGAAAATATCAAAATATTAAACCCGTATTTTTTTTTCTTTTCGGACTTAATCCAAAATTGACGAAGATACCTACTACAATTTGAATTCTGGGTATGATTTTAATACTATTGACGTCACGAGCCCCCGCTCCCCAGTTTTGACGCGTTTTATATTCGTAAATAAAGTTATTATTCTTTTTCATTGTTTTTCAATATTGAATTGACGGACTAAATAGATTTCAAATGTTTGCTGTCACCATGCCTATGCCTATTTCAAATGTTTGCTATCACCATGCCTATTTCAAATATTTCAAATGTTTGCTGTCACCATGCCTATTTCAAATGTTGCTGTCACCATGCCTATTTCAAATGTTGCTGTCACCATGCCTATTTCAAATGTTGCTGTCACCATGTCTATTTCAAATGTTGCTGTCACCATGCCTATTTCAAATGTTGCTGTCACCATGCCTATTTCAAATGTTGCTGTCACCATGCCTATTTCAAATGTTGCTGTCACCATGCCTATTTCAAATGTTGCTGTCACCATGCCTATTTCAAATGTTGCTGTCACCATGCCTATTTCAAATGTTGCTGTCACCATGCCTATTTCAAATGTTGCTGTCACCATGCCTATTTCAAATGTTTGCTGTCACCATGCCTATTCCAAAGACTTTTGTTTTTGCTTTTGATGCTTTTGTGAAGACCTCACTAATTTTTCTTCAATACTTTGAATTTAAAGACATCGGCCTGTAATGTTACCATTATGCATAGATATTATTCTTGCTAGGTTGACTTAGATATATTATTATCTCCTAAGTATGTTTTATTTTAAATATTATCACCACGTTTAAATGAACTATGTATTAATAATGAGAAAGTAAGTGCAAGCAGGAGTGCGCGCCTGCACTGCAGAACTTCCGGGCGTGTTGCCAGTGTGCGGCTGTGGATATAGGGTAAGTTCGCCTGTTCGCGTCCATGGTCCGGTTCGCGTCCATTTTACGGATCTCCCTTTAAAAATGCTCGAAAATAAGTATATTCTTACTCTAATGACATGGAAAGACATGACCGCCTATACCTCAACGTATAAGAGACACGATAACATAGACAAAAGTTCCGTCCGCCCCGCTAATCCGTTTAGAAAAAATATTTAGTCCCGGGTTGTTCAACAGCAGAGTGAAAACGCGCGGGATGTAAAAAAAAAATAGTGTGCAGAGGCGCGTTTAACGGTAAATATTTTGTTGTTTTATGTGATTTTTAGGAAACATAGCTATTTGTAGACATTAATAATGGAAAAACGAATAATATGAATTATGAATTTGCTTGTTTTTTTTAAAGTTAACAGTTAAAATAAGATGGACGCGAATTACAACACCGAAT